>JAANYP010003435.1:47500-647500 GCA_020465985.1 Centrapalus pauciflorus
AAGAGATAGTGGTTTTAGGAAATAAGTTAATGGTGATTTTCATACTAAATTTAACTATTAATTATCTTAAAAACATTTAAATTCAAAATTATTTCCATACATTTAATATCCCCGAAATGCCCTTTGTGCACCCTTGGTAGATAGCCCGATGCACAAAATTCTCAATGGTGCCTTGATGCACAAAAGTTCCCAATCGAACCCCAATATATATATATATATATATATATATATATATATATATATATATATATATAATGTTCAAGTGAGTACGACTCATTATATAGCACAGTAGAAGGTACCACTCGTAAAAATACTTTTTCTGAATTTGCCTTGCTTCTCATGTTGGTAAAAGAGAAATTTTCATCTATCAATTATAACAATACACACACACACACACACACACACACACATATATATATATGTATATATAATGTTCAAATGAGTACGACTCATTATACATGCAGCAGAATGTGTCACTCGTAAAAATATTTTTTAATTAACATTACAAATATGATATATAGAATTCATGCACATTCATACATTCTAAGTGTCCGAAATCATGTATCATATAAATGTACGTTCACATACATGCAAATTTATGTAACTGTACGTTCATATTATTTTTAAGGAGTTTAGATATGTGAATGTATGTGAAATTTACATGTCATCTTTAAAATATTAATTAAAACATGTTAATGAAGAAAAAATTAATTTTTTTTAAAGGTGGTACCTTCTGGCACGCTGCATAATAAGTGGTACTCGAACCATATTACACACACACACACACACACACACACACACACACACACACACACACACATATATATATATATATATATATATTATAAATTTGGGTTCAATTGAGTATCATTAGTATTGCAGAGTACCGAACTCGCTTAAAAATATTTTTTTAAATTTTTTTTTTCATAATTATGTTTAAATTAATAATATACAAGACTACTTGTAAAAAATTACGCAAAAACACATTAGACCTGTGTGAAACGGTCATGTTCAAATGAACTGCACTGTTGTGAATGTATGTCCACATAATTTTTTTTTACATTCACATGACTTTTAAGATGCTAGAAAATGTGAATATATGTAATTTTTACAAATTGTCATATATTATTTGTATTTAAATTAATATGAAAAAAATTAATTTTTTTTCGATGTTCACATCTGAAACCCATGTATTCACAGATATGCACAGTAATCTGCAATCTTTTAGGTACTCACACTAACCATATTATACATATACACACGCAAGTGGGTTCAAAAGGTATCCATGAGAATTGAGTGTATCAAGAATATCCTTCGAAAGCCATAATATTAAGAAAAATAAAGGTTGTGATCAAAAGAGGAAAAAATTGGGTGCGCCCTTTTTTTGAGCTGCAATGGTATTTTCGTAATAACAACGATCATTCACAACACTAATAAAATGATCATTCACAACACTTAATTGATCATTCACAGTACTTAATTGATCATTCACGACACTTATTTGATCATTCAGAACACTTATTTGACCATTCACAATTCAACACTTATTTTATAATTCACAACATTTATTTGATCATTCACAAGACTTATTTGACTATTGACATTCTTCTACACTTATTTGACCATTCACAACATTTATTTGACCATTCACAAATCTTCAACATGTATTTGATCATTCACAGATATTTATTTAATCATTCACAAGAATTATTTGATCATTCATAGTATTTATTTGATCCTTCATAACACTTTTTTTTATCATTCACAACACTTATAAAATAATCATTCACAACACTTAATTAATCATTCACAATAATTATTTGAATTCACAATTCTTCTTGATCATTCACAATTCTTATAAAATGATCATTCACAAATCAGACATTTCATCGAACACCTTATGTGCACTAATTAAATCATCATGTTTCAAAATATGAAAGTTGAATTCGACAAGATGAAGAAGATGATGATGTTTAATTGATGATTAATTGCAAGAATTATTCAAAAAAAATTGAGTTCAATTGTTTTTTTATAGAGATGGAGACGAAGATGAAGAGGAAGATGATTTCAATTGATTCCGTAAATGAGTGAAGATTTACCTTGACTGACAATCGTGCCATTTTTCTTCTTTCTTGATCGAGCGGCTTGGGATGAGTACGTTGGGTATGCGGGGTTTTGCCTAGTTCGCTGTGGAACCCTATTCTATATACATTTATACACACACATATACATATATATATATATATATATATATATATATATATACACACACACACACACATGAAAAACATTGTATCAAATGAAATAAGAAAACATCTGACCGTTCACCTCTAAACATATCCAACATCAGAAATGTGTATGACAATAGATCACATAACTGTATAAAAAATACATAATACTTATTACATGTACATTTGTTTTTCTGATTTTTCATAAATATAATAATTGTTTACCGAGAGAAAAACATAATCACAATGGTTCTAGCTACGGTTCGAAACATCTAAACATGAATCCCTTGGACTAGTCCGGTGGTTACATGAGCGTAAGTTTCGGTTTGACCCCTAAGAGAGTAGGGTGCAAACCACAATCGGTCTCTATTGTTGAGTCGAACGTAGGGAAAAACTTCGGTCGATGAGAGCCCAACACAATCTTAATGCTAGCAGAAGAGGTACACCTGAACTTTCTACATCTATCTTCTCTTCTATAGAAAGGTCAAAATTTGGTCAAAATAACTGATGAAGAACATAACATCTTGGACTTTCGGTATACTTCCAAGTAAATCAAAGGATCTTGCACTATATAAAAAATGAACACGGGATTAGAACGAGAAAAATGGAAACCTCCATTTCTGCTCAAGTACTAGTAGAGACCTTGCAATTACCTTAATAGATTACTTCTGTGGGAGGTGCGTCTTCGGGAATCTGCAAACAAAAACAATGATGATTCTAGCTATGTTGCATCCGATATTTGATTTGCTAGATTTCATGGGATCTCGGTTTCATGGGATTATATGGTTTAGAGATTTCAGAATCCTTCAAGAATCGGAAGGATATTAAAATCCATTGTATGTGGGATTTCAAAATACTCCCAGCTCATGAACAAGGATTTCATAAAATCTCATTAAATCCAAATCCCATGAAATTCTGCAAATGAAATGGCACATAGTTTTTATTTAGTTTGTATTTAATATAACTCTAATTAATTACCTCTCCTGGTTTCCATTCGTCTTTGAACCATATACTGTTATCTCCATTACTATCTGACTTTGAAATGTTTTGCCTGCATAATCGAGAATAACATAACCAAATGAACCAAAACATAATACACAAAAATTAAAGTTATGGAGACTCATGTTGCCGGAAGAATTATTAGCTACCAAGAAACAGATGAAGAAAGCCCAAGCCCATTAGAGCATTTCGGTATTAGTTTTTCCCTATTTACATCCCTATGCAATTGGAAAACCTAATCAGAAATTAATACAATAGACTTGGTAGTGTGGCTATGGACGCAAGTGAGTTTTCGATCAAACCATGTTCACTCAGTGTTCCTTCGCTTTAGTTTTAGTTTTCATGCTTCGCTTTTCTGTTCACCATTTTCTGAAAACAAAAAGTACTATTTTAACTTTTTTAATTTTTTTTATAACCAGGAGAAACCCGACCTACGGCAGGTAAACTTCGGGTGAACAGGTACAAAATGCAAACCCCCATGTACCTGGGTAAAAAACTTTTACCTCCCTCTATTCCTATATTAGGCAAGATGCACATTGCCACACAACACAATGATCACACTTGAAACAACTTCAATGAAAACTTAGGTGACATTTGGATTGCAGAATTATTATGTAACACGAATTGAAAATTAAATGATTTAAATGTAACACGCTTTGACTCCTATCATGTAGGATTTGAAATTCAACTATTTGTAAAATCTTGTTTGTGTAATTGTGTCAAAGGATTTAGGTAAAGCAAGTAGGTGTATGAGAGGCAAGGTAGGGTAGGGTGAGAGATGGGGTAGGGGTAGGCCGGTAGGGTGGGTAAGTAAGGTAGGCAAGGGTGGCGTGGGTAAGCATGGTACAGTAGGGTACAATGGGTGAGTGTAGGTAGCTAGGTAGGTTGGGTGAAGTGAGTATATATCAATCATGGGTATATGTAGTTGGGGTTAGGTGGGGGGGGGTCAGGTAGGTGGCGGTAGGGTAGGGTCAATGGGTGTAGGCACTAGGCAGGTTAGGTTTAGGAGTAATATTGTCAATTGGTTAGAAATTTGAAATGCATAGATATGGGATGATGAAATGATATGGGGATAAGAGAACTCTAAAAAGATTATAAGAGGAGATTGTGAAATGCTAAAGGAAAATAAAATCCTTTTTTTTTTTTTTTTGCCAAACATGATAACTGAAGGATTTTCAAATGAAATCTTGCAAACCAAACGTCACCTTAGGGTTTGCTCAGATGTGTATTTAATCTGATTACTGCAATCTCAAGTTGCAGATAATAGATCTTTATTCAAGTTTATTGAATATCAGAATAATCACTTTCAAAACACACATATTTCTTTATATCTCGGTTTGTCATAGAGAAAAGGTTGATCACAAATTCACGATTAAAAAATTCAAAAACTGCCACCAAATATATATATTTAATAACAGACTTACGTCATTTGAACACTGGATATCGATTCAGGAACTACGTTAGCAGGAGGATTATGGCCACCAAATGGCATAGACGCTTGTTGATGTGATATATCAACAATTGATGTTGTCGCAGTAGTCGAGAAAGCATTTACAAATGACGGTGTAGAAGATTGGACACCCAGTGCACCTAAAAACCCATAAGATCAGTATGTGTAAAACAAGCCCAAAAAAACCATGAGGAACGTCGATATCACACCTGGATTTCCAAAAGCGAAGCTGTTCTTCTGGGATGAATTTGTTATCTGGGTAGGAGCTGAGAAATGATTTACTTGCGCGAATGGATTACTTGGTGCAGCTGGTCTGAAAAGTAGAAGTAAAACATATGATCAAATAAGGGAAAATGACATCAAATAGCTCTGAACTTTCGACTTTGTACACATGTATGTTATAAAAACTTTTTTTTGTGCACATTTGGTGGTCAAAGTTTCAAAATTGTTCCAATTTGGTAGTTGGCGTACCTTTTAACCGGTTGCTTCCGGTTTTGATGCCTACACGGACAATTTTTTAGTGACGTGGCTACCCGTTTTTATATTATACCCGGTTTTATCTACGTGACAACCCGTTTTGTAAAATCACCCGGGTTTATAACGCCGTATGAAATTAAGAAACCACCCGGGTTTATAACGTCGTTTTGAGACATCCAGCAAATAACCTGTCTCTAAAAGTTGCAAAAATATTTATTTAAGGTAACAAACTTTAAATTTTCCCTTCTGTTTGAAGTGATGAACTTTCAATCTTTTCTATGTTGGTTGGTAGTTGTGCCGGAAAAGGCCAATCCAACGTTTTGTGTCAAATTTACTTATTATTGTTACCCAATATAGAAAATTTGAAACCATGTTATGTTAAGTGTGTTTTAAAATTGGTTACCATAAACGAGAAAAGGAACAAAATTGGTGACCTAAAGGGGTGGCGATTCCGGCCCATTCAACCAAATGGGTCAAACGGGCCAACGACCAAAACATAAAATTCATACACAATATTCAAATTTTTTTAAGAGCCCTATTTGTCTAATTCGTCATTTTCTAAGATTTCAAATTAAATTTTTTTAAAAGAATGTGTTCTAGCTTAGTATTTTAAGTGCGAACCATTTTGACCCGTTTGGCTAAAATTGCCACCTCTTACCTTCTTATGCTATTAGCCCAATCCCAGATATATAAGAATAGTCATACTAAAAAATAGCTTGCCTCATTTGGAAACCTGCATTCAATGTTGTACCCAATTGGCTGAAGCTCGAAACCGTAGGAGGGCCGTTATTTTGAACCGTTTGAGGGAATGCATTTGTATTAGTTCCAGGAAAGCCATTTTGCACAGTAAGAGTTGAATTTTGTGGAGGTGTGTAAGGATTACGAAGCAAGTTTTCGAATTCAATCAACTTGGAACTAAGTAAACTCCTCTCTTTCTCAACCTGTATAAAATGTGGGCTCCCATTATTATAATTGACATGACGCAGAATGACTCCTAATAATCACTCAACTTACAATTGACTGAATGTTCATCCCACGTTTAGCATCCTCATAGGCAGAAGATCGTAATTCTTCATAGCTAAAATCGCCAACAATGTCACAAGGGCCACTAAGAAAAAAAAAGGTATACAGGTTACACCACGGCCTTCATCATGGAAAAATAATATTGACAAATGGCATATTTTTATATCATAAAACTCGATAACTAGAACTGCTAATTCAGGTTGTGTTCATGGTGACATGCCCACCCATTTTGACCCATTTACTTTTTCATGTTGACCTTCCCATAAAATAGCTCGAGACAAGAGAAAAAAATTGTTATTTGTGCGTTGTATCGGCTAACAGGTCAAATGATGATAAAAAAATTGATGGGAATTTTGATTTTGTTTATGGATGAAGCTTTCAGTCTTTTGTGCAACCCATTGAAGCATATCAATTTGGGGAGAGTCATTATTGAAAATTCATGTCAAATTTCTCAGAATAAGGTGAAATGAACGACGATGAATCACATACTATTTGCGATGTCCATAACATGTAAGCTTCCAGAGTGGTTTCTCATGCTCAAAATCCTCACGAATTTGGCGCTTGCAAGACTCAGAATCAGTGCACCTTCATATCATTAATTCATCAAAATCACACTTAATCAGTTTCCACAACACATAAACGAGAAAAGTTATAGAAACCTTATCTTACTCGTGGTTAGTTGCCGTAGACTGGTTATCTTGTTTCGGTGGGGCTGATGAATTACCAGCATTTATTGGAGAAAATCGGCTCCATTTATTTTCACCAGGCTGATCAACAAAAGTTACAAAACAAATTTGAGAAAAAAAAACCACCAACAAGAAGATAAAATGTAATACAAAATGAAACTGACAGTGAACCTTGAATTGATTTGGTTTAGATCCCATCTGGGAGTTGTTTTGAACTCCGAATCCAAACGGATTCGGCTTTTGAGGTTGAGAAACTTGTGTAGCATTTTGCATACCAAACCCAAAAGCATTTGGTTTAGCTTGTTGATTTACATGAAGAAATTTGCAACGTTCACCGTACTGACAGCTGCAAGAGAAACATCGAGTCATTTCAAGATGAGAAACATACTTCAAATTCAAGAACAACATACCAAAAGGTTTAACTTTTACTATTCACAATTTTTCTTCTAAAAAAGGTGTGAAACTCGCTTCACACAAAACAAAAAAATCCACATGATTCTGAATTTTAACATAACAGGTTACAAAACATGTTTTTTTACAGCAATAGCTAGGGTTGTGCTAAATCCAGATTAAAAAAACCGAAAAACCTGACTAGAACTGGCTATTTTCGGTCCAGTTCTAGGCTCTAGAGGTTTTATTCAATAAGTGAACCGTGTTGGTTACAATAAATTCTCCATATTTGAAATGATATCTTTTATACTTACACATTTCTATATTAAATCCAATTTATACTCGGTTCAAGGTCTAGTTTGACACCGAACCAATTCCAAACCAAGACCCAACAACTAATTCAAACCCACCCCTCCTGGCAAGATATTGTCACCTTGTCGGTTTTGCCATCTATGCATCACGATAAACGTGTCTTGCCAGTTAAGCTGAAGGTTGCACTTATAAACCTAGTATCTCCCCCTGTTCATGGCCGATATGGGAGTGAATATACTAGCCACTACCAAACCAGTCTCAAGGTTTCGATTCTATAACTTCGTATTTTTCAGTTCACTTGAATGCACAACCCTAGTAAACCTAAGCAAACGAATTGAAATTGTTCACAAGTATATTAATCAATTAATAATGAATTCAGGCTTGATAACTTTGATTATGTCTTCACTACAAACAAGATTCATTATAGCCATTATATTATCACAATTCTGAAATTATTACATTCGAAATACACGATTACTCGTAGCTAAAATAGTAATCGAACAATATTGCAACTAAAACCAACTAAATTCCAGTGGATTTCAATGTTCAACAAGAATACGAAGGACGTGCTATCTTGCTTAGAGTTTCAAATTTTGAATTAGGTTTACAAAGCAGTAAGAACCATTTAAATGTCATAATGTAGAAGTATAAACCCTAAAATCATCAATAGAATAAATAGATTGAAGAATGAATCGAAGATGAATAAGAAGAGGAATGCTTACAATCCACGCTGGAAGTTCCGGCATGGTTCTTTCCGGGGAGGCATCTCTGTGTCTGTATTGCAGGCGCTCCGATCGCCGTCGAACTATAAACTCCGACTAACGTAGCTGGTCAATTGGGTCATCGAGGTCCCAAATTCTGTGGCAACTTGGGCGCCCAAATTGTATTATTAGACTCCGTTTATCAAGTCAAGGCCCATTGGTTATTTTATCAAAAAAATAGGGAAAGCTGCACAAAATAGCAACCTACTATACATAAAGTTTTTATTATAGTAACCTATCAAAAATTTCGTCCAAAATAGCATTCTATCATCTTAACTTTTTTTATTAAAGCATTGAACTCTAGAAAATCATTCCATAATAGCAACCGTTGATGACTGGGTGTGGTTGGGTGCTGACTAGGCATCCACATAAGCTGCCACGTCAGCACCGTGTTTGCGCGAAATAGCAACGTACTGCATAAAATAACAACGTACTTCTAAAATAACAACATATCACAAAATAGCAATGTATTAATTTTATATATTTTTAACCAAAAACCGAAAATATTTTTAATCCTAAATATTTTTATAATCTTAAACTTAAATTTAATTTAATTAACCAAAAAATGTTCGTAATTTTTTTTCAATAGGTAAAAATTTAAAAATTCAACGTGTTCATCATTTTTTTCGTTCGAAATATAAAACCAATTTATTTTCTTTTTCCCATTCGAATATATAGAAAACTGAAATATTTTGTCATTTGTAATTTTTACTTTTTTGAAACGGAAAAAACAACTATCCATTAGAATTTTAAACTTTTTTAAACGGGAAAAATCAATGAACCATCATGATTTTTAATTTGTTCAAACGAAAAAAAAGAACCATTTATATAAAAATAATGATGCATTATATTGGTTTTCAATTTTTTTCGAATGTAAAGAACGACGGAAATTTCGTTTCGTAATTATTTCGAACGGAGAAAAATGATCAACCGATCAAAATTTTAATTTTTCCTATAAAAAAATGACAATCATTTTCGGTTTTTTAATAAGGGTTTATTATGAAAAAAACCAACATGTTTTCACGTTTTTTGCGTTTTCGTCCCTTCATGTTATTTTTTTCCATAAAAAACCTCAAGTTATTCTTTTCTTATTGGTTTAGTGAAATTTTGGACATTAGACCCCGGTTATAATTTGTGAACCGGGTTTTAAAAACTTGAAAAACCGGGTTCTAATGTCCAAATTTCACTAAACCAATAAGAAAAGAATAACTTGAGGTTTTTTACGGAAAAAAATAACATGGAGGGACGAAAACGCAAAAAACGTGAAAACATGTTGGTTTTTTTTCATAATAAACCCTTTTAATAATAATAATAATAATAATAATAATATTTAAGACTAAAAATATATATAATTAATATATTGCTATTTTAGGAGTACGTTGTTATTTTACGCAGTACGTTGCTATTTTATGATATGTTGCTGTTTAGGAGTACATTGTTATATTATGCAGTACGTTGCTATTTTATGCGTACGTTGTTATTTTGCGCAAACCCGGTGCTGACATGGCAGCTTACGTGGATGCTTAGTCAGCACCCAACCACACCCAGTCATCAACGGTTGCTATTATGGAATGATTTTTTTAGAGTTCAATACTTTAATAAAACAAGTTAAGATGGTAGGATGCTATTTTGGACGAAATCTTTGGTAGGTTGCTGTAATAAAAACTTTAGTTACAGTAGGTTGCTATTTTGTGCAGTTTCGCCCAAAAAATAACGACACAGTGACGGTTGTTTACCTCTTTTTAAGGGCGAGGGGTATACCACTTTTTACTGTTTCAATATTTTTGTACATGTCAGCATCACGTCAAATTTTCTCTTTTCATTTTTCTCATCTTTTTAATTTGGCATCTTCTTAGGTGGCGTTTGGTTTGCGGGATTTTAGGGAAACACGTGAGATTTTCATTTGAAAATCCTTCTCTTATTATGTTTAGCAAAAAAAAGAGGGATTTCATTTTCCTTTAGCATTTCACAATCCTCATTTTTAAAGTTTTAGAATTCTTTCATACCCTCTATTATTTCATAATCTCATAGGTTCACATTTCAAATTCCTAACCGAATGACAATATTACTTTTATCCTCGACCTAACCACTACATACCTATACCTATTGACCTTACCCTACTCTACCAACACCTACCCATCCCTACCCTACCAACACTTACCCCATCCCATCACATCCCACTCCACCCTATCCTAACTACTACATACACTCAACACTGTTAATCATCTAACACTATTATGAAATATTATTATTGTTTAATTAGGTATTTCTTATGTTTAGGGTTTTGGCCCAGTGACCCACATAATTGTCTTTATATTCCTATGTTTCTATTCAGAGTGCAAGCAATACAATCAATCTGATTACATGGTATCAGAGCAAATTAACAATACGGTGTCGTCGCTTCCTCCGACCTTCGTCAACTCACCCTTCTCGTCTTCTTCCTTGTGCCGCAACAATTTTTTTTTTTTCAATTCCCTCTGATAATTAATTGGCATCGTCCCATGACCACTTGGAGCATTAAATTTCCACCATTCTTGAAGTTTGTTTCTTAATTCTTTTTCTTTGGTTTCTTGTTGTGCACCGTTGTAACATCCCGAATTTCAAAATTTATAAAATGAATAGTTAAGACTTAAAAGTGTTTTGATGGACTGTTGTGGTAATTAAATATATATTATTTCATATATATAAAAATAGTGATGATGATGGAAAATCATCATCGTTGTTTTTTTAGCAAACATAACAATGAGAAACCCACATGGATGAATAAAAAGTGTAATATGAGAAAATACAAAGTTGAAGGGTGTAATGTGCAAATATGACAAAAATTTCAAAAAAATGGTAAAATGTGCAAATAACCGTTCACTTTTTCAAAAGACTCTCTCTCTACAAAACGCACACACACACTCTCTCTCTAACATATGATTTTCACCTTCAACAAATCAAGAAAACGAAAAACTTGGAACCAAGTGCTGAAAAGTTGGATATAAGTTGCTACGAAGGAGCTATAGTCATTATAACCAACGATTTGAAGTAAAATTTACTCAATTTTACGAATTTAAAGATTTTATGTTTGGTTTTTTTAAGAGAACCGAATCACAGATTATAGTTGCCGCTGTTAATGCATGTTATATATTCTTGTGGATTCGTTTAAATCGAGTATTGGAAGTTATATACTAAATTTCATATTCTGATTCAAGCTCTAAGTACGATTTTGAGAAATACTATGTGTTTTAGTGTGTGTGTTCGTCGACAGTGATAGAAATAGTCAAAAAGGGACCGATTTAGTACATATAATGTTATGGTTTATGTTAAAAATTGTTAAAAGAGTATATTTAAGCTTGTATCAATAGTTTTCAGTCACAAAATATGTATAAAATAACCAAAACAAAATCTGGAAATATTAGAAAAATGTCTAAGTATAAACTCGGATCTGAAGAACATAATTCGAATACATCCGAATTTCGGATTTCATGGAACTCGGATGCAATTTCGTATGGAAAACCTGAAAAATAATAAGTCAAGACACGAATTTCGGATATTGAGGCATCCGAATTTCGGATCCTGTAACCATCCAAAATTCGGAAGGATTGTACAAATAAAAATACTAAGGAGAAATCTCGGATCACCTGAATTTCGGGTATATCCGACATTTAATTAGGGTCCGAACTTCGGATCATTTTAACTAAATTTTAAGACTGAGTTTTAAGAGCTAAACTGATACTGATTTACTATTACACTTACTTAACAGGATCATCGTGGTGTTGGCTAACACACATTGGTCAAATATTACGGTAAAGTCTGCTTGTACTGTGTAAGACCTTGTGGTATCATTTCAGGGCATCTTTGCTAAGTAAACCATTGTGAGTGATAGATTACTATTCAAGCATTTACTTTCTTTGCATTCATATTCTGGCATGTTCACATTGCTCACTACATATCAGTTAGCACTCTTACATGATTTATTTTTACTGATGCATAATCGTACTTGACATGCTATAAGCATGTAGTCAACGTTCACTTGAAAATGCATCCTTCAATACATGCTTTCTCTGCATGATGATTATTACATAATCTGATGTAACCTGAGCTGAGGTTAACAACAGGCCACTGTCGGGGACTGATCATCCCATACATCTCATTCCAGCCAGGTTAGCACATCCCCGATTGATACTTGAGCTGCCAATCAATGCTTTCACTGCATGATGACAACTTGTTATCTGTGCCCTCCGTACGAAGGGGCAATTCACAGCCCGTAATCATGTTTGGTTTGTAAAGATATTTATGTTGAATATGTAATCTTTTATCTCACTAAGCCATAGCTTACCCGTTAAACTCAAATGTTTTCAGGCAAAGGAAAAGAAACCATTGTGCCTTCTACTTAGGCTTTCATTCTCACTCCCGGTGACCTATATAAGCTTCTTGGTAACTGAAGAATATGTAGCTTTGGGGCTGAGATTTGTTGATGTTGCAAATGAACTATGATGCTATAATAGTTAGATTATGACACTTTAGACTGATTAACTTTTCATGATTTAGCGATGATGTATTTCAAACTTATTCTATGCTTTTAACTTTAATCATATGTTAATATTGGGTTGCTTGTTGATCCTGGAGTTTATCAAATGTTTACTAAAAAAGGAGGATGTCTCAGTTTGGTATCAGAGCATTAGTTTGAGCTTACAAGTGTCCGCGGGGACTTGGACTCAAACTTAGGTTATGATATTAGAATGGACTCCTAGGAAATGAGCTGAACTAAGATAGGATTGACATGAACCATGGGGAAAAATAAAGGGTAATTGTGAACAAATAGGACTAAGAAATAAATGTTCTAAATATTATTTGCTATATTTCAGAATATGTCTGGAGACGATATGACTCCTCAACAGATTTTCCAAATAATGCAAAGTCCAATGGAACAAAATAAAGAACTACAGGAAAAAAGAATGGCTGAGCAAGCTCAATCATTTGCTGACCAGCTAAGGGCCAGGGATGAGGCCGAGGCTAAACAAAATTATGATAAAAGGAAAGACAAGGAACACCAGCAAGGTGAACGAGGTGATAGGCAGGAGGATAATGGTTCTTCTGACAAAGCAAATGGATGTAGATTCAAAGATTTCAAGAGTAACGGGGCTATTGTCTTTGATGGGATTGGAGATGTCATGACGACACTAGAATGAATTACAACCATTGAGAGAACCTTACGAATCAACAATTGTGCTGAGAAGGATATGGTTCGATATGCTACTGCCATATTCACCAAGGATGCTGTTATGTGGTGGGATACTATGGTAAATGTGCTGACGATGGAGGTAGTGTCGCACATGTCATGGAACGAATTCAAAGAAGTATTTTCACAACAATACTGTTTAGTTGATGAAAAGTGCCATCTGGAGGCGAAGTTTTTGGGATTGACTCAAGGAACAAAAACAGTTACTCAATATGCTGTTGAGTTCACCCGCTTGAGTCTATTCACACCCCACCAGATCAATACTGCGGAAAGGAAGATATTTTTGTTTGCGGTCGGTTTAGACTGGGAAATTAGTCGAACAATAAGTAGTGTTCGGTATACAACATTTGCTGGTTTGTTAGAGGCTGCTCGGAATATGGAGCAGTTTTGCTGCTTTCTGGTTATGTCATGGGGTCGGTTGCTACAGGACCAACTCAACCGTCACCGCCAAAAAGGCAACGGGGATCTGGAAACTCTGGATCATCTCGATCCTCACCCCAATCAAGTCAACCATCATCCTCACCGAGGAAAGGAAGGGCCTTTCCGGTCAGCACTGAAACAAGGGACTGCAGGCGGTGAAGAAAGACTCACTCTGGGAATGTAAAACCCAGGATAAGTATTGTTACTGTTGTGGACAGAAAGGTCATCACTGGGAGCATTGTCCACAGAAAGGCGAGGCATGCTACAACTGCCACAAAGTCGGCCATTTCGCCAAAGACTGCCGGAAGCCCCCGAGAGATCAAAATACCCAGCAATCAACCAAGAGGTCTTCTGGAGCTTCTACTGCTCGAAGGGAACAAACCACAAGGGCTCTAACAAGGGCTTTTCAAATTACCGCTGAAGAAGCAAAGGATGACCCTGAAGTGGTCACAAGTACGTTCTTAATAAATTCAATTCCTACTCGTATTCTCTTCGATTCTAAAGAAAATCGTTCGTTTGTCTCCACTTCATTCGCACGCCAACTTAGCATGCCTACTTCAAATTTTCAATTTGTACTTGATATTGAAACTGCTAGCAACATGTTAGTTAAGGACGATAAAGTATATAAGAACTGTACGTTACTCATAGAAGATGTAGTGTTCAACTTAGACTTAATTCCCATGGAATTTGGGGACTTTGAAGTCATTGTGGGTATGGACTGGCTTGTCCATAATGAAGCTCAGATAGTGTGTAAGAAAAGGATGATCAAGATTACTACTCCCGAGGATCACAATATATGTATTTATGGTGAAAGGCAAAAAGGAGACTTATGCCTTATTTCTATTGCTAAAGCCCGAAAGCACGTTGCTAAGGGTTGTTCTGCTTATCTGGCCTATGCTGTTGATGAAAAGGCTGAGAATAAACATCTTTCTACCGTTCCAATCGTTTAAGAATTTCCAGATGTCTCCAGAAGATATCTCGGGATTGCCACCAGACCGTCAGGTGGAATTCCGCATCGATCTTGTTCCTGAAACTGCTCCTATAGCAAAAGCTCCTTATTGCTTAGCCCCTGCAAAAATGCTGGAGATGATGAAACAGTTACAGGAGCTACTTGATAAAGGTTTCATACGCCCAAGTTCTTCTCCTTGGGGTGCTTTTGTTTTATTTGTCAAAAAGAAGGACGCACATTGCGTATGTGCATTGACTACCGCGAGCTCAACAAAGTGACAATCAAGAACAAATATCCACTGCCCCGGATTGATGATCTCTTCGACCAATTGCAAGGTGCCAGTTATTTCTCAAAGATTGATTTCCGATCGGTGTATCATCAACTTAAAGTCCACAACAATGATATTCCTATAACGGCTTTCAGAACTCGTTACGGGCACTACGAGTTTCTGGTGATGCCGTTCGTTCTTACAAATGCGCCGACTGCTTTCACGGATCTCATGAATAGAGTATGCCATCCAATGTTTGACAAATTTGTCATTGTTTTCATCGATGACATTCTTATCTATTCGAAGACCAAGGAGGACCATGCAACACATTTCAGAGATTTACAAGAGTTGCTGCGAAAAGAGCGACTTTATGCCGAATTCTTAAAATGTGAATCTGGTTGAGGCAGGTACGTCTCAACATTCAAAACAATTTCTTAATTCCTATATTCACTTGTAAACTCTTGTTAACTTTACTCCACCTCAACGTATAATCAAATCCAATTCTTGAGGCACGTGATATCTGGTGTTGGTATTTGTCAAGACCACTCCTTACGGGGTAGTCCTCAGAGTCTAGGTCCCACATTATGCAATACGATATCAACCATAACTAAGATAGAGTAATTAAGTTGCAGAATTTCAAATTACAGTAAAAAATATTAGGATAAGTTTAATACAATTTTTAGTACGAGATACAATTTTCATTAAACTTATAAAGGGCACAAGTCTAATCTAATTCATGTCATCATACAATCAAGATAAATCTACCCAGACCACCAGATTGTCATCTTCCAATCAGTACCAAAAGGGTTTGCTGAGTAGAGGTCTATGAAAACTTCTGTCTTGATCTTGTAAGACCTAAGAACTAGGTCCAGCAGGTGACTTTCCTTTATCTTTTCCTGTAAAAAGAGTAAGCAACATCTGTAAGCAAAGCTTAGTGAGAATATAGATTTTCAGATTACATGCATTATCAAGCGGATCATGGGTCTAGCGTGAGATATCTTGACTGCCGCTACAGCCACTCATGATTGAGACATAGTAGTCATAGAGTTGGATGATGTTCAAGCCACGCTCAGGCTTAAATTGTGGGGATCAACCACATACTGGGCTAGCTACCAGTGAATCAACATGGCGGAACATCGGAGTGTCATTACCAAGTTCAATAGAACTGGTGAAATAGCATGGTCTAGAACAATAGACCGTCAAAGCTAATCATTCTAAGCTGAATTGATATGTTAAAGGTGCGAGCAATAGTGAAAGCATAAGTTATCAATGTCATGATAGCAATAATCTCATAATAATATCTGAAATGAACTGTAAATTCAATGTCATGCGAAATGATAAATCAAATAGCTATCATGATCCACAGGGCATCACCGAACCATGGTGAGCACAGGTCACAATCCAGCTGATCATATAAGAATGTCAAATTAATCTATCATCAACAATATGTGTCAACCGGAAATCTCGCATGTAAAACTGAATATCTATAACTCACCGGTTCTAGGTCTTTATCAAGCAGACTTAAAATCCACCACCTGAGTTATCTCAGGATTTTATCTTTAATCTTTGTCTATCTGATCTCTGTCAATTCTTTTCAATTTTGTGACCCGTTTTCAATATCTTTAAATCTTTGTTCAGAATTTATCTGAACCTGTTCAAAATCATTCATAACAAGAACATTTTAGGTCTAATTCTTTATCTGATCTGATTTTGATAACTGATATCTTATCAATCAATCATTTTGTTCATTTTCTTTGTTTCTTTGAATTCTCAAGAGATATATATATACATATATATATATATATATATATATATATATATATATATCATATTGCTTTATTTATTAATATTTTATCATAAAATCACGAGTCTTGTATTTATAAAATATCATTTATTAGTGATTTTAAAATATCAAAATGAAACATCCGGATCCGGATCCCCCGAATTCGGACCATCCGGGTTGGGTCAACCGGATTCGGGTTTATCCGAATTGATTCAACCAGATTCGGACCGAAATGAACCGAATTGGGTAATTCTGATTTTAACCATCCGAAGTAGAACATCCGAAATAGGTTGTCCGAATTGGGACATCCGGACTTAGACTGAACCGAAATGGGCATCCAAATTAGGCTTCATCCGAATCAGGACCGAATTGGACATCCGAATTGAACATCACATCCGAATTCGGTCCCAACCGAATTCGGATCCCATGACTTAGCAATTTTCCAGAATTGTTATTGATGTTCTTCTTTTTATACTTACGAATTTTTATCAAAATTCCACTAATTACATTTTTAACAACATGCAACTTACAAAGTAGTTATATTATCATTATTAGGGTGTTTTTACATGATTTTCCTTATCACAAACACCTTTATTAGATCAAAATCATCCAAAATAAGCCATTTTTGTCAAGAACACTAATATTTACAAAAAATCGGATTTCTTCTTTATTTGATTGATCCAACCCACAATTTTTGTTTCCATAACTTCAAACTACTTAAATTCATCATTATCTATTAAAAATTTAAACATGCAACCATATAATTTTCATGTTCTAGTTCTTGGTTTCGGTTTTTCACAAAACCGAACCAAACTCTTAAAATTATGAAATTTAATCAAGAATTACCTTGAAAATCTTGTAGATTGTTGTCGTATGATGTTGCTTGTAACTCCTCCTTGTATTAAATCTTCAATTGATTGAGCAAATTTGGATTTCTTGGTAAAAATTTGGAGATGGCCGTAGGTTAGAGAGATAGTAGAGAGAGAGAATGATTTTTCTTAGTGTTGTTAAATGGCCATTAATTTGAGTTTATATACTTCATTTTGATAAATACCCATTTAACCCCCTACACTTTTGTATAATACATCTCTTTTAATATTAATCATCTAATAATTTATGACAATCATATAATTTGATCATCTAAATACTTTATGACATAAATATAATTTAATTAAATAATTTCACACTTAATTAAATTACAAAACAGATAATGTAATAAAATTTACATTATTGGATCAAATACAAGAATTAAGGTTCAGTTAAAGACTAGGTTGTTACAGAATGGGCTCCACCACGCACAAACTTCGTCCCCGAAGTTAGCTATGTTCGAACAGACTTGGATATGTTGCTTTCATGACATCTTCAGATTCCCAAGACTGATGCGAACCCTTGTGGTGTTTCCACTGAACGAGCACCATCTGTATTTCTTTATTTCTAAGCTTTTTGGTCTTCGAGTCCAGAATACATTCCGACTCTTCAACCACTCGAAGCTTTTCATCAATTTGCAGATTAACATGTGGTATCTGCACTTCTCTTTCATCTACTAGGCTCTTTCGTAGATGACTAACATGGAATACAGGATGTATTCCCGCTAAATCAGTTGGTAGTTCAAGACGGTAGGATTGGTTTCCTATCTTTTCAACAATCTTGAACGGACCAATGAATCTCGGAGCTAGCTTATTTCTCTTTATAAACCGTACCACATTCTTCATTGGGGATACTTTCAGCATCACCCAATCATTAACTGCAAAACTAATCGATCGATGCCGATTGTCATAGTATGACTTCTGCCTGCTTTGAGCTTCAAGGATATTTCTTCTAACAAGCTGAATCTTCTCATGAGTCAACTGTAGAAGGACGGGACCCGCTATTGGCGATTCACCTGTTTCGCGCCAACAGGTGGGAGTTCTGCACTTTCTTCCGTACAAAGCTTCAAAAGGAGCCATCTTAATCGTGCAATGATAACTGTTGTTGTATGAGAATTCGACCAAAGGTAAATGGTCATCCCAGTTACCACCCAGATCAAGAACGCAGGCACGGAGCATATCTTCAAGAGTAAGGATAGTACGTTCACTTTGACCATCTGCATTTGGATGATAGGCAGTACTCATAGAGATTCGAGTACCCATCCCGTCTTACAACGCTTTCCAAAATCTTGAAGTGAAACGACTATCACGATCAGAGACGATAGATTTCGGCACACCGTGACGAGAAATAACTTCTGTAATGTACATCTGTGCCAATCTATCAAGAGAGTATGTCTCTTTCATTGGTATGAAGTGAGCTGACTTCGTTAATCGATCCACGACCACCCAGATGGAGTCGTGCTGTTTCTTGGTTTTTGGCAATTTCGTGACAAAATCCATAGTTATATGCTCCCACTTCCACTCAGGAACTGGTAATGGTTGCATATCAGCAAAGGGTTTCTGATGTTCTGCCTTAACCATTTGACAAACTCTGCAGCTTTTGACATATTGATCGATGTCCTTCTTCATTCCTGGCCACCAATAATCAACTTTAAGATCAAAGTACATCTTTGAGCTGCCAGGATGAATAGATAACTTGGACTTGTGGGCTTCGGATAGAAGAGTGTTGCGAATAGAACCATAATTAGGGATCCAGATTTGGTTCCCCTTGAAACATTGAAGTCCCAAATGATTCATAGACAGAAATTGAAGTTGCCCTTTGAGATTTTCAGAACAGAGATTCTATTCTTTCATTGCTTCAGCTTGGGTAGATTTAATGTCTTCAATAAGATCAAAAGAGAATACAATAGGAGTTAAGGCATAGCAACACTTTTCAGGATAAACCTTTCTACTCAAAGCATCCGCGACCACATTGGCTTTGCCGGGATGATATAGGATCTCGCAATCATAGTCCTTGATAAGCTCTAAGGACCGACGCTGTTTCATGTTTAGATCCTTTTGAGTAAATAGATGCTTGAGACTTTTATGGTCGGTGTAAAGCTGACACCAAGTCCCATAGAGATAATGCCGCCAAATTTCAATGCAAAGGTAACGGCAGCCAACTCAAGATCATGAGTTGGTGCGCTTTTCTCATAGTCTTTCAATTGCCTTGAAGCGTAGGCAATGACTTTTCCCCTTTGCATGAGGACACATCCTAAACCTGTACCAGATGCATCGCTATAGACAACGACGTCATCATTGCCCTTTGGTAAGGCTAGGATCGGCGCTTGAATAAGTTTCTGCTTCAAAGTTTCAATTGCCTCTTGCTGTTTATCAGCCCATACGAAAGGGGTATTCTTTCGTGTTAGCATTGTAAGTGGCACAGCAATCTTTGAGAAGTCCTTAATGAATCGCCGATAGTAACCGGCCAATCCAAGGAAACTTCTGATTTCGGAGGCATTGCGAGGCGTTTGCCATTTCTGAACGGCCTCGACTTTAGACGGATCAACCGAGATACCTTCGCCAGATACGACATGGCCAAGGAATTGGATCTAAAAAGATAACAGAGTTGAATTCAAGTTTTTATTCGAACAAGAACGCTTAGGATTAACTCAAGACAATATAAATTTATACCTGTCTGAGCCAGAATTCACATTTTGAAAATTTTGCATAGAGTCTTTCCTTTCTCAATAACTCTAGCAGTTGTCTCAGATGATTAACATGATCAGCCTCCGTTTTGGAGTAAATCAGGATATCGTCTATGAATACGATAACAGACTTATCCAACATTGGCCTGCACACGCGATTCATGAGATCCATGAACGCTGTTGGTGCATTCGTTAAACCGAAAGGCATTACGTGAAATTCGTAATGACCGTATCTTGTTCGGAAGGCTGTCTTTGGAATATCCTCATCTCTTACTTTCAGCTGATGATACCCAGAACGAAGATCAATTTTAGAGAAGTAGCTTGCTCCTTGTAGTTGATCGAATAAATCATCGATTCTGGGCAGAGGATATTTGTTCTTGATGGTGACTTTGTTCAACTCACGATAGTCGATGCACATACGGAGAGTTCCGTCTTTCTTCTTTACGAACAAGACAGGTGCACCCCACGGAGATGAACTAGGTCGGATAAAACCTTTTTCTAACAGATCTTGCAATTGTTTTGACATTTCCTGCATCTCTGCAGGCGCAAGTCTATAGGGAGCTTTAGCAATGGAGCCGCACCAGGAACTAGGTCAATGCCGAATTCGACTTGACGTTCCGGTGGCACTCCAGAAATATCATCCGGGAATACGTCTGGGAACTCACAGACGATCGGAATATCGGATACAAATTTCTTGCTGTCTTCAGAGACAGTTTTAGACGAGACATAACACAGATAGGATTCATGACCCTTAGACAAATATTTACGCGCTTTCTCAATAGATATGAAGCAGTGAGCACCTTTTCGCTTGTCGCCTTTGATTTCTAACACTCGGCCTTCTGAAGACTTGATTCTGATGATTCGGCGGTTGTATACGATCGTTGCCTCATTATTCATTAGCCAGTCCATGCCGATAATAACATCGAACTCTTTTAGCGGAATCGGGATAAGATCAAGGTTGAATACAATGTCATTAACGAGCAGAGTGCAATTATGGTATACGGAATCAACCATAACGTATTTGTTACTGGCCGTCTCTATATCAAGTATAACGGAAAGCTTCAATGGAGATTTAGACAGTCTTCGAGCAAAAGTAGTTGATATAAAGGAACGACTAGCACCGGAATCGAACAATACACGAGCAGGTATCGAATTTAACAAAAACGTACCGGTAACCACGTCAGGAGTTTCCTTTGCTTCCTTGGCTGTTATATGAAATGCACGAGTCCTTGCAGTTGGAGTTGCAGCTGAACTTTTCATTGTAGAACCTCCCGCTGATGATTGCGATTCACCTCGTTGTCCACTACGACACTGATACATAAAGTGTCCGCGCTTCCCACATTTCGCACATCCAAGTCCTCGCTGGGGACATTCTTCACTACCGTGGCCAATTCTGCTACATGCATAACAAGTTACATCATCGGGATTGCACATTCCCGTGTGTGATTTTCTGCATCTTTTGTAGAATCGTGGTTCGTTCGTTAGAGAATATGCTTGAGATTTCTGTGGTGAATTATATTGTTGAGATTGCTGGGGTTGCGGTTTGTTGGACTTAAAGAATCTGCCGAATCTCTGCTTCTTTGGGGGAGATGGACATGTCGGGTTCGTTGATGGAGCATAGAGTTGATCGCCATACTCTAGGTATCCCCTCTCGATCTGTCTTGCCGCTTCAACCATTTCCAGATACGACTTATACTTCATCGTGCTCATTGGATGTCGGTATCTCGGGTTAAGCCCTCCACGAAATCTATTCATCTTCCTTTCCTCAGTAGCTACTTGATACGAGGAGTAGCCACAGAGTCGCGAGAATTCATGTTCATATTCATCTACGGATTTGGTTCCTTGGGTTAACTGCATCAATTAAACCTCCATCTTCTCTCGTTGATCAACAGGGCAATACTTCGCGTTGAACATGTCTAAGAACTGATCCCACTCTAAGGTCTGTATTACCTCTTCTCCATATATGCTTCTCTGGGTTTTCCACCAAGCACGGGCAGCACCAACGAACAGTGCAGATGCATAACTCACCTTCTTGGATTCTAAGCAATCAGAAATCCTGAAGATTTCTTCAGTATGACTAATCCAATCCATCGCCTGAATTGGATTTACTGTACCCTCAAAGTTAAGGGCACCGCTCGTTTT
Organism: Centrapalus pauciflorus; assembly: GCA_020465985.1. Classification (NCBI taxonomy): domain Eukaryota; kingdom Viridiplantae; phylum Streptophyta; class Magnoliopsida; order Asterales; family Asteraceae; genus Centrapalus; species Centrapalus pauciflorus. The sequence continues at coordinate 70,169 of JAANYP010003435.1, forward strand.
GAAATCTTTAAACTTACAGCCTTTTGGCTGTGCAATTTGAGTTTCAGGGTTCGAGTTATCTGAATCAGATTCATCATTCTGGATTTGCTTATCTTTTCTCTTATTCTTTTTATCAGCACGTCTTTTTGCTTCGGCCTCATCTCTAGCCTGAAGCTGTTCTTGCATATTTGTTTTGTTGTTCAGAATGTTGGGCTAATAATTGTTGTACCATTTCAAACATCTGTTGGGGAGTCATGTTGTTGGGAATGTCACCCGATCCTGACATCTTTACTGAAAATTAAAATCATTTAACTATCAGTTTATAGACTTAGATCTATGTACCCTTTTTTCCATCCTAACAGTCTGTACATCCTATCTCAGTTTAAACCACCTAAATGATTGATACATATGTATTGCTTCAGTTTGAGACCAAATATTACTCACGTAACACTTGATTCACTCAAACTATGTGCTCTGATACCATCCTGTCAAGACCACTCCTTACGGGGTAGTCCTCAGAGTCTAGGTCCCACATTATGCAATACGATATCAACCATAACTAAGATAGAGTAATTAAGTTGCGGAATTTCAAATTACAGTACAAAATATTAGGATAAGTTTAATACAATTTTTAGTACGAGATACAATTTTCAAATTAAACTTATAAAGGGCACAAGTCTAATCTAATTCATGTCATCATACAATCAAGATAAATCTACCCAGACCACCACATTGTCATCTTCCAATCAGTACCAAAAGGGTTTGCTGAGTAGATGTCTATGAAAACTTCTGTCTTGATCTGGTAAGACCTAAGAACTAGGTCCAACAGGTGACTTTCCTTTATCTTTTCTTGTAAAAAGAGTAAGCAACATCTGTAAGCAAAGTGTAACATCCGGCACTAAACGAGGTTAGCAACTATGACTTAATCAGTATTTTCTAGCCATTTATAACCTAATCATTGATGATTAGCAATTAATCAAAGTGATTAACAAGGTTCATGAAGAAATTCAACTCAATTAGAATCAAATTCATCGGTGCGATGAATCGGTAAATCACTTAATCCGATCGATTTACAATATGATGGATTAATGCAACTAAGTACATAATTAAATTATGATTAGTGACACTAATCATACACTAATACAATTACTTAACATTAATTATGCAAGACTAAAACAATTGATTAAAACAATGCATCCAAAAGTATTTATGAATTTACAAGAAAAGGGAAATACAAGAATACATTTCTAAATACTTTTATACAAAAAAATAAATGAAAATACACCAAAAATACCTCCCTTAGGCCAGCCATAGGAAGGACAAAAGGACCTTGAAATAATTTATTTTACTCAACATATCAAAATCAAATCCTCTTTATTTCAATTCATCCAAGATTTTGCACTATTCTTCATCATTTCACCATCTTTTCAAGATCCAATTTTCCCTATAAATAGAGAACATTTGCATTCATTTTAATCACACCAAAACCTTTCTATTCTCTCTTCAAAAACCGGCCATAAGCCCTCCCAAAGCCAAAAACCTTCAATTTTTGGTGTTCTTGAAGTATTTCAAGTGTTCTTCATTTTTTGAAGTGTTCTTGGTGCAACTTTTGCAAGAGTTTCAACTTCTTCTCATTTGCATTCTTATAAAACATCAAAGTAAGTAAATACTAACTTATTTCATCTTATATTTATGTTTATATAAGTCTTGCATAATATATATATAGTCACCAACAACAACAAGTTTCATAAGAACTCAAGTTTATAAATCACTAGTTTTGTTTTTAAGTTGTTTCCTTCAAATGTGTTTATAAATATATAAACACATTATGTAAGTGTAAATATTATGAAAACAAGTGATATGTATGTGTTTTATAACTTTTATACAAGTAGTCTTTGAATAAACAACAAGAATCACTAGTTATTTCAAGTTTATGAACTACAGAATTTCGGCAGAAAAGTTGCGTCGACTTTGAAAAATTATAACTAATTCATAACTTAATAAAATGAGTTGATTCTTGTCTCAAAAGATAGATCTATGACTTAACTATAGAATTGGAAGTTTTCATAATTTATTTTGGAGTTTAGGACCTCCAGAAATTATTTGGGAAACCGAAAGTTTGACAGCTCAAAAATGGCCAACATAGGGTTTTCAACGAGCTTTTTCACCAACCTAAACATATCGAAAAATGGACGTTCTTGATTCTAAAAATCCTTTGTATATAATAGTTTAATGTCCTAGAAAACCGAAGTCTAAAACATTGTGGAGCTTGGTCAAAAACAGCCACAAGTAGGCCGAAAAACCTCCGAAAAAGCTGGAAAATTATACATATATATATATATATATATATATATATATATATATATATATATATATATATATATATATATATATATATATATAAACTTGACGTTTTAAGTGGGTTTTATTTATAAACTTGTAATGTTGGGTGATTTAAGACATAAAAATCTATAAATATATATATCATCATATATTGGAGATATTAAGTCCCTATTATCCTTTAGGGCTCGATTAAACTGACTCGACGCATCATCCATCCAATTACGCTAAATAACTTTTTACGCTCGTTTTTGCCGTCGCAATCTCGGTGAGTTCTCATAGCCCCTATTTTCACTATCTATTGTGGTGGAAATACATGCACTGTTTTCATATGGACATCAAAACTGTTTATTTCTTATATGTATTACATGTTTGGATCCATCAGGCCTCAAATCATGAACCGTTAATTGCATTTATTTGCAAGCACGAATATATTATGGATAGATCTATTGGGAGTCATGTCCCCCATTCGGGTTAGTTCGGGTCGGCTAACAGCGAGTGCATATATATTCAACACACGGTATTACGTATGGGAATACTGCACAGGGCAAACTCATTTTAATTAAGCTTCGGTTGCATGATGGGTTATGTAATACATACACGGAATTTATGATTTTATAAATTCAACTCATCTGATAATGTCCATACAACTGGTCTTTTCGCGTAAACCTATGAGCTCACCAACAATTTGTTGACGTATTTTAACATGTATTTTCAGGTGTTTAAGACATGCACATTCCTCGGAAGTATTCCAAGGCTTCCGTACATTTTGGAGTCGCATCATTTTCAAACTCGGAGATTTACATGCATCTTTCCGGATAAACTAAATCGTGTATTTAAATCTTGGTATTTTAAGAACTATTTCACTGTATTTTGGTTATGTAAAACAATATTTATATTTGAAGTTAAATCAATGTATTTTTGAAAACGTCCATATAGTGGTCGTTCGTTATGATTATGGTTACGCTTCCGCGACGTCACTCTTCGTTGCCAACCAGGGTAACGGGGTGTGACAGATTGTTATCAAAGCCATAGTTATAGTGAACTAGGTTGCATTAGTACCTAGACTATAACTGTTACAAAAACTAAACTTTCTTCAAGAACTGTGAACATATATATGGACCCTGATGACAATAACATGTCGAACAATACGGTTACTATCCTCTTTGACTCAAAGGATGAATTCTCACCGATGGAACAAGGAAGCCAAGGTGACACTGAGGTGTACTTTGGATCAGGAACCCACCTAGACCAAATCAATGACGATGTAATGGACCCGTCAAAGCACAAGGAGGGCAACTGTGGCCCTGCAACACAAATTGCTCCACCATCACCACCACATATTTCACCCTACACCCTATTCAGAAACCATCCCAATGGACCATTGAAGAAATTCACCCCTAGGGAAAGGGTGTGACTTGCACAAGGGGAGTCTATCCCGGTACCTGCCCATCAGCCAAGCTTGCCGCAGTAGTAACGGGGCAAACATAAGAAAGTGGGGATGGATGCCTCACACACTCCAAGAGTGGAGAAACGAGGAAGGGATCCAAGGCCAGTTTGAAGTCGGAACACCATCTTCCTCTCAAGTGCCGACACTTACCCAGAAACCTACGTAACAAACGGTGTCTCTATTGGTAGCAAGGGCCGCCAGACACGACCTCCAATTTCGACAAAATCCACCAAGAGGTCGGTGAGATCTTTGCAATGATTAAGCAGGAGGCAATACAAACCACCAATAAACCTTGGGCCAACCAGAATACCCAGGCGATTCAACAAGATGGAATCAACAAATTGTGACAGCGCCTAAAGCCCGCAGTGCAGAATTAACCCAACGACTTAACGCTCTGGAGTACGAGGAAACCCCGGAGGCATCTCATACTTAATACCCTTTTATAGTATTTCTCTAGGCTTTACTAGCTGACACATCTTACGGTGTGTAAGGCTTAAGAATTTATCGGAAAATTCCAACCATATCATGTACAAAGATTAGGTTTCCAGCATTTTAATGAAAAACTTAGCTTTATCTATAACTAGGAGCATGAGGATATGTAGTACGACAATCTGCCTAAGAAATTTCAAACCCATAGACTTATCCTCTTTCCCCATTAGATACCACTTATGCATTTCTACTATTTGATACCGGTGCTGATAGGAGCTTTATATCCACTAAGTTCAGTAAGCAGATAAATTCCATTCTTACACCATTAAGTGTCACTTATGCTATTGAAGTTGATGACAGTAAGATGCTTAAGACGAATAATATAAGTCGAGGATGCTCCTTAGAATTAGTAGGCCAACTCTTTGAAATAGACTTGATGACCGTCAAACTGGGAAGTTTTGACGTGGTCATAGGCATGGATTGACTATCAAAAAAAAATCTTGCGGAAATAGTGTGCAACAAGAAGACGGTTCATTTACCTTTAGCCAATAAGAAGGTCCTTACTGTCCAAGGCAAAACAAGAAATACCAAAGTAAGCATCATCCCTAGCATTAGGGCCCTAAAGTGTTGACAGAGAGGGAGCCAAAGGAAAAGCGGCTCGAAAATATTCTTATTATTTATTGTTACCCCAAAGTTTTTCCAGAACACATACCTGAACTCCCAACATCGAGACAAGTCAAATTCAAAAATCGGCCTAGTATCAGCAGCTGCACCAGTGGCTCGAGCACCAGGCCGATTAGCCCCATCAATATTGTAAGAATCGTCCAACCAACCATAGGAGCTCTTAGATAAAAGGTTTATCAAACCGAGTTCCTCGCTTTGGGAAGCTCCAGCTTTGTTCGTAAAGAAGAATGATAGAACCTTTAGATTATGCATCGATTACTGTAAGCTAAATAGGCTAATCATAGAGAACTGGTATCCACTCCCAAGGATCGATGACTTGTTTGATCAAACTCCAAAAATTAAGCTTCTATTCGAAGATCGATCTAAGGTCTAGTTATCATCAGGTTAGAGTTCGCAAGAAAGATATTCCAAAGACAGCCTTCAGATTTAGTTACGATCATCATAAGTTACTATTAATGTCGTTTGGATTAACCAGTACCCCAACAGTACTCATGGACCTCATAAACCGGGTGTGCAAACCATATTTAGACAAATTCGTAAGTGTCTTCATAAATGACATCTTAATCTACTTACGAAACGAGAAGGAGCACGAGCAACATTTAAGACTGATTCTAGAATTATCGTAGAAAGAACAACTATATGCTAAGCTTTCTAAATTTGACTTTTCTTGAGGAGAGGTGACATCCCTCGGTCACATGAACAATAGTAAAGGAATCAAAGTCGACCCCGCAAAGATCGAGGTTATCAGGAATTGGTCAACTCTTAGAACCCCCATAGAGATACGACAGTCCTTAAGACTTGCCACTTATTACAGGCAATTATCAAAAATTTCTCAAAGATCACCGAAGCTCTAACAAAACTGACCCGAAAAGCCATTAAGTATGATTGGGGCGAGGATCAGGAGACATTATATCAGTTATTAAAGCACAATCCGTGCAGCGCGCTTATTTTATCCAAGAGAAGCAAGAAATTTGTAGATTACTGTGACGCTTCACACAATGGGTTGATATAGAAAGATAGGGTCATAGCGTATACTTTATAAAAACTTAGGGTTCACTAGGTGAATTACATAACGCATGATCTAGATCTTGGAGCAGTAGTCTTTATCTTTATGACTTAGAGACATTAGTTGTACGGTAACAAGTGTACTACACTCACAGACCATAAGGGCCTCCAACACATCTTGAACCAGAAAGAGTCAGATATGAAGTAGTGCCGTTGGATGAAGCTAATAAGTGATTGCAACTGTGAAAAATCGTTATCACCTGAGGAAAAGTAATGTGGTTGCAGACGCTTAGAGCCGAAAGGAACGAGGTAAGCCGTTAAGAGTAAAAGCCCTAGTTATAACCATTCAACCAAACCTTCCTCCCTTAGTTCATGATGCACAAGTAGAAGTTGTTAAGGTGGAAAATATGAAAAATGAAGCCCTGCACGGAATGGATAAATAGTTTGGGATAAGGGCTAATGGAAATCGATACTTCATGAATAGAGTCTGGTTACCCTGTTTTGGTGGTGTAAGAAAGCCAATTATAGATGACGGACAAAAATCAAGATATGCCGTCCACCCGAGATCCGATAATATGTATCATGACCTCAAGGAGCTATACTGGTGGCCTAACATGAAGGATGGCGTTGCCACATATGTCAACAAATTCCTAACATGCTCCAAAGTTAAGATAAAACATCAGAAACCATTTGGGTAATAGTCGACCGCCTAACAAAATCCGTGCATTCCTACCAATCAAGGAGAACAACAGGATGAATAAGCTATTCCAAACGTACCTCAAGGAAGTCGTCTCCAGACACGGAGTGCCTATTTCAATCATTTCGGATACGGATCGCAGATTTACATCTAGATTTTTGGCAATCGATTACATCAAGCTTAAGGTACAAACTTGGACATGAGTACCACATATCACCCTCAGACTGATGGTCAGAATGAAAGAACGATTCAAACCCCAGAACTTATGTTAAGAGCCTGTGTAATGGATTTTGGGAAGTGGTGGGATACTCAATTGCCTTAGTGGAATTATCGTACAACAATAGCTATCACTTGAGCATTAAAGCTGCTCTGTTTGAGGCACTGTACGGACAAAAATGTCGATCGCCCCTTGGCTGGGCCAAAGTCAGGGATAGTCAAGTCATTGGCCCAGAAATCATACTTGAGACCACCCAAAAGATAGTACGACTAAAAGTTGTCCACGATCGTCAGAAAAGCTATGTAGACGTAAGGAAAGAATACCTTGAGTTCCAATTAGGAGAAAGGGTACTGATGAAAGTTTTGCCATGGAAGGGCGGGTACGATTTGGGAAACAAGTGTAACATCCCAATTTTCAAATATATGTAATTTACAATTTTAAGACTCAATTATTGTACTTATGGAAAATTAAATCAATTTAAGTTATTTTGATCATTATATCAGTTAAATGAGAAAATACGTAGTTGAGGGGTGTGTTATGCAAATAAGTCAAAATACAAATAAAAGGGATGAAAAACCCTTCATTTCATCAAATCCACTCTCACTCTACTCTCTCTCTCTAACCGGCTCTCTCTCTCTCTTTACTCTCTTCCTCTCGGCTCCATCCAAGAACACACAAGAATCAACAAATTTCAAGTGCAAAAGTTGGAAACAAGTTGCAATTTAGGAACTATAACTGCTACAACAAACGATTTGAGGTAAGAATCACTCAAAATTTCAATATTCTGATGTTTGGGTTCGGTTTTTATAAGAAACCGAATCATAGATTTAAGATGCAAATGTTGTTGCATGTTGGATGTTATTGATGATATGTTTAAATCGAGCATGTATCTTGTTGTATACAAAAATTCAGAATCAGATTCGAAGTTTAAGTATGATTTTGGAATTAAGTGTGTGTTTTAGTGTGTGTGTTCATCGAGACTTGTAGAAAAAGTCATATAAATGGGTTGTTTTGATGCATAAATATGATGATATAAGTTAAATAATAGCATTTAAGTTCATATTTACAGTATTAGACTCGAAAACATGCAAAAATGACCCAAACATAATTCTGGAAAATATTGGAAAATTCACTAAGTATGAACTCGGATCCGTATGGACCGAATTCGGACCATCCGAATTCGGGTCCTGTTCATCCTATTTCGGACCACATATTTCGGATCACATAGACCAATTCGGACTCAACCTCAATTCGGACCATTACCCATTTCGGACCAATGTCAACTTCGGACACATAGCAATTTCGGAGCACCCAATCCGGATCACCCCCCCAATTCGGACCAGTGGACCATCCGGATTTCGGATACATCCGAATTCGGATATGGTCCGAAATCAGAACCCGATTACATTTAAAATTACAGAATACAATTTTTAAGCAATTACTGACACAAATTCACTATTACACCTACTTTACAGATCATTGTGGTGTTATCAAAACACACATTGATTCAGGATCAAGTCACAAAACCAATCACTGTGAGTAACAGATTGTCATTCGAACATTTATTGTTTTTGCATTCATGTTTATACATTCAATGGCATGTTCACGTTGTTCATATACTTCATTTGGCACTCATGAAATGATTTGTTGTTATGATGCACACTCGTACTTGACATGTAACACACATGTAGCTTGCGTTCATTTGAAAGTGCATCTATTTACATCATGCTTGCACTGCATGATCATTACTTCATAATCTGATGCGACCTGGACTGGGGCTGACAGCAGGCCACTGTCGGGGACTGATCATCCCACTCGTATCCCATCAGGTTCGGCACATCCCCGATCAGCATATTGAACTGCCAACCCATGCTTGCACTGCATGGTTTTCACACACATTGAGGCTTACACTGCCTGTACACACATACATGGGGCTTACACTGCCCATGGTTAAGCATTGCTTGTAAAGAAATATTTGTTGTTTGCATAATCTGTTATCTCACTAAGCATTTAGCTTACTGTTGACTCACATTGTTTACAGGCAAAGGCAAGAGTGTAGCGGGACCTTCATCTTAAGCAATCAAATTCTTATCTCGGTGACCTTAGAAGCTAATTGGTACATGGACGATGTAGCTTTGGGGCTGGGAATTTGTTACTATTAAAACAATTATGATGATGTAATAGCTAGACTTAAATACTGTAGACATTTACTTTCATTCCTTTAGTGTGGATTTGCTTAATTCTGATTTAAGTACTCAATTTCAATTATTATGATACTCATTGGGTTGTTAGTCGATCCTGGAGATTACAATTATATCATTAATTTAACAAGGACGTCACAGGTTTTGGTATCAGAGAATTAGTTTGAGGTTTCAAGTGTCCGCGAGGACTTGGACTCAAACTTAGGTTATGATATTAGAATGAACTTCTAAGTAATGATCTGAACTAAGATAGGATTGACATGCACACGGGGACAATTAATGGGTAACTGTACACTTAAGACTTACAAATAAATGTTCTAAATATAAGTTGTTATATTTCAGAACATGTCAGGAGACGATATGACTCCTCAACAAATGTTCCAGATGATGCAAGCTCTCATGGAACAAAACAATGAGCTACAATCCAAACGAATGGCTGAGCAGGCTCAGTCATTTGCTGATCAGTTAAGGGCCAGAGATGAGGCCGAGGCAAAACGTAAAGCTGACAAACGAAAGAACAAGGAACAGCAACAAGATGACCAAGAGGAAAGACAAGATACTGGGTCTTCCAACCGATCAAGGGGCTGTAGGTTTAAGGACTTCAAAAGTAACGGGGCTGTTACTTTTGATGGAACCGGAGATGCTGTGACTGCATTGGAATGGATCACCACCACAGAGAGAACTTTCAGAATCAGCGACTGTGCTGATAAAGACATGGTCCGCTTTGCAACCGCTATGTTTGCAAGGGACGCTGTTATGTGGTGGGATGCAATGACACATGTGCTGACGATGGAGGTAGTGTCACACATGTCTTGGAACGAGTTCAAGGAAGTATTCTCCCAGCAATACTGTCCTACTGATGAGAAGCGCCGTCTAGAGGCGAAGTTCCTGAATCTGACTCAAGGAACGAAAACGGTTACACAATATGCCGTTGAGTTCACCCGCTTAAGTTTGTTTGCACCACATCAAGTTGACACGGAAGAGAGAAAAATAGCCCGGTTTGAGGCCGGACTAGACTATGAGATACGCCGAACCATGAGTGGGGTTCGGTATACAACGTTTGCTGGATTACTCGAGGCTGCTCGGAATGTGGAGCAGATTGTCTTATTATCTGGATACGTAATCGGGTCAGCCGCCGCACCACCGACTCAACCGTCGCCGCCAAAAAGGCAGCGGGAGTCTGGATCCTCCCGATTCTCTCCTCAATCCCATCAACAGTCATCATCACCCAAGAAGGGAAGAGCCTTTTCGGCCAGTTCAGAAATGAGAGACTGCAGACGATGCAGAAAAGCGCACTCTGGGGAGTGCAAGACTCGGGACATGTATTGTTTCTGCTGTGGGCAGAAAGGCCATCACTGGGAGCATTGTCCACGAAAAGATGATGCATGCTACAACTTCCACAGACTTGGCCATTTCTCAAGGGACTGCCCGAAACCCCCACGAGATCAGAATGCTCCACAATCAACAGCAAGATCTTCTGTAGCTTCCACGGCTCGCAGAGATCAATCTCAAAGGGCTCCAACAAGGGCATTCCAAATCACAGCTGAAGAAGCAAAGGATGACCCGGAGGTGGTCACTGGTACGTTCTATGTTAACTCAATTCCTGCACGTATACTGTTTGATTCCGGAGCAAATCGTTCGTTTGTCTCCACTACATTTGCTCGTCAATTTAACATGCCTACTTCCAAACTGCAATTTGTACTTGACATAGAGACTGCTAGCAACATGTTAGTTAAGGCAGACAAAGTATATAGGAATTGTACTTTACTTGTAGAGGATGTAGTGTTCAACATAGATCTAATTCCCATGGAGTTTGGGGAGTTTGATGTCATAGTAGGTATGGATTGGTTGGTTCACAATGAGGCCCAAATTGTTTGCAAGAAAACGATGATTAAGATCACCACTCCCGAGGGCCGAGACATATGCATTTATGGTGATAGACACAAAGGCGACTTATGCCTTATTTCAATTGCAAAAGCCCGAAAGCACGTTGCCAAGGGTTGTTCAGCTTACTTAGCCTACGCTGTCGATGCAAAGGCTGAAATTCAATCTCCTTCTATCGTTCCAGTCGTTTCCGAGTTTCCAGATGTCTTTCCAGAAGATATCTCGGGATTGCCACCTGATCGTCAAGTGGAATTCCGCATTGACCTCATGGAGCTGCTCCAATAGCAAAGGCTCCGTACCGTTTAGCTCCTGCAGAAATGCAGGAAATGATGAAGCAGTTACAGGAGCTACTTGACAAAGGTTTTATCCGCCCAAGTTCATCTCCTTGGGGCGCTCCTGTTCTGTTCGTCAAGAAGAAGGATGGCACATTACGTATGTGCATCGACTACCGGGAACTCAACAAAGTCACAATCAAGAACAAGTATCCATTGCCCCGGATTGATGATCTCTTCGACCAGTTACAAGGCGCAAGCTACTTCTCGAAGATTGATCTTCGTTCGGGTTATCACCAACTCAAAGTACATTCTGATGACATTCCAAAGACGGCTTTCAGAACTCGTTACGGACACTACGAGTTTCTGGTAATGCCGTTCGGTCTTACTAATGCGCCGACCGCTTTCATGGATCTCATGAATCGAGTCTGCCGGCCAATGCTCGACAAATCGGTCATCGTGTTCATCGATGACATTCTCATATATTCAAAGACCAAAGAGGATCATGCTGCACATCTGAGAGAATTGCTAGAGTTGCTACGCAAAGAGCGACTTTATGCCAAATTCTCTAAGTGTGAGTTCTGGTTGAGGCAGGTACGTCTCAACGTTTGAAACAATTTCATGATCCTTATACTCAATCATAAATTATTTTATTAACTTGTACCTCTTAAACAATCAATTCAGATCCAATTCTTGGGGCACGTGATATCTGGTGCTGGGATTGCTGTTGATCCTGCAAAGATCGAAGCTATCCAGAACTGGGAATCACCCCGCAACGCCTCAGAGATTCGGAGTTTTCTGGGATTGGCTGGTTACTACCGCCGATTCATCAAAGATTTCTCAAAGATCATCGTTCCGCTAACAAAGCTTACTCGCAAGAATGCTACTTTCTTTTGGAAAGAAGAACAACAAGCGGCATTTGACAATCTGAAGAAATTATTAAGTGAAGCACCGGTGTTAGCCCTGCCTAAAGGGAACGAAGACTTTGTTGTCTATACAGATGCATCAGGCACGAGTTTAGGCGCTGTTCTGATGCAAAGAGGAAACGTCATAGCATACGCTTCTAGACAGCTCAAACCACATGAGAAAGATTACTCTACCCATGATCTAGAACTGACTGCTGTGACTTTCGCTCTCAAGTTATGGAGACACTACTTGTATGGAACCAAATGTCAGCTCTTCACCGACCACAAGAGTTTGAAGTACATATTCAGTCAGAAGGACTTGAATATGAGGCAAAGAAGGTCAATGGAGCTAATTAAAGACTATGACTGTGAGATTCTCTATCATCCAGGGAAGGCCAACGTAGTGGCCGATGCCCTAAGCAGGAAAGCGTACTACAAGGCATACTGCTATGCCTTGACTTCCACAATACTGACGTCCACTATCATAGACGATGTAAGGGCTGCTCAGTTGCAGGCCTTAAAGGAGGAGAATGTAAAAGACGAAAATGTCAGGATTCAGTTGCCATTAATGCAAGACGATGGAATTGGACTGAAAGGAGTTTACGGCAGAGTTTGGGTTCCTAAGTTCGGGAACATGCGAGATGTAATTCTCGAGGAGGCTCATCAATCTAAATTCTCAATTCATCCTGGCAGCACAAAAATGTACAACGACCTGAAAGCCGACTTCTGGTGGCCAGGATTGAAAAGAGATGTCGGTCAGTATGTTGAAAGGTGCAGAACATGTCGTCTAGTCAAAGCCGAGCACCAACAACCCTATGGTAGTATGCAACCTCTTCCTATCCCAGAATGGAAGTGGGACCATATTACCATGGATTTCGTAACCAAGCTACCTAAGACTCGTCGTCAACATGACGCCATTTGGGTCATTGTTGACCGATTAACCAAATCTGCTCACTTCATACCAATCCGAGAAACCTACTCACTGGACCGACTTGCCCAGATCTACGTAAACGAAATCGTTATTAGGCATGGTGTGCCTAAGTCTATTGTCTCCGACCGAGATAGTAGATTCACTTCTAATTTCTGGACTGCTCTGCAAAACGGTCTTGGTACTCGTATCGCAATGAGTACTGCCTATAGACCTCAATCTGATGGGCAAAGTGAAAGAACAATCCTAACTCTCGAAGACATGCTCAGAGCCTGTGTCATGGATTTGGGTGGTAACTGGGACGATCACCTCCCATTGGTTGAATTCTCCTACAACAATAGTTACCATTCCACTATCAAGATGGCACCGTTCGAGTCTCTATACGGAAGAAAATGTAGGACTCCAACCTGTTGGAGGGAAACAGGAGAAACTCCAATAGCCGGTCCTGCTTTGCTACAAGAAACAAATGAAAAGATCCAACTCATACGGCAGTACATGAAAACGGCACAAGATCGACAAAAGAACTATCATGATCGCCGACACAAAGCGATAGAATTTCAAAAAGATGATTGGGTCTACTTGAAGGTTTCCCCGATGAAGGGAGTTACAAGATTCGTAAAGCGAGGAAAGCTATCGCCTCGATTCATAGGACCCTTCAAAATACTAGAAAGAGTTGGGAATCAGTCCTATCATTTGGACTTGCCGGAAGAATTATCAGGTGTTCACCCGGTATTTCACGTTGGGTACTTAAGGAAGAGTCTGGTGCCCGAAAGGGAACCATGGACTGATCATTCGGACATTAAGATTGACGAACGGCTAAGGTTCGTTGATGAAACGGAGTGCATTTTGGAGACAAAAGTCAAAAAGCTACGGAACAAAGAGATCAGGATGGTGCTGGTCAAGTGGAAGCATCATCGGGGAGCTAATCACACTTGGGAATCGGAAGAAGACATGAAGACTAATTACCCAAGTTTGTTTAGCGCAGCATGACTTCGCGGACGAAGTATAGGCGTGGTGGAGCCCATGCTGTAACATCCCAATTTTCAAATATATGTAATTTACAATTTTAAGACTCAATTATTGTACTTATGGAAAATTAAATCAATTTAAGTTATTTTGATCATTATATCAGTTAAATGAGAAAATACGTAGTTGAGGGGTGTGTTATGCAAATAAGTCAAAATACAAATAAAAGGGATGAAAAACCCTTCATTTCATCAAATCCACTCTCACTCTACTCTCTCTCTCTAACCGGCTCTCTCTCTTAACTCTCTTCCTCTCGGCTCCATCCAAGAACACACAAGAATCAACAAATTTCAAGTGCAAAAGTTGGAAACAAGTTGCAATTTAGGAACTATGACTGCTACAACAAACGATTTGAGGTAAGAATCACTCAAAATTTCAATATTCTGATGTTTGGGTTCGGTTTTTATAAGAAACCGAATCATAGATTTAAGATGCAAATGTTGTTGCATGTTGGATGTTATTGATGATATGTTTAAATCGAGCATGTATCTTGTTGTATACAAAAATTCAGAATCAGATTCGAAGTTTAAGTATGATTTTGGAATTAAGTGTGTGTTTTAGTGTGTGTGTTCATCGAGACTTGTAGAAAAAGTCATATAAATGGGTTGTTTTGATGCATAAATATGATGATATAAGTTAAATAATAGCATTTAAGTTCATATTTACAGTATTAGACTCGAAAACATGCAAAAATGACCCAAACATAATTCTGGAAAATATTGGAAAATTCACTAAGTATGAACTCGGATCCGTATGGACTGAATTCGGACCATCCGAATTCGGGTCCTGTTCATCCTATTTCGGACCACATATTTCGGATCACATAGACCAATTCGGACTCAACCTCAATTCGGACCATTACCCATTTCGGACCAATGTCAACTTCGGACAAATAGCAATTTCGGAGCACCCAATCCGGATCACCCCCCCAATTCGGACCAGTGGACCATCCGGATTTCGGATACATCCGAATTCGGATATGGTCCGAAATCAGAACCCGATTACATTTAAAATTACAGAATACAATTTTTAAGCAATTACTGACACAAATTCACTATTACACCTACTTTACAGATCATTGTGGTGTTATCAAAACACACATTGATTCAGGATCAAGTCACAAAACCAATCACTGTGAGTAACAGATTGTCATTCGAACATTTATTGTTTTTGCATTCATGTTTATACATTCAATGGCATGTTCACGTTGGTCATATACTTCATTTGGCACTCATGAAATGATTTGTTGTTATGATGCACACTCGTACTTGACATGTAACACACATGTAGCCTGCGTTCATTTGAAAGTGCATCTATTTACATCATGCTTGCACTGCATGATCATTACTTCATATTCTGATGCGACCTGGACTGGGGCTGACAGCAGGCCACTGTCGGGGACTGATCATCCCACTCGTATCCCATCAGGTTCGGCACATCCCCGATCAGCATATTGAACTGCCAACCCATGCTTGCACTGCATGGTTTTCACACACATTGAGGCTTACACTGCCTGTACACACATACATGGGGCTTACACTGCCCATGGTTAAGCATTGCTTGTAAAGAAATATTTGTTGTTTGCATAATCTGTTATCTCACTAAGCATTTAGCTTACTGTTGACTCACATTGTTTACAGGCAAAGGCAAGAGTGTAGCGGGACCTTCATCTTAAGCAATCAAATTCTTATCTCGGTGACCTTAGAAGCTAATTGGTACATGGACGATGTAGCTTTGGGGCTGGGAATTTGTTACTATTAAAACAATTATGATGATGTAATAGCTAGACTTAAACACTGTAGACATTTACTTTCATTGCTTTAGTGTGGATTTGCTTAATTCTGATTTAAGTAGTCAATTTCAATTATTATGATACTCATTGGGTTGTTAGTCGATCCTGGAGATTACAATTATATCATTAATTTAACAAGGACGTCACAACAAGGGAAACTGAATCCTCGTTAAATTGGACAATTCAAAGTCTTAAAGAGAATTGGACTAGTAGCTTATCGTTTAGAGCTACCACCAGAGCTTAGCAGCGTGCGCAATATCTTCCACGTATCGAATCTGAAGAAGTGTTTGTTAGATAAGACTGATAAACTTTGCTTCATCAAAGAGCCGGTAGAAATCATGGACCGTAAGGTCAAAGGATTGAAGCACAGTCGTATACCTATCATGAAGGTAAGATGGAATTCTGGACATGTGTAACAACCTAAACTTTAATTAACGTCAATCAGCAACAACAAACATGATTAGCATTAATTAACAAGTTCAATGTCAATTAATATGTTAAATGTAAATTTAATTACATTTATTAGCTATGTATTTTTATAAGAGTTAATAAAAGTTACAATCAAGTTATGAGTTTTAATTATAAAGTTTGATGATAAAACAAAAGAAATGAAAAATAAACAATTTTGGGGTCAAAATGATAAAAATGAAACTTGAACCAAATAAAAACCCCTAATTGTGGATTGCCCTCATTTATCTAAAATCAGAGAAAATTACAATTCTCTCAACCCTCTCTAAACCACGGTTCATCAAGGCTCATCAAATTGATTCAATGAATCAAGGAATTCAAGAGGGAATCATCAAACAAGCCTCAAACTTCAAGTTCATATCAAGATTTTGAGGTAAATTCATCATTAGAATGCATATTTTTGGTGTTCATTAATAGGTTACGGTTCTGGAAATTTCATGAACCCAAAATCAGTTTTCAAAACAGCAAAAGTTAAACAAATCTTTTGTTATGAAGTTGAAATTAAAGACATGCATGTGTATATTTTCTATATATATCTTTCTGTATTGACCGGTTAATAGGCCAAGAAGGCCATATGGCCTTCGGCCATGGCTTAGTTACAATTGTATATGTTTGGTTCATCATAGGAAGCATCCCAAGACCGTTTCGAAATTATTGATATACTGCTAAAATTTAAAAGAAAACCGAATGAAAGAGGCAGGTTGTGTGCGTGTATGTGATTCGCATGTATACCGAGACCCATCCTAGAAATACCGAAACAACAGCCTTTTAATTCATTTTCTTTTGTGTCCAGCAACCTTTCCATTTTCTGTTTATCATAAATCTCGAATGTGGGTGCAGCAGAGTGAGTGTGTGTGTAGGCTGTGAAATTAAAACAAAACCCAACAGTCCATTCCTTTTCTTGCAAATATATGTGCTAAGCGTGTGATGTATACAGCTATTTAGAAACAGAAACAACACCTGATAGATATATATATTTTGTATGCGTGTGTCGATGTCAAAACAGAAAGCAAGGACATCCATTTCTTTTAATTTCTTTGCATAAGTCCAGTAGGTGTGTGTGTGTGTGTCGAAATATAGACAGAAAAACAGGGGCAGCAACCATATCCATTTCCTTTCTTTTCTTCTTTAAGTATGAGTGCTGTCAAAATAAATCAGTTCAATACCCTTTCACTTTTGTTGCATAATAAATTTAAGTGTGTGTAAAGTGTGCAGGAAAAAAAAAACATCAACAATTCATTGCTTTTCTTGTTTGGCTTCTCGGTTCTATCCATGAATGTGGGCTGTCAAAAAGACAAAAGACAGCAGCTTTTTTTGTCATTTCCTATTGCATAAAGTGAAGTAAAAGTGTGTATGTGTGTGAGCAGTGTGTGCAGCATGTGTGTATGTGCAGTATGCAAGCAGCAATCGATTTCTTTGCTTAGTATTTTCTTTTGTTGCATGAATTAAGTAGGTGTATGTGTTGTGAAAATAAACAAGAAACATGTGTGTGTGCTGTTCTTATACATATATGTACTCACAAAATGTCATTAATTAAAATAGATGAAAGATCTTATGTGTGTATGTTTGTGATTTGGTAGCAGTATAATTAATACAAATACATATAAATATATATGTGCAAAAACAGTGTTTGTAAGAGATCCATGATGGTGGACAACAACAACCACTTATACATATACATCTTCATTTATATATGCTTAAGATTCATTACAATGTTTAGATGTGCGATCATTTAGAATCCGACAACACCTATTTATCCAAAATGGATATGTAGTAATATCAAATTGAAACATGTGAACCTATGTGTGTGAATATACATCAAATTATGTGCTTATGGCTAATAAATGCAAGTTCATGGGTATAACACTTAATCTATTTCTTAAATAATGATGGCGTTTTGATAAGTATATAGTTCATTGCCATGAGAATTAAAGGAAAGCATAGTGATGTTCATAATTTATAAGGTATACAATAAAGTACCATGATCATGAATATATTACATGATGAGAACATTCGATTGAATATATATTGAGATAATTGATTTGCATACACATGACATAAATAAGAATCAAGGCCCAGATGACATAATCAATTATGTAAATTGACATAAGATGATTATGCATAAAATGCCAATTCATGTAATCATGTGAGTTTAAACTGCAATTGAAAGCCAAAGAAAGACCAAAAATAAGGTCACACATATCCATGAAATTGCATAAAACACATAAGGTCATTTAAATCATGTTAAGGCTAAATCATAAGCTTTAATGCCTAATTATGAATACAACAAAAGTCTGAAAGTCCGATAATTTAATAGAAATACACATTTAAGTTATGTAAAGTCAAAAAAGCTTATGTAAATTGATTTGTAATGCAATTAACAGGTTCAGCTAAATCTGAACTATGTTATAAAGTCAAAGTCTGTAAAGCCAAGCCAGAAAAGTCAAGATAAAGTAATTAAAGTCAATCTCATTCAATAAAGTCAAGCCAAAGTCAGAGAAGCAAGTCAGAGCTAAAGTCAGTAAAGTCAAAGCCAAAGTCTGTAAAGCTAAAGTCAAATCCTGAGATAACTCAGGTGGTGGATATAATCTGCCTGCGAAAGTCAAAGTCAACAGCTATGCAATAAAATCAGTAACTGTGAGTTATAGATATAACTGTATACATGCTTGTCTTCATGTGAGACATATTGTTGTTCTAGCTTTATTTGAAATCTATATGCTCAGCTAGAATGTGACCTGTGCACACCTTGGTACGGTGATGCCCTGTGGATCATGATAGCTTTTAATATGTCATCATGCACACTTGTCTTTGCAATCTGAATTAGTCTTTGATATATTATTGTTGCTATCTTGATTCATCACTTGAATATTTTCAGTCATTTGCCTTGATATCAATGCTTTCATATGCTTCCGCATAATTCAAGTCTGAGAAAGTCTGTGTCAGTCTATGATTAAGTCTACTCCGATGTTTGCCCACGTTGTCTTACTGGTAGCTAGCCCAGTATGTGGTTGGCCCCCACTATTAAAAGCGTGTGCGTGGGATTAAACATCATCCGATCTTAAGTCCTATGTCTCACAATGTCTGGCTGATAGCGGCAGTCATGTCAAAATCGCGCTTAAAGTCAAAGTCAGAGATTAAAGTCAAAAGTCAAAGTCAAGTCTCCGCTTAAAATTGTCATGGCATGTTAACTGTTAAATCTATAATCTCACTAAGCCCCGCTTACAGTTGTTGTTGAATCTTTTTACAGGTTTAATCAAAGGAAAAGGTCCAGCTGACCCAAGTCTTTAGGATCTTCTCGCTCGAATTTGAAGTCACTAGACCACTACTTCAACTAAAATTGGTATCGAATGAATTGATTATGGTGGTGGTTTGGGTAGAAGAAGTGACATGCATTGTGGTTATGTACTAGATTAGTGTCCTTGTGCCCTTTATAGTTTACTTTTAAACTTATTGTAAAATAATCCTAATTTCTGTAATGACTTAATTCCGCATTTTATTAATTCTATCTTAGTTGTGATTGATGCTGTATTGCTCCTTGGGACCTAGTCATTCAGGACTGCCCCGTAAGGGACGGTCTTGACAGGATGGTATCAGAGCAATAGTTTGAGTGAATCAAGTATTACGAAAGTAATACTTGGTCTCAAACTTAAGCAATTCATAAGTGTCAATCATGTTAGGTGGCTTGAACTGAGATAGGACGTACAAGACTATTAGGGTGAGAAAAAGGGTACATAGTCACTAAGTCTATTAAACTGAAAGTCACTTGAATTTTTATTTTTCAGTAAGGATGTCTGGACAAGGAGGAATTCCTGATAATGTCACGCCTCAGCAATTGTTTGAGATGATACAACAACTGTTAGCACAACAAAATGAACAACAAGTCAAACTAATTCAAGAACAGTTTCAGGCTCGTGATGAGGCTGAAGCAAAGCGTAAGGCTGATAAAAAGAACAAAAGAAAGGATAAGCAAATCCATAATGATAAGTCTGATTCTGATAACTCCAATGAAAATGTCCACACTGAAAAACCAAAAGGCTGCCGATTCAAAGACTTTAAGTCTAGTGGTGCCTTGACATTTGAGGGTACTGTAGACCCTATCCAAGCATTGGACTGGATTTGTCACACAGAAGAGATTTTCAGTATCTCTGAGTGTTTAGATTCACAAAGGGTCAAGTTCGCTACTGCCTTATTTGTCGGAGCTGCCCGCGCATGGTGGAAGACACAGAGGAGTATCTACGGAGAGGACGTCATCCAAACACTTGAATGGGAGCAATTCCTCGACATGTTCAATGCTAAGTATTGTCCCGCGGATCAGCAAGATAGAATGGAAGTTCAATTGATGCAACTGACTCAAGGCGACAAGACGGTCGATGAATACGAGCACGAGTTCTCGCGATTGTGTGGCTATTCATCTTATCAAGTAGCCACAGAAGAAAGAAAAATGAATCGTTTTCGTAGAGGACTGAACCCAAAGTATCGTCAGCCGATGAGTGGTAACAAATACAAGACGTACTTGGAGATGGTGGAAGCAGCCAGACAAATTGAAAACGAATATCGAGAGTATGGTGAACAACTAAGCGCAACTCTAATCAGTCCTACATGTCCTTCTCCACCAAAGAAGCAACGGTTCAGTAGATTCTTCAAGACAAAGACTCAGTCTCAACAAACTCATCAATATAGCTCTCCTCAGAAGGCCAAGTCTTATGCGATTCAATCAGAACAACGAGTGTGCAAAAGGTGTAGGAAATCACATATTGGGTTATGTAATCCAATGGATGTGATATGTTATGTTTGCAGCAAAATAGGTCATAGTAGCGAGGAATGCCCAACGAAGGGTCTTGGTTGTTCCACGTGTGGAAAACCTGGACACTTTAATCATCAATGTCCAATGAGAACCAACAGTCAATCTCAGTCGCATGCCGGAGGTTCAACAATGAAGAGCACTGCTGCAACTCCGTCAGCTAAAGCCCGTGCTTATCATATCACAGCCGAGGAAACAGAGGACATGCCAAATGCAGCCATGAGTACGTTTGCTAATTGAATACCTATCATGCATCATTTGGTTTTACTACAAACTGTTCAATTATCTCTACAACACTTTCATATCGATTAACCAAGTCACTTGCCTAGCATTCTGATACCCTTGATATTGAAACAGCCACAAATAAACATGATTTGCTCGCTAATAACGATGTCTTCAATCTCGACTTCATTCCGATTCCATAGAAACATTTTTAAAAATAGGATCGCTAAGGAGATCAGAAGAAAGATTTTCTATTCTTGATTTAAATTTCTCCTTTAATCAGAAGTTTTTACCTATAAGCTATATATGTATCAGTGTTTGAATCATGTGTGATTCAAAAGCTTTAAGGAAACCCAAAACTGGATCCTATATACAACCTTCTTCGTAAAGCCTTGTAATCTGAAAGATTACAGCGTGTCTCGTAATGAGGCAGGAAGAGGTAGAAGTTGTTAATCTAACGAAATTAAAGAGAAGATGGTCTACGTACCAGATTGTCAAGCACCCAATGACAAATTCGATTGAAATTAAAGAAGTCAGAGACACAAAGCTAGAGTCACACAAGAAATAAAGAGAAATTCTTATAAGAATTAAGAATTTGGTCTTGAATGACCGAAAGTCAATTAAAAGTCTATACACAAGTATATATGGAACTCTTATTCCATTGGTTGTCTATAAAAGTCTTGGTTGAAGCAAATAAAGTAATCCTGAACTCAGGGATTACAAAAGAAAAGTCATCTCAAGTCTTGATACTAGTCAGCGCAAATCAAAAGTCTACTACGCGATTGATGATAATAATTTATCATCAATAAATGAAATTGATCTATAATACCGATGTGAGATTCCAAAAGCACTACAATTAGTTCAAGATCAAAAAGAAATGAGATATAAGTTCTCTTAATAATTAAAATGATAATATTGAGAAACTTACTGGTTATAAAAGCCAAAGAAGCATAAATCATGAGATACAGATGGTGCTCAATAAACACCAGCATGTTTATGTCAGATTATGGGAATACATAGATACTTTGTAATTTCCTCAGTTACATTTATCTGAACATAGACAACTTCGGGGACGAAGTTATGCGTGGTGGAGCCCATTCTGTAACAACCTAAACTTTAATTAACGTCAATCAGCAACAACAAACATGATTAGCATTAATTAACAAGTTCAATGTCAATTAATATGTTAAATGTAAATTTAATTACATTTATTAGCTATGTATTTTTATAAGAGTTAATAAAAGTTACAATCAAGTTATGAGTTTTAATTATAAAGTTTGATGATAAAACAAAAGAAATGAAAAATAAACAATTTTGGGGTCAAAATGATAAAAATGAAACTTGAACCAAATAAAAACCCCTAATTGTGGATTGCCCTCATTTATCTAAAATCAGAGAAAATTACAATTCTCTCAACCCTCTCTAAACCACGGTTCATCAAGGCTCATCAAATTGATTCAATGAATCAAGGAATTCAAGAGGGAATCATCAAACAAGCCTCAAACTTCAAGTTCATATCAAGATTTTGAGGTAAATTCATCATTAGAATGCATATTTTTGGTGTTCATTAATAGGTTACGGTTCTGGAAATTTCATGAACCCAAAATCAGTTTTCAAAACAGCAAAAGTTAAACAAATCTTTTGTTATGAAGTTGAAATTAAAGACATGCATGTGTATATTTTCTATATATATCTTTCTGTATTGACCGGTTAATAGGCCAAGAAGGCCATATGGCCTTCGGCCATGGCTTAGTTACAATTGTATATGTTTGGTTCATCATAGGAAGCATCCCAAGACCGTTTCGAAATTATTGATATACTGCTAAAATTTAAAAGAAAACCGAATGAAAGAGGCAGGTTGTGTGCGTGTATGTGATTCGCATGTATACCGAGACCCATCCTAGAAATACCGAAACAACAGCCTTTTAATTCATTTTCTTTTGTGTCCAGCAACCTTTCCATTTTCTGTTTATCATAAATCTCGAATGTGGGTGCAGCAGAGTGAGTGTGTGTGTAGGCTGTGAAATTAAAACAAAACCCAACAGTCCATTCCTTTTCTTGCAAATATATGTGCTAAGCGTGTGATGTATACAGCTATTTAGAAACAGAAACAACACCTGATAGATATATATATTTTGTATGCGTGTGTCGATGTCAAAACAGAAAGCAAGGACATCCATTTCTTTTAATTTCTTTGCATAAGTCCAGTAGGTGTGTGTGTGTGTGTCGAAATATAGACAGAAAAACAGGGGCATCAACCATATCCATTTCCTTTCTTTTCTTCTTTAAGTATGAGTGCTGTCAAAATAAATCAGTTCAATACCCTTTCACTTTTGTTGCATAATAAATTTAAGTGTGTGTAAAGTGTGCAGGAAAAAAAAAACATCAACAATTCATTGCTTTTCTTGTTTGGCTTCTCGGTTCTATCCATGAATGTGGGCTGTCAAAAAGACAAAAGACAGCAGCTTTTTTTGTCATTTCCTATTGCATAAAGTGAAGTAAAAGTGTGTATGTGTGTGAGCAGTGTGTGCAGCATGTGTGTATGTGCAGTATGCAAGCAGCAATCGATTTCTTTGCTTAGTATTTTCTTTTGTTGCATGAATTAAGTAGGTGTATGTGTTGTGAAAATAAACAAGAAACATGTGTGTGTGCTGTTCTTATACATATATGTACTCACAAAATGTCATTAATTAAAATAGATGAAAGATCTTATGTGTGTATGTTTGTGATTTGGTAGCAGTATAATTAATACAAATACATATAAATATATATGTGCAAAAACAGTGTTTGTAAGAGATCCATGATGGTGGACAACAACAACCACTTATACATATATATCTTCATTTATATATGCTTAAGATTCATTACAATGTTTAGATGTGCGATCATTTAGAATCCGACAACACCTATTTATCCAAAATGGATATGTAGTAATATCAAATTGAAACATGTGAACCTATGTGTGTGAATATACATCAAATTATGTGCTTATGGTTAATAAATGCAAGTTCATGGGTATAACACTTAATCTATTTCTTAAATAATGATGGCGTTTTGATAAGTATATAGTTCATTGCCATGAGAATTAAAGGAAAGCATAGTGATGTTCATAATTTATAAGGTATACAATAAAGTACCATGATCATGAATATATTACATGATGAGAACA
This sequence comes from Centrapalus pauciflorus, assembly GCA_020465985.1. Classification (NCBI taxonomy): domain Eukaryota; kingdom Viridiplantae; phylum Streptophyta; class Magnoliopsida; order Asterales; family Asteraceae; genus Centrapalus; species Centrapalus pauciflorus. Next base: position 94,638 of record JAANYP010003435.1, read on the forward strand.
TTCGATTGAATATATATTGAGATAATTGATTTGCATACACATGACATAAATAAGAATCAAGGCCTAGATGACATAATCAATTATGTAAATTGACATAAGATGATTATGCATAAAATGCCAATTCATGTAATCATGTGAGTTTAAACTGCAATTGAAAGCCAAAGAAAGACCAAAAATAAGGTCACACATATCCATGAAATTGCATAAAACACATAAGGTCATTTAAATCATGTTAAGGCTAAATCATAAGCTTTAATGCCTAATTATGAATACAACAAAAGTCTGAAAGTCCGATAATTTAATAGAAATACACATTTAAGTTATGTAAAGTCAAAAAAGCTTATGTAAATTGATTTGTAATGCAATTAACAGGTTCAACTAAATCTGAACTATGTTATAAAGTCAAAGTCTGTAAAGCCAAGCCAGAAAAGTCAAGATAAAGTAATTAAAGTCAATCTCATTCAATAAAGTCAAGCCAAAGTCAGAGAAGCAAGTCAGAGCTAAAGTCAGTAAAGTCAAAGCCAAAGTCTGTAAAGCTAAAGTCAAATCCTGAGATAACTCAGGTGGTGGATATAATCTGCTTGCGAAAGTCAAAGTCAACAGCCATGCAATAAAATCAGTAACTGTGAGTTATAGATATAACTGTATACATGCTTGTCTTCATGTGAGACATATTGTTGTTCTAGCTTTATTTGAAATCTATATGCTCAGCTAGAATGTGACCTGTGCACACCTTGGTACGGTGATGCCCTGTGGATCATGATAGCTTTTAATATGTCATCATGCACACTTGTCTTTACAATCTGAATTAGTCTTTGATATATTATTGTTGCTATCTTGATTCATTACTTGAATATTTTCAGTCATTTGCCTTGATATCAATGCTTTCATATGCTTCCGCATAATTCAAGTCTGAGAAAGTCTGTGTCAGTCTATGATTAAGTCTACTCCGATGTTTGCCCACGTTGTCTTACTGGTAGCTAGCCCAGTATGTGGTTGGCCCCCACTATTAAAAGCGTGTGCGTGGGATTAAACATCATCCGATCTTAAGTCCTATGTCTCACAATGTCTGGCTGATAGCGGCAGTCATGTCAAAATCGCGCTTAAAGTCAAAGTCAGAGATTAAAGTCAAAAGTCAAAGTCAAGTCTCCGCTTAAAATTGTCATGGCATGTTAACTGTTAAATCTATAATCTCACTAAGCCCCGCTTACAGTTGTTGTTGAATCTTTTTACAGGTTTAATCAAAGGAAAAGGTCCAGCTGACCCAAGACTTTAGGATCTTCTCGCTCGAATTTGAAGTCACTAGACCACTACTTCAACTAAAATTGGTATCGAATGAATTGATTATGGTGGTGGTTTGGGTAGAAGAAGTGACATGCATTTTGGTTATGTACTAGATTAGTGTCCTTGTGCCCTTTATAGTTTACTTTTAAACTTATTGTAAAATAATCCTAATTTCTGTAATGACTTAATTCCGCATTTTATTAATTCTATCTTAGTTGTGATTGATGCTGTATTGCTCCATGGGACCTAGTCATTCAGGACTGCCCCGTAAGGGACGGTCTTGACAACATGGACCAGAATTCACTTAGGCATGCAAAGACCAGTTTAAGCAAATATACCCTCACCTATTCTTAAGTAACAAGACCCCTGAGGAAACAAGAAAAAATTTCGGGACGAAATTCCCTTAACAAGGGGAGACTGTAACATCCGGCACTAAACCAGGTTAGCAACTATGACTTAATCAGTATTTACTAGCCATTTATAACCTAATCATTGATGATTAGCAATTAATCAAAGTGATTAACAAGGTTCATGAAGAAATTCAACTCAATTAGAATCAAATTCATCGGTGCGATGAATCGGCAAATCACTTAATCCGACCGATTTACGATATGATGGATTAATGCAACTAAGTACATAATTAAATTATGATTAGTGACACTAATCATACACTAATACATTTACTTAACATTAATTATGCAAGACTAAAACAATTGATTAAAACAATGCATCCAAAAGTATTTATGAATTTACAAGAAAAGGGAAATACAAAAATACATTTCTAAATACTTTTATACAAAAAAATAAATGAAAATACACCAAAAATACCTCCCTTAGGCCAGCCAATAGAAAGGACAAAAGGACCTTGAAATAATTTATTTTACTCAACATATCAAAATCAAATCCTCTTTATTTCAATTCATCCAAGATTTTGCACTATTCTTCATCATTTCACCATCTTTTCAAGATCCAATTTTCCCTATAAATAGAGAACATTTCCATTCATTTTAAACACACCAAAACCCTTCTATTCTCTCTTCAAAAACCGGCCATAAGCCCTCCCAAAGCCAAAAACCTTCAATTTTTGGTGTTCTTGAAGTATTTCAAGTGTTCTTCATATTTTGAAGTGTTCTTGGTGCAACTTTTGCAAGAGTTTCAACTTCTTCTCATTTGCATTCTTATAAAACATCAAAGTAAGTAAATACTAACTTATTTCATATTATATTTATGTTTATATAAGTCTTGCATAATATATATAGTCACCAACAACAGCAAGTTTCATAAGAACTCAAGTTTATAAATCACTAGTTTTGTTTTTAAGTTGTTTCCTTCAAATGTGTTTATAAATATATAAACACATTATGTAAGTGTAAATATTATGAAAACAAGTGATATATATGTGTTTTATAACTTTTATACAAGTAGTCTTTGAATAAACAACAAGAATTACTAGTTATTTCAAGTTTATGAACTACAGAATTTCGGCAGAAAAGTTGCGTCGACTTTGAAAAATTATAACTAATTCATAACTTAACAAAATGAGTTGATTCTTGTCTCAAAATATAGATCTATGACTTAACTATAGATCTGGAAGTTTTCATAATTTATTTTGGAGTTTAGGACCTCCAGAAATTATTTGGGAAACCGAAAGTTTGACAGCTCCAAAATGGCCAACATAGGGTTTTCAACGAGCTTTTTCACCAACCTAAACATATCGAAAAATGGCCGTTCTTGATTCTAAAAATCCTTTGTATATAGTAGTTTAATGTCCTAGAAAACCAAAGTCTAAAACATTGTGGAGCTTGGTCAAAAACAGCCTCAAAGTAGACTGAAAAACCTCCGAAAAAGCTGGAAAATTATATATATATATATATATATATATATATATATATATATATATATATATATATATATATATATATATATATATATATATATATATATATAATATACACACACATATATAAACTTGACGTTTTAAGCGGGTTTTATTTATAAACTTGTAATGTTGGGTGATTTAAGACATAAAAATCTATAAATATATATATCATCATATATTAGAGATATTAAGTCCCTATTATCCTTTAGGGCTCGATTAAACTGACTCGACGCATCATCCATCCAATTACGCTAAATAGCTTTTTACGCTCGTTTTTGCCATCGCAATCTCGGTGAGTTCTCATAGCCTCTATTTTCACTATCTATTGGGGTGGAAATACATGCATTGTTTTCATATTGACATCAAAACTGTTTATTTCTTATATGTATTACATGTTTGGATCCATCAGCCCTCAAATCATGAACCGTTAATTGCATTTATTTGCAAGCGCGAATATATTGTGGATAGATCTATTGGGAGTCATGTCCCCCATTCGGGTTAGTTCGGGTCGGCTAACAGCGAGTGCATATATATTCAACACACGGTATTACGTATGGGAATACTGCACATGGCAAACTCATTTTAATTAAGTTTCGGTTGCATGATGGTTTATGTAATACATACACAGAATTTATGATTTTATAAATTCAACTCATCTGATAATGTCCATACAACTGGTTTTTTCGTGTAAACCTATGAGTTCACCAACAATTTGTTGACGTATTTTAGCATGTATTTTCAGGTGTTTAAGACATGCACATTCCTCGGAAGTATTCCAAGGCTTCCGTACATTTTGGAGTCGCATCATTTTCAAACTCGGAGATTTACATGCAACTTTCAGGATAAACTAAATCGTGTATTTAAATCTTGGTATTTTAAGAACTACTTCGCTGTATTATGGTTATGTAAAACAATATTTATATTTGAAGTTAAATCATTGTATTTTTGAAAACGTCCATATAATGGTCGTTCGTTATGATTATGGTTACGCTTCCGCGACGTCACTCTTCGTTGCCAACCAGGGTAACGGGGTGTGACACAAAGCTTAGTGAGAATATAGATTTTCAGATTACATGCATTATCAAGCGGATCATGGGTCTAGTGTGATATATCTTGACTGCCGCTACAGCCACTCATGATTGAGACATAGTAGTCATAGAGTTGGATGATGTTCAAGCCACACTCACACTTAAATTGTGGGGATCAGCCACATACTGGGCTAGCTACCAGTAAATCAACATGGCGGAACATCGGAGTGTCATTACCAAGTTCAGTAGAACTGGTGAAATAGCATGGTCTAGAACAATAGACCATCAAAGCTAATCATTGTAAGCTGAATCGATATGATAAAGGTGCGAGCAATAGTAAAAGCATAAGTCATCAATGTCATGATAGCAATAATCTCATAATAATATCTGAAATGAACTGTAAATTCAATGTCATGCGAAATGATAAATCAAATAGCTATCATGATCCACAGGGCATCACCGAACCATGGTGAGCACATGTCACAATCCAGCTGATCATATAAGAATGTCAAATTAATCTATCATCAACAATATGTCTCAACCGGAAATCTCGCATGTAAAGCTGAATATTTATAACTCACCGGTTCTGGGTATTTATCAAGCAGACTTACAATCCACCACCTGAGTTATCTCAGGATTTTATCTTTAATCTTTGTCTATCTGATCTCTGTTAATTCTTTTCAATTTTGTGACCCGTTTTCAATATCTTTAAATCTTTGTTCAGAATTTATCTGAACCTGTTCAAAATCATTCATAACAAGAACATTTTAGGTCTAATTCTTTATTTGATATGATCCTGATAACTGATATCTTATCAATCATTTTGTTCAATTTCTTTGTTTCTTTGAATTCTCAAGATGTATATATATATATATATATATATATATATATATATATATATATATAGAATCAGGTTCATCAGCGTACCTATAAGATTCCAGCGTACCCAGCGTACCCTAATGTGAATTATTATTCACACATATTTTTTTTGAATAAACATGTATAAGACAATGTTATAAGACTTTTTTTCAAAAGAAACAACATCATAAATCTTGTGAATGGTAAAAAAAATCATGTGAATGGTCATTCACACCATTCACGTTGTATGAAATGACCATTCACATGGATGACCATTCACATAAATATGCATTGAGCATTCACATAATTCTTAAGGACACAGAAAGTGTGAATGTATCTGAAATTCATATATCACGCGTATAACATTAAATTAAACATAGTCATGAGAAAAAAAATTTAAAAAAAGTTTTTTAAGGTTGGTACCTTCGGGTGCACTTGATTTCGAGAGGTACCTTTTTGAACCTGAATATATATATATATATATATATATATATATATATATATATATATATATATATATATATATATATATATATATATATATATATAGACTTAAGGATCTTTTGTGAACACTTTATTCGTTGTGAACATTGTGAACAACCATAAAATAGCTTCTGAATCTTATGAATCTTGTTGAAAATAGTACTGGACTCTTCTATTAACCTATTAATACTATTGGATCCTTTGGATCTTATTGAATCCTATGTATTTGTCGAATCTTATGAATCTTGTTGCATCCTATGCATCTTGTGCATCTTGTTATAAAAACTACGTACTATGAACCTTTTGAATGTTCTGAATCTTAAATAGACACTTCTATGAACCTTTTGAATCATATGATTCATATTACAAACACTTGTTGATATATATGAATGATTATATGTATTTTTCTTATTTGTTCACAACGTGCACAACGAATAACTTGTTCACAATGGATCCCATCTCTCTCTCTCTCTCTCTCTCTCTCTCTCTATATATATATATATATATATATATATATATATATATATATATATATATATATATATATATATATATATACACACACACTAAGAAGAAGATAACACTTCTTTTTAATCGACACATCAGCACCCCACAGTACACCACTATTTGATCCTTATTCTGAACACGTTATCGCTTCCTTTTCTTTTTCTACTCTTCTCTGCACACACTGTGCACACACAAACACTCAATCACCCCCCTCTCTCTCTCCTTTCTCTCTATACCCTCTGATCTCTGTCTCGACGCCTCCGGCCGGCGACCGTCGCACCAACACCACCACCATCTCCCTCTCGCCACTCTGTCTCGCTTTCTCCCTCGCTCGCTCGTTTCCCTCTCACTTTTACAACCAATTGACAGCGGCCTAAACCCTTAAGCCGCCGCCACGAACGGTTGCCGCCACCATCACTCAGCCTCACTCTCTCGACACTCACCTCACCTACACCTTTCTCCCTCTCGGTTACCACAACCACCGCTGCCGCCGGTGACCAGGAACGGCCGCAGGTGCGGCGCCGCTAACCATCACCGTAACCTACCAAACTTAGTTTCCAGGTTTGTTTTTAACTCTTTTTACTTTTAGTTTGTTACTGGTTTTTCAATTACATCAACTCAACGTCACACAGTTGAAGACCCATCGGCAACAATTTGCGTCGATCAAGCTCCGCCTGTGTTCTGTCAAGAAAATCTACAAATCGAAAATAATCTTTGATTGTTAAGTGTTCGCTGATTTTGCTTTGTCAAGGGTTTAATGACTTAACGACTTAAGCAAGAAATTAGATGTAATTTGACCTAATGTGTCAGCTATGACTTATATTAAAATTTGATTTTTTGTTGGGTTCAATATAAGTAGTCACCATCATCGGAGCTTGTTGAAGCGGTTTTGCAAGGAAGAAATGGTTCGGTATTCTTCTATATGGTGCTACGGGTGCTGGTAAAACATTTATATGCATTTATGGGAGTGGGTGTCATGTTGTGCTGTGTCTCTTGCACAGGTCATATATTTGATTTTCATTAGTTCTCTTTGTTACATAATATTTGTGTTCTTTATTGTCAATTTTATCAACAATGTGATTAATCAATCATATTATCTCAAATCATGCATCTTTAAAATGATATTAATTATCATTGATTTTGCTTTTGTAGCATAAAAATGCTTGTTAGGACTATTTGCATTGGATAATAGGATAATAGGTTGAGGGGTAAGGATGGGAAGGGTAGCGTCGTCATTTCACCAACATCAACGTCGTCGTCTTCAATGGACACTGGTTTTTTAGGAGAAAAAGAATTGGAGAAATTCGAGTTCACCAGGTCTCACTTTTAGGTAAGCAAACCAATCTTTATGCTTTTGGTACAATGCTCACTGCAACGTGTGTAACTTGACATTGCATGTTTCTTCTCTTTCTCAATAGAATATTAATACTATTATTTTAAAGCAAAAATTAATAGTATTATAGCGGTTACTTATCTAATAGAAAACAAAATCGATATACTGTAATGATAAATATATAATTTTGAAAAGGAATAATAAGAAAGAAAAAAAAATTACCGAATGGGATATATAAGTAGTAAAAGAATGATTAGGTACAGAGGAGATTAATTGTAAAGCAAATATTAGAAAATCATATTATTTTGTCGGTAAATATAATGTTTAAATAAAAGCAACCCATTTTCAATTAATAAATGTGGTTCCATATGAAAATTGATATATAATATAACTATATATAATGCCTTTTTGGGTTGTACTAATGATTGGAAATCTGGGTGGGTAATATAATTGTGACTCACCAAAGCTGACCATACCCTTCGTCTTGAACTTTTCAGGGTGTGTTTAGCTGAAAACAGTAACATTAATGTTATGTTTTGATGTTTTTGCTGCTTAAAATCAGTGAAATTAAAATAGAAAATAAGGACATCATTTATGTTTTGTTAAGATGTTGGTTTCTGTTTCTGGTTTGTAAGATGCCTGGCCAAGAAGGCCAATTGGTCTTCGGCCTGATCTTATGTGTTTCTATGATGTTTAGGTGATCATTTACATGCCAAATTCGCCTTTAATGTTTAGGTGATCATTTACATGCCAAATTCGCCTTTAATCCTTATCTTTTGCTGCTGAAATATGTATTTAAAACAGAAAGTTTAGGTGTGTGTGTGCAGTGTTGCGATGTGTGTATTTGTTCCTGTTTTGTGTTCATGAACCAGACCAAGACGGCCCAACAACTTCCGCCTTAGCTTTAAGATCATATGTGTGGGTTTAATTGATCATTTAGAAGCATCAATTGCTCTTTTATCCTCTTGAATTGTTGCTGAAATTTATTAAAAACTGAATGCTTGGAGCTGTTGTGTTGTGTGTTTGTTTGTCTCATTCAACTGCCAATTTATATCAAAACAAATTTAAGCTTCCTCCATTAGCCTGCAACTGCATTCAACAATTACAAATCAGATTTTTAGCTATATAGTAATTAAACATGAAAAACACTCTATACAAATATATTAGAAATGAAATTTGCAAAAACAGTATAATAGAAACCCACCAAAACTAAATTAAACATGAAAAACACACATGCACCAAACATGACAAACATGTAAAACACAATAAAAACGAGATTACAGAACATGGAAAACACAACCATATATATAAACCCAATATTATTTAGCTTTTTTTATTAAAAAACATGAATGAATGGTATGTTCTAATGATGAAGGTATTTTTAGGCATTAGATAGATTGCTGGAAAAAAAATTTAACTGCAGTTGAATATAAGTCGCATTCATAGAGGCATTTGATTAGTCCTCGAAATAAACTTATCGATTATCACCTAATCCCATTTTGATAAATCACTTAAAAGGTTTAAGGGTGGGGAAAAGTCCATATTAAAGAAATACCAACATGATGAACTAGATTCTCTGATACAAGAATCAAGGTGATGCAAGTTAAATGGAAAACTCATGAGACATGGGGAAGGGTGTATAATACAGACCAAAACACATGACCATTTAATTAGTTCCCAAGGGAAGTCAAAACTTAGAAAATCTAAAGTTTTATATAACATTTATGCTTAGAAGGAAGAATGAGATACATGATCCTGAAATATTCCACCATCACAAAGTAAATGTAATGGTTATTTCTTTGATTTCCAAAATAAAAATGCAGCATCTCCCTTTTGCAAACTTTCAATTTGATGCAACCATATTGACAAATTAGCAACCTTTAGAAATTAAAAAATAGTTGCACCATTTGCTGCTTAAAGAGATTCAAAACAGAAAAAATAGAGTTGTCACTTGTGTGTTGTATGTGTCTGTGCTTGCATCAGAATGTAAGTTTTATGTTCTGTTTACGTATCACTTAAAAAGGAATGATGGGCTAAATATGAACATGACACATTAATTTAATATCGTTTTTTTAAAAGCTAACATTTCTTGTTTTCTACTTGTTATTTCAAAATAAAGTCTCATTTTAATACAATATGTGCATTTTTATAGTGAAATTTTATCAAGCTTTAGGCCCATGGGCTGTGCTAAGCACAGCCGATATCGTACCTAGTATATATATATATATATATATATATATATATATATATATATATATATATATCAAATCTACTACACCAATCACATCCTTCCACATTTTTGCTTGCTTTTTCTTTATTTTTTTAATTTGAATTATCAATTTTGCTACACCAATCACATTCTCTCGCATTTCACTAGCTTTTTTTTAATTTTAAATTTAAATTTTTCATAACACACCCTTATGTTAGTGTTATTTTTTATTTGATCATTTTAACTTTTATTTTAATAAATTTTTGTTTGGTCTTTTTTTTAACAATTATTATCATAACATTTTTTACACACTTAAAATTATGATTATAGTTATACTTATGTTTGGAGTTGTCTTTTGAAACTATTATGTTATATTTAATTCTATGAAAAAGACTTTATTATTCATATGCACAATACAAAAATCTAATGAATTTGTTATATAATTAAAATCAACTATTTAATATTAAGATTTTTTTTATTAAATACGATCATGTATAACATTTAACATTACTATTATTACAGCATTTTTTTACACACTTAAAACTATAATTTAATTGTACTTATGAATGGAGTTGTATTTTTAAACTATTATGTTATGTATAATTATATGAAAAAGACTTTATTATTTAAATGCACAATACAAAATTTTAATGAAATTGTTTTATGACTAAAATGTAACTATTTAATATTTAGATTTTTTTAAAATATGATCATGTATAACATTCAACATTACTATTGTAACGTTAACAAACCCTAATCAATGTATTAGAGACATCACTGTTTTAAATTTATTTGATTTGCTCGTAAACCAACAAATAAAATTGACGATTAAACCTAATCAATGTCAAATTTTTAAATTTTGGTTATGAGTAATTAACTTTTCAATATCACTCTTTAATTATGTTCAGTTGTGTTTCATTATTTGAATTGTTTGAAAAAAATTTCTATTTCTTACTTTTTATATTTATTTTTGTAATTAACATTATAGACCCTGGAGCAACACGCATGTGTTTGATAACTTGTTTTATACAATAATTATATATTAAATCTGCCTAATATGTGGGCATATATATAAACTAGTTTCCATAATACTTGATAAAAATATAATGTAATGTGTCTACGTTTATAAGTAATGCATTTTAATTTAGTTTTATAAAATATTATTAATTTGTATATATTACTTTTATAATTATTATTCTTACTATTTACCAAACAATGTTTTAGTATTTTTTTTATATTTATTTATATAACGGTGAAGGGATAAAAACTTTATGTCATTTTGATACTATAAAGATTTTAATGTATTCATTAAACTAAAATCTAAAATCAAAGTAAAAAGGTACATCAAATCTAAATTAAAAATCTATTATATAGATCAGGAATATTTGAATGAGCAGTTTTTCATATATCAATATAGGAGTTATCAATATAAACTTAATGTAAGTATGTAGCTAAATTTTGATAATAAAAGAAAATTGTCTTATAAAGTCTTTTTTTTTTTTAACTTTATAATTAGATACGATAAATGATTGATATGTCTGTCTAAATATCAACCAACATGTGACAAAATTTAATTTTAAAATGGGTGGTAAAAAGATGTTAAAGATTATGTTCTTATGCAAAGAAGTAAAGAACTTCTTATACATCTTGAACACCCTTCTGAAAGGATGCGAGCATTCTTAGGTTCACCATACCAATGGCAATTAGTCAAAGATACTTTCTTATCAAGAACACATATACATATACATATAAAACTTTAATGGAAAACATCGATGCTTTAGGAACCATAGAGAACCAACAATGTATTAACGATAATATTGGAATGGTTAATATAAATTGAATTAATTATATTATTGAAGAAAAACGGTATCAAAACGCAGATAACCAAAAACACTCTTTTATTAATACCCTAAATCAACCGGTCAGAGACCACACTAATACTTACATCAGAACCTCGCTACAACACTCTTGCAATCCAACCCCAACAGGTTAAGGATGCCACTCACAACTTTATACAACTGAAACTAAAAGATCTATATTAGATCTTGTACATAAACCCTAATCGCACCATGAACTTTACAAAGCATTCAACAAGAAGGAGGAAAAGAATCTGGTGCCTCTTACAACAAAAACTTCTCTATAAATAGAGAGAACCAACAAATAAAACGGAATACAAACAGACTAACAACTTACCAACTTGATGGGAAAACCGAAGGCACGAGAGAACGAAGCTGAGCCAACAGGTGCAGCTCCAAAAATGAACTGTTCAACTCCATGTTCAACTCCAAATTAGGGCAGAATATGAAAAAGAAGAAAAGCACCTGGGCTGAGTAATGGTTGAGTAACTGGGCTGGACCTAAATGTGGGCCTGGAAACACAATTAACTTGCACACAACTTTATTAACCCAAATATTTCAACACCCTCCCTCAAGTTAATTGTGAGAGAGATTAAACACATTCAACCTTACTGCTCAAGGAAATATGTTGCAAAACTTAAGCTCACGCTCACATAAAACCAAATAAACGAAAACAGACCCCATACACATGCATACAAAACCGCAGACCAGATAAAACAATTTCACAACTTAAGAACACGATATATATATATATATATATATATATATATATATATATATATAGGCAGCTAGCATCAGTGGCCCACACCACAACCAGCAGCCCAAAACTACTTACCACCTTAGCAGCTCAACATACCTGGGAAGCAGAGACTTAACCTGTGAGCCTAGGCCAACTTAAACCCACTTAACTTGCAGACCAGCAGCAACCCAAAGCCTTTTAACACCCCCCTTCAAGTTAAGTGTGGAAACGATTTACCAAAAATTAACTTCCCACGTAAACTTGAAAGAGAGGAAAAACAAACCCACAGCGAAGACATCAACAACATTGTCAGATGAATGAGAACCAATCTTCAAACTAATGGGAAAGAAAAAAAAGTTTCTTTTTATATCACCACTAAAGATAAAACTTTTTGCAACAATCTGTATCAACAAAATAGTTAGAATGTGTTTTCAGACTAACCTTTAAATGAGAACATCTTAGTTCATGGAAAAACAGGCTAATAACACAAACCTTATAAGTAACATTTAAGCAATAAGGACAGACAATAAGACGGCTAAAAAAGGGCACAAGAGCAGAACACTGAAAGATGCAAAACAACATAAGAGTTCATATGAGCTTAAAGAAAACCGTTAGCCCAACAATTAATACCTGGAGAGTCAATAACAAGACCAAGACAAGGCCCAATAACTACCACATTTAACTGGAAATATTATTGCATCACAAAGAAGGCAAAATAGGACTACATAGCACCCCAACATGTTAAAAACAACCCAGCAGCTAAAGAAGCCCATCACCACTAAGAATTTTGACAAGATTTTGACAAGAACATCATTGGACAGACATCTTTAGTTAGCAGTTTTGCAACCCATAAGAATTATGACAAGAACAGTTTCTAAAAGTTAAATCCTTAACACTTTGTTGATCCAAATAATTCCACATATAACTATAGCCTATTTTAGAGCCTTTTTTTTTTGTAACAGCAATAAGAACAACCTTAGCAGTCAACGATCAGACAAGAGATTTAAACAACATTTTCTTTGAATTGAAGTGATGCCACCTTGAACACTAAACACTTCAGTTCCCAAATTACTAACCTGAAACCAGGAATTCAAGCATTGTTTGAACATTTTAATTTTACTAACAATAAATCCAAAATCACTACATCAACCACAAGCAAGAGTAAGGCAACGAATACAAAACCTTTATTTTAACAAACAAAGGTCAAGTACTTGTACTTTTCACAACTGTTTTATAACAAAAAAAAAACATTGAAACCAAGCCATTCATTTTCGACAATACTCCTTGGCAACTAACTAGAATTTATTTTCTATATCCAATAACAACCGACAGTGTTTTTATCCTTCTGAAAATTAACTAATACCCATGTATCATTTCTACATAAACAGAACCAAAGAAGACAAATAATGTAACTCACAACCTTTTTCCCACATTTAACTTTCACAAGAACTACATAAACACCAACCTTTTGAAAACCAGATTTTCTTGTTTCTTTAACAAAAACTACATATCTTACTCCCCGAGAGACTTGTATTTTTAATTTTCTATATACACTTACAACCAATAGGATTTCTATCTTTTGGTAAAACAACTAACACCCATGTATCATTTCTACATAAATTGAAAACAAATGAAGACAATTTTAGGTAACTCACAACCTTTTCAATCTCTCGTATAACCTTCACTTCAACCACAATTGGTTGATTTTCTAATAAACCTATCAAAAGAACATTTGACTGAGCAACCAACTAACTTCTACCACATTTTACATAACATTGAACATAACAACAATTAACCACACTTAACCAATTTATTTTTAACACAAACTAATTTTGATATTTCAAAACCACATGTTTTATAACCAAGAACTTGTAACAACACATTTACAAAATAACCCTAACTTTCTTTTAGAAGAATGGAACTAAACCAACCAACACACAATTTTAAACACCTAAACCACTTTATTAAACGGGTTTCCAATAGGATATAAGAAACATTAATATTTTGAAAAACTTTGTCAAGATAACAGATTTCACAAAAAACCTCTAATCTATTATGTTTGAGATTCAATGTATCTTTCAACAACCAATATATAATCAGCAGGGTGACTAGACTCATTATGTCACAAAACACAAGATTGAACACAAAAGTGCACACAAGCGCTATTTAGCATTTTCATAAACTAATGATTCCAGAAAAATACAATTCAACATACTGTCAACCAGTCTCAAAGAACATTTTTAACTTCAATTTCTAAGAATAACAGTTGAAGCATCAAAAACAACCCACAACCCAAAATAATCCACCACATAAAAGCACCCTTCATAAAAAATTAGTCATATGACGATTAACACCAGAATCAACAATCCAAACCTTACTATAAGTACTAGACTACTAGACACCAAATCAGAACCAAACCCAATTATATTTGATAGCTCGATTTTAAACAGTACATTTGATTTATCAAGAAGGATTTACCAAAAAGGAATTAGCTAGACAAAAAAAAACTTTGGTTTAAGAACTTTCTACCAATAACACACTAAATTTTTTTAAAGAGCTCCCTAATAGTAGAAACTGATATTTCAAGAGGGTCAGAACCAAACCTATTAAAGTTAACCTTTTTAGGCATTGAACCATCATTAAATCTTTCTTTTCCAAGTGGAAGGAAATCCAATTAACACAAACATTTTCCAACAATATGCCCAAATCCTCCAAATTTAGAACACTTCACAGTGTTATTATAGGTCTTAGAGAGATAACAAAAAAGAATTACTAATATAGGTTGTTCACTCATATTAACAAGATAGGTCACACTATACCTTTCATAGGTATAACTACAAAATAGAACAAAATCACGTAGTAAGGCACTAGCCCTATCAACCAAAGAAGAGGAAAAATATAACTACCACATAAAGAGTTAAGAAACACTTACAGAGTACTCCACATACGAATCAACAATACACGCAGAAGGAGCACAAGTCTGAAATTAGGGTTTAGGAAACAAACCTAACCAACCTCAAATTTCAAAAGATTAACCCAGATCTCTCAAGAATCAACAATACCAAGCAACCATAATCACCAGTGATATAAGTCAGAGTTGGATCCATGAAATCAGGAAGCAACAACAGCCATGAAATCAGGAACCAGTGAGTGATATGTAGGAAGAAACAACCTGTTATGTAATCAAAGATGGAACACAAATAAAAAAAAAGGAAAATTCAGATACTATTTAATTTGTTTTACTCGGTTAAACATAACCTGGTTATTGAATGAAGTGACAAAAAAGGAAAACCAGTATTTAATTATTCATAGAGGAATTTGTCAAAAAAAAGAAGAAACTCAACACCACAGGAAACAATTATTACCTTCCAAGCAAATCCAAAAGTCATCTTTTAACCTTTTTATCACAGCCGATAATCAGATTCATTCAACACATTCATCCCAACATCATCTGTGACAATTTTGATAACACACACACACAAAGATCAAGTCCTTAATGGCAGGATTCCACGAACATTCAAATGTCGGGTCAAGCCAGGACAAGATCCCACACACTCACACAACAACACAGATAAATAATCAAGTATAGACCACGTAAAACACGTATTGTAAGAAAAGAAACACAAAACTTCATCTATAGGCAAGAACAATAACTTGCTACGACATGATAGAGTTAGAAGTGCCTTACAGAGTAGTCCATCGAGTCGATGAACACCGCAGCGGAAGGATAACACAATGCACCAAGGAGGATTTTGAGAGTAAACCGAACCCACCAACGAGGCAACAAGAACAGACCGAGTCACCGAAGAACAACGACTTAGCAGTCCAAAGTCATAGCACAGCGGATGAACAACACACCTTTCGGGTTTTGAGAACAACCAAAGTACTTCACCACTTATAAAATTTTTGTTTTTCTCAACAGTCAATGGATACATTCTAACAGCAGCGGAAACAACAAGAGACGCCCACACCAACAAGACGGAAAACATGCTACAAGATCGAAGAGCAGAATCGCCAAACCCTAACACACGAAACAGATGAAACCATCGACGAGCAAGGAACTTGCTACAATGTATAGCAGTGGGGGCAAGAACCACTAATCAAGAGAATACAGATGATAACGACGGGAAAACCTAGCCAAAACCCTAACAACAAGCACAACCTGAAGCTCTTGATACCATGAAGAAAAACGGTATCAAAACGCAGATAACCAAAAACACTCTTTTATTAATACCCTAAATCAACCGGTCAGAGACCACACTAATACTTACAACAGAACCTCGCTACAACACTCTTGCAATCAAACCCCAACAGGTGAAGGATGCCACTCACAACTTTATACAACTGAAACTAAAAGACCTATATTAGATATTGTACATAAACCCTAATCGCACCATGAACTTTACAAAGCATTCAACAAGAAGGAGGAAAAGAATCTGGTGCCTCTTACAACAAAAACTTCTCTATAAATAGAGAGAACCAACAAATAAAACGGAATACAAACAGACTAACAACTTACCAACTTGATGAGAAAACCGAAGGCACGAGAGAACGAAGCTGAGCCAACAGGTGCAGCTCCAAAAATGAACCGTTCAACTCCATGTTCAACTCCAAATTAAGGCAGAATATGAAAAAGAAGAAAAGCACCTGGGCTGAGTAATGGTTGAGTAACTGGGCTGGACCTAAATGTGGGCCTGGAAACATAATTAACTTGCACACAACTTTATTAACCCAAATATTTCAACAATTATCATTAAATTAGGAAACCAAATCAAATCAACAGACTTTCTACTTATCAATCTCACTTTCTCTCCCTCACCCTCACCCTCACCCTTACCTCTCTCTCCCTCTCTCTAAAGCCGACGACGACCACCGCCTCTCTCGGCGGCCACCACCCCTTTGCCATCCTTCTCTCTAAAGTCAGCGGCCACCATCCCATGCATAGTAGTCGGTTCACTGTGCAATTTAATCATGATGATGATGATTTCGCGATGATGATGATGAAATGATCTCGTTTAAAGGTTTTGGTTATTTTTTCATGCATTTTCTTAATGGAAAACTTTGAAAGATTAAACATGTTTATTCGATTTTTTTAGAAGACGAATCTAATGCATCGTGTTTATGAAAATGAATCGTATTTAAAGATGAATCTGATGAAGACGCATCGTGATTTTTGATGACTAAAATGAAGATGTATCGTGTTTATGAAAATGAATCGTGTTTGAAGATTAATTCGATAAAGATGCATCAGATTTTTTATGAATCTGATGAAGATGCATCGTGTTTGAAAATTAATCTGATGAATATGCATCAATGTTTTAATGATGCATAATGGTGGGATGAAGAAGATGATGAATATGACCGAAGATGAGCATGAAGAACCGAGATGCATCACTAATTGAAAGATGAACATTAGATGCATCGACATCAAATCATCTTTTTTGAATTGTTTAAATTTTATAATTTTGGAAGTGTATAAATTAATTTTATACAACATTTATTGTTTACTATTTCATGGAATATTCAATTAATGTAAAATCAAATAACATTAAATGTTATTTGACTAGATATATTATTTTTTCCAAAGAACCTAAATGCATACAAAAGACGTGCATCGCGTTATGCACCTATGATCATTTAATCTAAGAGTTGTGGTTGGTTTTTTTAGGTTCCTGATTCATATGGTTCTAAATAGAACCTGACCTTATACACATACACACACACACACATACATACATACATATATATATATATATATATATATATATATATATATATATATATATATATATTAATTATGAACACACGTTGATACATGGATAATTTTTAATAGATAATCGTTTACCTTAAATATATGTAAACCTAAAATTAAAACGATATAAATATTAATTTCTATAAATAAAATACAAGAAAATTATAATTAATTATCATAGATATTATTTATCTGTTTTTTTAAATATACGTAAATAGTAGTTAATCTTTTAACATTCTTTTAAGTTTTTTATTTCTAAATTTATATGTATATTTAGTCTATATAATTTGAAATTTCAGTTTTATGTAAAACATTATATATATATATATATATATATATATATATATATATATATATATATATATATATATATATATATATATATATATATATATATATATATATATATATATATATATATATATATATATATATATATATAGGGAGGTTCAAAAGAACCCATATCATCCATTAGATCAAAAAATTGTATGGATTAGATTAATGGCAAAAGGGTAAATAGTTGGACAATTTGATGCATCTTGTGCATTATAGAATAAAACAAAGAAGGGCATTTTGGGGAATGTGCACACCTCATTAAATTTAATATTTCAACAAATAATCAAATAATAAATGCTAAATAAATTCAATTGATACATTTTCAAATTTAACAAAAATTAAACAAATTCAAAAAAAGATGAAAGAGATCGATGCATTTCATCGTAATCGTGTTTATTTATGGATCGTGTTCAAAAAAGATGCATTTAACAAAAAAAATACACAAATTCATTATGCATCGTGTTCAACTTGTTCATCATTCATCTATGCATCGTGTTTGTCGTTCATATTTTTTCATTCATGTATGCATCGTGTTCAACTTGTTCATCATTCATCTATGCATCGTCATTGTTCATCATCCATTTATGCATCATCATTTTTCGTTGTTCATCGTTCATCATCCATCTATGCATCGTCATTGTTCATCATCCATCTATGCATCATCATTATTAATCGTTCATCATCCATCTATGCATCGTGTTCTTCATAATCATCATCGGTTGCATCTCTTGTTCATGTTCATCATCATCGTTGTTCATCGTTAATCTTCGTCTTCAAATCATCATCACCATCAAAATCATGAAGAACACGATTAGAGAGAAAATGAGAGGGGGGGAGGGAGAGAGAGAGAGAGAGAGAGAGAGAGAGAGAGAGAGAGAGAGAAATGAGGAGGAAAATGAGGAATTTAGTTACTATGAGATTTTAATTCAAAATGTAACTCCTAAGTATCTTTTAATGATTTTTAAAAATAAATTAATTACCATATCTTTAGTTTTCCCTAAATGCCCTTTGTGCACCCTTGTTAGATTATCTTATGCACAAAAGTGCCTCGAGGTGCCCCGATGCACAAAAGTTCTCAATTGAACCTCAATTATATATATATATACACACACACACACACACAAAACTATTACCCATGTATTACATGGGTTAAACTAAAAACCAAATATTTATAACTATGTATAATATAATAATTTTATTATTTTAAGAATAATAGAAACTTTTTAATTTTAATTAATTAATTATTAAGATGAGTTTTGAATATAATTGATTTGCTTTAAAATATAAATTAAATTTAGTAAATGAAATGACAAAAGGAGAGTTCGACACATGACAATTCAAATGAAAGCATGACACGTGACATATTATTTACTCATTGATTAGTATTATGTTTGTAAACCCAAGTATTACATAGATATTTTACATAAAAAACATGTTAATTATAAAAAGAAATAAACTAATAGTGTATTAAAAATAAGAGTTTATAAGAAAATTTGAAAGGAAAAAATAATTCTAAATGATATTTAAATATTTAATTAAGTATACATTAAAAATAAAATATTAAAATATAATGATATGAATTATAAACAGTGTTAACAATTTAACATAATTTTTGTTATTTAAGTTTACGATATACTTTGAAACAAATTATGAATTACCATAATTATGGTTACAAGGAATAAAATAGAAAAAAGTAATAATTGTATTTTTCTTTCAATTAATTTAACTTGTATAAATGAAAAACTAAATTAGGCGGGAAAATGAGATTTTGTTTCAATGAGAGGATGTCATGTGGCGAAAAACATTTTGCTTTATTAATATATATAGATATAATATGGTTCGTGAAAGTATCTAAAAAAATGTTGAAACTATGAGTACCATGTGAACACACGAGTTTCATATGTAATCTTTATGATTTATGTTCTTCATTAACATTACATTTTTTTTCTTTTCAAATGTAATATTATTTATTTTAATATTTTATGTCAAATAGTGAATAGAGTTAATTATTTATTAATATTTATAGATACTAGAAATAATGAATCGTACTTATCTTTTATTTTATTTTATTTTAAAAATAATAATATGTATTTATCTTTAAAATAATGAATTGTATTTATCTTTTATTTTATTTAATTTTATTTAAAAACAATAATTGGTATTTATCTTTTTATATGAAATGTGGTAATGTCATGTAGCAATATGTTTTCTCCTTTAATTTATATATGTGTGTGTGTGCGCACGCGCGCCTATAAAATGTTTTTTAATTATTCTTTAAAAAAATATACATTGGTTTTTTTGCTTTCTTTTCTGCTAACGAAAGATAAAAAATTAATCGTTTATAATGTTAATTACTTCCTTCAATTTATGTCCCTTTCCTTTCATTCTATAAAACAGCATAAAATTCGTTAAAGGGGTGTAAAATCAAGACATTGAGACTAGATACATCGACAAGAAGACGTGGAAAGCTTGAACTAGTTTATGTTTTATGCATTGATGTATCTATCCTTAATAATTTTATTTTTAAACTTGTAAAATTAATAAATACTAAAAATATATGAAAATTCGTAATTTCTACTTTTTCAACTTGACCAACATTAAATTTACTAAAATTAATTAAAAATGTGAAAAGGATCCTAATTAATCACATTAACCAAAATTAACCACTATAAATATGATAGAAATGTGAAGGAAATGAGCACCACAATCTTATTTACTGTTTTTAATCACCATGCTTATCTTCATACATGTGCTCATATCAATCTTCTCATTCTTGTTCCTCACATCAAGGTACATTAATGGTGGTTCTAAATCCGGACCACGGCTACCTCCCGGCCCTAAACCCATGCCCTTCGTTGGCAACTTAATAACAATGCTTCGAAACAAACCAGCATTCAGATGGATAGATAGGATGATGGATGAAATGGACACCAGGATCCTATGTGTTCGTCTTGGAAACGTCCACGTTATAGCAGTGACTGATCCGGAGATTGCTTGTGAGTTTTTGAAGGACAAAGACGCGATCTTCGCATCAAGGCCTGATTGCATGTCTGGTTATTTATCAAGCGGTGGTTACTTGAGCACTGTTCTTGTTCCAATGAGTGATCATTGGAAGAAGATGAGGAAAATCCTTGCCAGTGAGATTCTTACGGTCGCTAACCATAAGCGGTTCCAAAACAAAAGAAATGAAGAAGCTGATAATTTGCTTCGGTATGTATATAAAGTGTACCTACATGCATTGTTTAAAATCACATTGCTAAACTATATGTTTCACTTCTTCCGAAAATGAAAGAAATATATGTGTCTTTTAGGCTTAGGTTATCACGAGAAACTGAATATATTTTAAAAAGTGTGTGAAGTATATGATTCATTAATTTTGTATAGTGATTCACTTATTTTTGAATTTGTGATTCATTATTTATAAATTCATAAAGTAATTAATTGATTTAAAAAATTAATGAATTGTTGATTTATTCAAATCAGAATCTACATTTCGTTATTTATATATTCAAAAAATGATATATCAATATGTTAAAAATAAATCACAGTGTTTCTCACACTTTTTACGATACACACACACACAAATATATATATATATATATATATATATATATATATATATATATATATATATATATATATATTTGTAGAAAACTTAATTGAATATAAGTACAATTAATACACATAAATGTGTCGTCAATGATGTTGATACAATGCATCTTATCAAGATATGTGTAGTGCATTAGTTTAAAGATGTTGAATACAACCTAGATCGACAAGTTTAATTATACATCTTTACAAAAGAAGTTAATTATAAACTGTACGTACGTTAATTCCTTAATTGTCTTTATCCATTTTCTATCCAAAGGACTTGGTTTCCTATGGTTCTCCAATAATTAATAATTCCTTAATTGTCTTCATCCAATTTCTATCCAAAATAGATATCTTGGTTTCTTATGGTTCTCCAATAATTAATGCATGATATATAGTTCTTTGTTGAACTCATCTTTCTCTTTTCTATGTACGTACATACATACATTTATATACACACACATAGTTTGGATCATATAAAACCTTTAAAATTTCATAAATTAAAAACTTTTATAAAACCATGCAAGTTTAAAATTTAAATTTAGTTTGGGTATACTTTTTATGCATATTTTGGTCTTACACACACACACAAGGCTGGTCCTGACCATTTTCATGTGTAAGATGAAATAATAACGTCATTTTAAAATTTTTTAAAAAAACATGTAGCGCACCTTGTGTATTTTGAACCATTATTTTTCTGTCACTTATTACATTTTCTAATTTCATTATTATTATCGTCTAAGATTATAACATTTTTCATTGATAGTGAAGATACAATAAAAAGCAAAACAGAGCTTATTACATTACTTATTTGACTGAAAAATTATGTCACTCGAGGATTTGATGGCCTGAGATGTCGTCTCGTTTGAGCCTCATCAAGCACACCATCACTTTGTTTTTTTCCTTCTTAATTTCTATTTTTTACTTTTTATATCTAAATACATAATGCTTAGGTACATTTACAACTGCTGTGAGACAAATTTTGCGGTCACCGGAGGGATTGTGAACGTGAGAACAATCGTGCAACAATATTCTAGCAACGTTATAAGGAATATCATGTTTGGGAGAAGGTACTTTGGCAAAGGGAATGCAGATGGTGGACCTGGGGACGAAGAAATCGAGCATGTCGATTCACTTTTGACGATTCTTGGTTATCTTTACGCATTCAGTATTACGGATTACATCCCATGGTTGCGATGGATTACTGATTTTGATGGGCACGAGAGTATCATGAGGAAGGCTGTTCATACCGCAAGAAAGTATCAAGATCGTTTGATCGATGAGCGGATTCAACAATGGAGAGATGGTGTTCGGATGAAAGAAGAAGACTTGCTTGATGTTTTCATCAATCTTGAAAACCCTAGACTTACCCCAGATGAGATAAAAGCACAAATATTGGTAAGTTAAGCATATTGTTATCGAAAAAATCAACATATATACTTCTGTATATTTTTATTATTTTCATCCTCATGTTATATATTTTCTTTTTTTAATCTCAATACTTTCCTTGTCATATTCACTCTGATGATCATTTACTTTAAAAAAAAAAAAGTATTGGATGATCACGCCAATGAAAATAAAAGTTTTTATTGATCATATGTTAATCGAAAAAAGCATCAAAATTTTATATTTATATCAATTTAATTGATAAATATATAAAATAAGCTGAACTTTTTTTTTTTATGTAAACCCTAAAAGTAAATTTTGATGTTGTAATCTTCAAAAATGGATCTAAGCTTCAAGTAATATAATTTTTATTTTTGATGTGTTACAGGAACTAATATTAGCAACGTTTGATAATCCCGCAAACGGCATCGAATGGGCAATGGCAGAAATGATAAATAAGCCGGAGATCTTTGATAAAGCGATCCAAGAGCTTAATTCTAAGGTCGGAAAAGATCGTTTGGTTCAAGAATCCGATTTAGCAAACCTTAGCTATATCAAAGCATGTGTGAAAGAAGCTTTCAGGCTGCACCCTGTTGCACCTTTCAACCTCCCTCATGTGGCAACGATAGACACCACAGTTGCCGGATACTTCATACCAAAGGGTAGCCACGTGTTACTGAGTCGTCCTGGGTTAGGACGAAACCCTAACGTTTGGGAAGACCCACTAACATACAATCCTGACCGTCACATGAAGGATGGTAACGACGTGGTGCTAACTGACAACAACCTTAAAATGTTGTCATTTAGCACCGGTCGACGTGGGTGCGCTGGAGTGTTGTTGGGTTCGACCATGACTACTATGTTGTTAGCTAGGCTCTTACAAGGGTTCACCTGGGAGTTGCCACCTAATGAACCATATGTTGATCTAAAGGAGAGCCTAAAAGATTTGATGAAGGCTGAACCATTGTTTGCACTAGCAAAGCCTCGTTTGTCTCCCCATCTATACACCACATTTTAACTCCCACCAAATAAACCATATGTTCATCTGAAGGAGAACCTAAAAGATTTGATGAAGGCTAAACCATTGTTTGCACTAGCAAAGCTTCGTTTGTCACATGACGATGTAATAATTTTATAAATATATATATTTGAATGGCATGTTAATTCAAAATAATATGTTTGAATTGTTACGTAGTTCGAATATTTCGAATCGTTTTCTAGTCGATTACTCTTTTTCGTTTTAACATACTTATATTCGATACTTTCTTAGCATTGAGTCAATGTTTTTTTGTTAATTTGTTGTCGTCTTTGTTGAGTCTTAATTTTGAATTAATTAATTTATTAAGTCACGTGTTACATGGATATTTCAAAATTTATTTACATAAAACATACTAATGTTGATTTACAATTTTACATAAATAAGTAGTATTAATATTATTTAATAATAAATAACAACTTTAAAAATTCTCAAAATGAGATTTTGAGTTCGACTCTTGCATCTTTCAACTTCTTAGATTTTAGAGTAAATTACAGAACTGGTCCATGTGGTTTGCATAAAACTTTGGATAGGATCCATGTGGTTTCAGTTTTGTATAAACGGTCCTTATTTTCACTGTTTACTTGCAAAAATTGTCCTTCTGCCGTTAAATTTAATAATCAAATGGTTAATATTTTATAATGGTCATTTTACCCTTTTCTTTGATAACATTTTGGTCCCTCAAGTTTGTAATTCATTTTAGTTTTGATCCCCCAAGTAAATTTTTTATTTAACTATTTTATTATTATTATTGTTATCATAATTATAATAATACCTATTATTATTATTATTAATTTAACTTTTTACATATTAATTTATTTGTTTATTAAGTTTCCTATATTTTAATATATATATTTTTTAATTTAAATTACAAACTTATTTATTTCTTTTATCATAAACAATAGTATCAAATTAGAATCCATTTTGTTTTTTAGCTTTTTCGAATGAAAAAAATACAATTATTTTATATTTTAGTCTTCCAAACCAAAAAATTTTGAAACTTAAGCTTTTATTTGCTTTTACAAACGAAAAAAAGTTACTAACCATTCATTTTTTAAGTTTTTTTCATTTTCTAAACATAAAAAGCTACGAAAACCAATATATTTTTTTTATTTTTACTTGCACCAAAATATTCAACCCATTCTGATTTTTTGATTTCGAAAACGAAAATAAATAAAATCAATTTTGTTATTAGTATTTGCAAACGAAAAAACTACGAATAAATCTGATTTTCAGCTTTTCCAAACAAAAAAAAAATCATTTTATTTTTCTTGTTTTTCGAACCAAACCATTACCTTTTATTTTTTTCCTCCGAACGAAAAACTACGAACCATTACGTTTTAATATTTTTCTAAAAAATGAAATAGGGTGTAGCATTTTTGTTCGAAAAACTAAAAAAAATTGGAAAGGTTTGTAGTTTTTTACGATTGGAAAAAGTTAAAAACGTAATGATTAAATAACATAAAAATCAAACAAAAAAATAGATAATCTCATTTTTTGAAAAATCGTATTTTGTACATTTGGAAAAGGCTAAAAAAAAATCAAAATGGGTCTATTTTTCTGTTTGATTTTTATGTTGTTGTAATAATTACATTTTTAACTTTTTCCAATCGTAAAGAACTACAAACCATTCCATTTTTTAATTTTTCCGAACAAAAAGGCTACACACTATTTCATTTTTGGAAAAACTTTAAAACGTGATGGTTCGTAGTTTTTCTTTCGGAGAAAAAAACTAAAAGGTAATGGTGTGGTTCGAAAATCTAGAAAAATAAAATGATTTTTTTTGTTTGGAAAAACTGAAAATCAGAATTATTCATAGTTTTCTGTTGGCAAAAACTAATAACAGAATTATTTGTATTTATTTTCGTCTTCCAAAACAAAAAATCGGAATATGTTGAATTTTTTGGTGCAGAAAATAAAAAAACGGATTGGTCTTCGTAGCTTTTTACGTTTTATTAAAACAACTTAAACATGTATGGTTGGTAACTTCTTTTTGTTTGAAAAAAATAAATAAATAAGGTTCAAAAATTTTTGGTTCGAAAAAGCTAAAAAATGAAATGGATTCTAATTTAATACAATTGTATATAATATATGAAATAAATAAGTTTGTCATTTAAATAAAAAATATATTAAAATATAGGAAACTTAATCAATTTTCGTCTCTGTGCTTATACACAAATTATGGTTATCGTCATTTTAACGATTAAATTACAATTACAGTACTTATACTTGGCAATGTATTATGTCTTTGGTCCCTTTTTCCAATAATTTTTTTAAAATGACGATTTTGCCATTTCATTTTTATTTCACTTTTGGTCCTTCATCAAATTATTTCATTTCATTTTATTAATAGTTTATTCTTTTACTATGTATTTAATATATTTTCTAACTATTTATCATATTCTCTAATTATTACTATTCAGAGTTAATTGAAGTAACATGTTATTCAATATGTTGTATTTATTTATTTATTTGATATTATTATTACTAGTGTTAGTATTATTATTTATTATGATTCAAGTATTTACATGACTAAGTAGTAATACATGAAATAACTTGTATATGACTTAATTTAATATGTTGTATTATTTTGTTATAAATACTATTATTATCGTTCACACACACACACACACACACACACATATATATATATATATATATATATATATATATATATGTATATATATGTATATTATTTTGTTTATTACTTTTCAATTATAAAAATTCTATCTATTGTCTTTACTATATATTACTTCATATAAATACTTATATATTTAATAATTTTTTATTCAAATTAATTTAAATATTTTGTTTTTATATAAACCCTATATGTTCATTGTAATTATAACTTAACAAAATATATATCTTACGTGTTATCTATTCTAATTTAATTATACCATAAAGTTAATGGTCAGATAAACCCTGTATATATAACTTAACGAAATCTATAATTCTTGTAATTATAACTTAACGAAATATATAATTATTTCATAAAGTTGAAAAATTAATTTAATTTATACATATAAATATGTCAAGTTTACATACATATAAAATTTTTTGTTTAATAAAAAGTTATATATTTAATTAAAACCATGTGTGTGTGTCTATATATATATATATATATATATATATATATATATATATATATATATATATATATATATATATATATATATATATATATATATATATATATATATATATATATATATTATAAAAGAATCAAATGTTATTAACTTAACAAAGTAAATAAATTAAAGATAACTAAGTATTTATAGGAATTAATATATAATATTGAAAAACATATAAATAAATTAAATGTGTAAATAATTATAATTTTTTAAAAACGAAAAGCAATAAAAATAATTTAGAAATTTAAATATATATATATATATATATATATATATATATATATATATATATATATATATAGAGAGAGAGAGAGAGAGAGAGAGAGAGTCAGGTTCAAATAAGTACCTCTCGAAATCAAGTGCACCCGAAGGTACCGACCTTAAAAAAACTTTTTAAAATTTTTTTTCTCATAACCATGTCTAATTTAATGTTATACGTATGATATATGAATTTCACATAGATTCACACTAGCTGTGTCCTTAAAAATTCACAATATTTATGATGTTGTTCCTTTTGAAAAAAGTCTTATAATGTTGTCTTATATATGTCTATTCGAAAAAAATATATGTGGGTACGCTTGAATCTCATAGGTACGCTGATGAACCTGATTCTATATATATATATATATATATATAGTCAGGTTCAAAAAAGTACCTCTCAAAATCAAGTGCTCCCGAAGGTACCAACCTTAAAATACTTTTTTTAAATTTTTTTTAATCATAACCTTGTTAAAATTAATGTTCTACACATGATATATGAATTTTACATACATTCACACTTTCTGTGTCCTTAAAAATTATGCGAATGTTCAATGCATATATATGTGAATAATCATCTATGTGAATGATCATTTCACACAATGTGAATGGTGTGAATGACCATTCACATGATTTTTTTTTACCATTCACAAGATTTATGATGTTGCTACTTTTGAAAAAAAGTCTTATAATGTTGTCTTATACATGTTTATTCAAAAAAAATATATGTGAATGATCATTCACATTAGGGTACGCTGGGTACGCTGGAATCTCATAGGTACGCTGATGAACCTGATTCTCTCTCTCTCTCTCTCTCTCTCTCTCTCTCTCTCTTTCTATATATATATATATATATATATATATATATATATATATATATATATATATATATATATATATATATATATATATATATATATATATATATATATATATATATATATATATATCTTTTTTTACCATTCACAAGATTTATAATGTTACTTATTTTGAAAAAAAGTCTTATAATGTTGTCATGTACATGTCTATTAAAAAAATGTACGTGAATGATCATTCACATTAGGGTACGCTGGAATCTCATAGGTACGCTAATGAACCTGATTATATATATATATATATATATATATATATATATATATATATATATATATATATATATATATATATATAAAAGTTAATTTAGTAAAATTATTGATTTTATTAATTATTAAAAAGTTTTAATTAAAAATAACTTGTGTGTGTATATATATATGTATATAAGTTAATTATTTTATAAATTAAATGTATAAATAGTTGAATATATGTCTGAAATTAAATATAATATTCATATACACACATATAAGTTATTTTTAATTAAAACTTTTTAATAATTATTAAAACTTTTTAATAATTATTAAAAAGAGAAAGTAAATAAATTATTGTTATATATATATTTTTCATTTAAATAACTATATTAATAATACAACTTATTCTATACTCACACATATAAGTTATTTTTAATTAAAACTTTTTAATAATTATTAAAAAGAGAAAGTAAATAAATTATTGTTATATATATTTTTTCATTTAAATAACTAGATTAATAATAATAATAAATTATTATTTTAGTTAACTTGTAATAATAAGAAAGAGAGTATACATTAAACAAAGAGTAAATTACACAAATGGTCGTTGTGGTTTGTAGCAAATTTCAGGTTTCGTCCCTAACTTTAAAAAATTACACTGGTAGTCCTTTTTTTGAAACCTTGTTACGCTTTCGGTCCCTTACAAACTCAACTTTTTTTAAATACCAATTTTGCCCTTTGAAACTACTTTCAGGTATGGTCCTTGGAGTAAATTAGTTTTTATTTTATATTTAATTAGTTATATATTTATTATAACTATTTGATTACTACAATTTATATAAGTGTTTCATTTATATATTAATTAGTTATTTTATTATTATTATTTGTATAATTATTACTTAGTATTTTTTACTCTTAAAAATCATCATTTCATAGATTTCTATTAGTACAAAATGAGTATTTTACATCTACATATGAAATCGTGTTATTAAATTTATGATGATGTATTAGATTTAATAAACTTGTAATTTTTTTAGTTTCTTTCAAATTATAAGTGTAACGTAATATTATTCTAACTTTTAAGAGTATAAAATACTAAGTCATCTATAAAAAATACATGTTATTTAACTTTTTGTCTCTTCATTTTATTTTCTTTTTACAAACAAAACACTACTGGGAAAAGATTAAACTATTATTAAAAATTTTGTTATAATTTAAAGTCATATTTAATATTTTCAAATGTCATAAATAGGATTCTGATTTTTTTTGACAATTTATCTAACCTTTATTAATCGTCTAATTTTATTTTTGTTTACACAGAATATACTACTACGCTACTAACATTTTATATAATTCTTAAGTAGTTATAAAAAATTTATCTTATTCATGTAAGATTTTTACTAGTTATGACATATGGATGTGTATATATATATTTGGTGTCTATTGATGTTGGAGAATTTTATGCCTTAAATATACTTAACATCGTTAATCCAACATATATATATATATATATATATATATATATATGTGTGTGTGTGTGTGTGTGTGTGTGTGTGTGTGTGTGTGTGTGTGTGTGTGTGTGTGTTGTGTGTGTGTCTATATATTGTGGAGTCATGTGTTGGCGCCATCTGGAATCGGCTTTGGCTTTGGTCGTGTGGTGACACCGTCGTTTGAAATCTATGGAGGAAATAGTTTGTTTTGGAATTTAGAAATTGTTTTGGAAATTTAGAATTTGGAGTTTGGAAATTGGAAATTGTTTTGGTAACGTGGAATTTTGAAATTTGAATTAAGGAATTTTGAAATTGGAAATTGGAAGGTGTCTCACTTGATCCTTGATTTAAAGGATTTCTTATTTGTTTAAATTTTGAATTTATTTAAACAAATAATTATATTATAATTTTCAAAATTACCCTTAGTGATTTTATGATGCAGTTTGGTTTTCCAAAGTTTTCCGATGCATATTGGTTTTTCATTGAATCTCCCTCTGCATATATATATATATATATATATATATATATATATATATATATATATATATATATATATATAGAGAGAGAGAGAGAGAGAGAGAGAGAGAAACATCCATAAATTAATATACAAAATCAAATATATAATAAAAAAGGTTAAGTATATTAAATATATAGACAAATAGGGAAAAATATTACAAATTAATAGAACATATATGTTATAGAAATGGTTAAATATATATTTGAGATTAATAGTAATAATAATAATAAAGAAACTAATTAATATATAAATAAAACACATATATGAATTGTAGTAATCAAATTGTTATAATAAGAAGTTAAAATATCACTTATTAATTAAGTAATATTAGATAGATAACTAATTAAATATTTACTTACTCCAAGGACCAAACTTTAAAGTAGTTTTAAAGGGCAAAATTGGTATTTCAAAAAAGTTGAGTTGGTTAGGGATCGAAAGCGTAACAAAGTTTCAAAATAAGGACTACCAATGTAATTTTTCAAAGTTAGGGACGAAATGTGAAATTTACTACAAACCACAATGACCATTTATGTAATTTACTCTTAAATAAATAATAGTTGAATAAAAAATAACTCATAAAATATAAAACAAGTAATTGGTCAGGGACCAAAACTGAAAGTAAATTAAAAGGGCAAAACGGTCATCTTTTAAATAATGATCAGTCAAAAGATCAAAACCATAACAAAAAGACAACCACAGGTACTGAAATTGTAATTTTGATGCAAAAAGGACGGTAGCCATAGTTTGTAAATAACCACAAGGACGAAAATTGTAATTTACCCAAAAATTTAATACGTAAAAAGTTAAATTAATAATAATAATTATTATAATAAAAGAGTTAAATAAACAAATTTACTTGAAGGACCAAAACTAAAATAAACTACAAACTTGAGGAACCAAAATGTTATCCAAAAAAATGGTAAAATGGTATTATAAAAATTTACTCTAGATTTTATATTTATTTATTTAATATAATTTAATGATTTAGTTTTATATAAAACATTATCTCTTTGTATTTTAATAATGTTGTAGCATTGTTTCCTATCACAATTATCAAATAATCATGTTTTAAAGTGTTTGGATTTACGTTTTAACTTGTAAAATGATCAAATAATCACTTATTAAGCAAATAATCTACATTTTTTAACTTATGAAAAAGTATGGTAGGATTAATTCTAAACGTAAATAATCACTTATCAATCAATACAATTCAAACACTTTAAATTAATTATTTACGTTATTGTAACATGATAATCTAATAATCTCTGTCAAAACGCAAAACCAAACACCAACTAAGTATCAAAGTTATACATGTTTATAACTTTGTAGTCTGTAACCTGGCATCCCATGAATTTTGGGAGATTCCTTCAATAATTTCAAAGCAAATTGAAAAGCAATCTTCGAATTTGTAGCATGGTTATATTATGTTGTCATTCTGTCATACCATTTTAACCACATCAAACCTATAATACAACTAATCACTTTTTGAGTTAAATTAGTGAATTATCAAACCAGGAATACAACTAAAACCGGCCCAAACAAACAACTAATAATATGGAAAAGTATACTAGTTAGATGGTAAATATTCTAGTTTCGATTGGATACTAACGAATCCAGGAATATTTTTATTAGGGTCGAAATTTAACAATGCTACAAGCGTACGGGTGTTTGTCACATTTCAAGAAATTTCAGACCTTAAAAATTCAGATTGGTTCATCTTGATTAAATAATAAAACAAATCAATAAAAGCCATAAATATGTGAATGATACGATAATTCAAAGAGTTTTTCAATAAGTTAAATGATGTATTTTTAAATATTTATATATAAAGATGGGGAGTTTCGTACACGTTCTTATAAAACTTTATTATTACGTATTTATCTTTGTAAACTTTTACGTTCATATCCTTATAAACATTTAAAACTCTCATATATGTCCAAACATCTAACTATTTATTATAAAAGCATTTAAAAATTCAAAACATTATATTTTTTATTCTTGGGTTTAATATGAAAAAAATCAAAATGTTTTCATGTTTTTTTGCGATTTAGTCCCTCCGTGTTATTTTTTCCTAAGAAAGTCCTCAAGTTATTGTTTTCAATCCGGTTTTCGGAAAACTTTTGTTTTTTTCATACTCAACCCCGACTTTTTCCATAAAAGACCAACATGTTTTCACTATTTTTATCCCGAAAGTCCACAAACCTGAAGAATTTTGTGAAAAGATAAAGAAAAATTCCAAAAATTACAAACATTTATATTAATTAAGGATTTTTTTGGTAAAAAATAACACGGAGAAACTAAACCGTAAAAACGTGAAAAACATGTTGGGTTTTTTCATAATTAAGCCTTAATTCTTTTATTTATTAAATTCCAAAAACGTCCCTTCTTTATAGAAGTGTGAAGACAACACCTTGCGTTCAGGATCTGCAAAGATAACTACTTTTAATTATCATTGCCATTTTACAAAATTCTAATAATAACATTTTTCATGAGGGAAATGCATCATTGATAGACTATTCATAAAAATATTGTGATTTATATATATTATATATATTGTTTAATGAAATTGATACAATTTAATTTTTAGACCTACTGGTGGAAAGGTATCCTCCATAACAAAGATGTATCAGGTTCTAAACATTTGCCTTTTTTTTTTAAGGTTGGTCAAACGTGGGATTAAAATGTTACTTGAATTCTAATAATCAAAGTGGTGTTGAAATGTGTAAACATTTGCCTTTCGGAATGAAGTGTGTGTGTGTTTTTTTTTTTTTTTTTTTTTTTTTTGTGAGAATTGTTTTCGAACAATATTCCAAAAGACCATGTCCTCATACATGGTCAATTGTTCGTGTTTTGTTCAATGTGTTTGGTGATTTGGTAGTTTGTATTTGGTAAGAAGCTTATGCAAATTGTAGTAAAAAAATGTGTTCTGAGATTTCCAATATATATACATATATATATATATATATATATATATATATATATATATATATATATATATATATATATATATATATATATATATATATATATATATAGATGGGATCATTGCAGAACCTAAATTTAGTGTAGAACTGTAGAACCAATATCGTCCATAGATTAGAATAATCTAATGGTCTTGATTAAAAGAGTTAAGTTTGGAATTAGTGAAAAAAAGATCGATAACAGTGATATTTTAATTCTTGGAGGGGTAAAAAAGGAAAAGATTGGAAATAGCAAAAAGATTGACATTAGCAAAATAAATATCTTTTTTCTTTAAATTAAAATAATATTAATATTATTAATTTTTAAATCAAAAAAATTATACCATAAAAACGAGAATTTTATACTCTTTAAAACGAGACCGGTCATGATATATTTTTTTCGAAAAAATTTTACGTGTTTATTTTTCGTAAAAAAAAATTACCCAGACCACGATGCAATATATCATGGTGAGATAATGAGATCATTCGATATCGAATGAACACTTTGATATCGTATATTTAACGTCAATGCAACACTGCATATACGCTCATTATTAACAGAGCTAAAATAATAGTCACAATTAGTAGTCAAAGTTGGTGGATTTAACGAGAACGGTTATGATATATATTTTTTATTTTTCGTAAAAAAAAATTTTACCCAGACCACGATGCAATATATCATGGTGAGATCATGAGATCATTCGATATCGAATGAACACTTTGATATCGTATATTTAACGTCAATGCAACATTGCATATACGTTCATTACTAACATAGCCAAAATAATAGTCACAATTAGTAGTCAAAGTTGGTGGATTTAACGAGAACGGTTATGATATATACTTTTTTATTTTTCGTAAAAAAAATTTTACCCAGACCACGATGCAATATATCATGGTGAGATCATGAGATCATTCGATATCGAATGAACACTTTGATACCGTATATTTAGCGTCGATGCAACACTGCATATACGTTCATTATTAACAGAGATAAATAATAGTCAAAATTAGTAGTCAAAGTTGGTGGATTTAACGAGAACGGTCATGAATATATTTTTTTGAAAAAAAAATTACGTGTTTATTTTTCGTAAATTTTTTTACCCATACGACCATTCGATGTCGAATGAACACTTTGATATCGTATATTTAACGTCGATGCAACACTGCATGTCCATTATATATTAAAAGAGTAAAAAAAAAAATCAAAGTGGACAGTCAAACTTGGTAGGCTGCTATTAATTCATTGTTAATTGTATAATTACCATCTTGTCCCTAGTGTTATATTATAATCTAATGGTTTAGATTGGTTCTATGGTTCTGCACTAAATTAATGTTCTGCAATGATCCCAACCCTATATATATATATATATATATATATATATATATATATATATATATATATATATATATATATATATATATATATATATATATATATATATATATATATATATATATATAGGGATGAGATCCATTGTGAACAAGTTATTCGTTGTGAACGTTGCGAACAAATAAAAAAAATACATATAATCATTCATATATATTAACAAGTGTTTGTAACATGAGTCATATGATTCAAAAGGTTTATAGAAGTGTCTACAACAAGATTCAGAACATTCAAAAGGTTCATTGTAGTTTTTATCACAAGATGCATAGGATTCAACAAGATTCATAAGATTCAATAAAATCCATAGGATCCAATAAGATAATAGGTTAATAGAAAGGTTCGGTAGTATTTTCAACAAGATTCATAAGATTCAAAAGCTATTTTATGGTTGTTCACAATGTTCACAACGAATAAAGTGTTCACAAAAGATCTTTAGTCTATATATATATATATATATATATATATATATATATATATATATATATATATTGGGGGGGGGGGGGGGGGGGGGGGGTGGGGGGGGGGGGGGGGGGGGGGGGGGGGGGGGGGGGGGGTTAATCAAAATGCAGCCCTCTTATCACAAATACATTCGTGCCAAAAGAAAATTCAGTTATGAATCAGTTTATATTATATCTTTGTTGCCAATGGATATAGTTGGTGTAGACATGAGTTGGCTTTTCTTCAACATATGGATACCCAATTTGATTTTAGTTTAACTAATTTGGTAAGAGGGTGGATATGTAAGTAAGAGGTCACGGGTTCGACTCCCGTCGAAATTAATGAATGGCTTGGCTTTTTTCTCTACACGATCCTTCGAAATTAATGAATGGCTTGTATTGGTATTAACAGAATGCTTGAAACTATTATGAATCAATATAAATTTAGATTTTTTTTGGCGTTTTCATAAATTGTAGTCTATTATTCTTGTGCCTTCTAATGTCTTGCTTGCATTACTTTGATTTTCATCGAATACACTATGTATATAAAGATACTTTATAATGCCCTTTACATTAAAACATCAATTCTTTGTTTAAAATATTTATGCACATATTATTATTGTACGTACTTTATATAATTAAAATCTAATAATAACCTTATTAATAGATGTAAGTTGTTATAACCGCCACATCGCCCCGGAAAACTCTTATTAATAAAATAGTTTCAAACACATGTACAATTTTTTATTCCTATCAAAATGATCGGAAAAATATGAACACAAAAAAAATTGCAAAGCGATTTCTGTAGCTTCACAACAACAGATTCAAATCAGGTTTCAAATTCTTTGAAAACTGAAACAAGTTCCCAGCCAGTCCACACATGTTGAAAGATTAAGTTTCAACATGAAAAATTGGATTAAAAATACAAACTTTGCTTAAAAACAAGAAAGTGAGACTAGAAACTGTGTTCTCCATTCGTTTCATTTTATTCATTTCCAAGTTTTTCTAAGGACTTTTCTCATTGTTTACATTCCATTTTTTTTCCTTGGGTGATGCGTTATACCAACCACAAAGGGTGAGCGGCTTCGCCACGTCGCACCAAGAAATTGTGGTCATTTGACCGTTTGACGAAAAGTCACAATAAATAAACCTCCGCTGGTGAGGAAGATCATCGAGAACGAACATAGCAAGGGACCATCTGGTCCAACCACCATTATCAAAGTTTACATCGACATTTAGGGTTTCGGTCAAACTCTATGGCGTCCACCATTGATAAAAGTTCCCCAATGGTCACCTCCTCCTTCTTTGCCTCCACCATTGCTTAAAGCTCCACTACCATCACCTCCACCATTGAACCAGTCGATAATGTCGTGTGGTTTGCTTTTATTTTTAGGAATTTGTTCAATGATGTTCGAAGGTTTAAGCAATAGAAGTTACATTTTGTTTCATTTTGCCTGACAAAGTATTAAGATTTGTTGGCTTGATTAAATTTAATTTAATATGGATTTGAAATGTATGAGAATGATATTAGATTTAATCTAACATAGAATCTTCTGTTCGTTTATATTCATATTCGTTTTTTTGTTCGGTTAAATATAAACGAACGAACATGAACATACCCTCGTTCATGTTCGTTTACAGCCCTAGATTTATATACCCCTCACTTAAATTAATTTATTAATCATGTGGTAACGGTGCATGACCCACCAGTGACAAGACTTATGTATTAATGATATACATATAACCATTTTCTATCTGTAATAATATAGTTAATATCGAAAAATTGATTGCATTTAAAAATAGGGAAAATCATGTAAAAAACCAACGTATTTTCAGTATTTTTCGAATAAGTCATTGCACAAAAACGTTTTCATAAAAGTCTCCCAACTTAAAAACGTTTTCGTAAAATCACTGCACATAAAGTGTTTCCATAAAAATCCTTTTAACTTAATGAAATTTTATGAAAAACATCTGAAAAATCATTAAAAATCCTATAAAACAACACAATTCGTAAAAAGTTTCAAGTAGAGTTGATATAAGCAGCCGGGACCGCCGGGACCGGCTCCGGCTCCGGCGGCAGCCGGCGCTGCCTTGCCTTCTCTTCCTGCCTTGAACGCCTGCCCCTGATTTCATTCTGCCTCTGTTAGGTTCCAGTTCCACCGAGAAGGAAGGGAGAGAAAGTGAAAGTGGGCTGGGTGTATTTTTATTTCTTAATGGGCTGCTACTTTTTTTTTATTTGATTGGGCTCTCTTAACTATGATATTTGGATAGAATGAGGATTAAAGGTATTTGGGTTTTAATTTTTAGTTGGCTGAATTTTTTTTCTTTTCTTTTCTGATATGTCCACCGAGAGAGGAGACTAGAGAGGGTGAGTGAAGTGGGTTATTTGTTTTTTTGGGCTGCCTTTTTTTTTAGAATTAGATTTTGGGCTATTAATTGAATAAGGTTAAAAGGTTGGGCTTTTTAGTATTAGGCTAATTATATGATTTTGGGCTTAATGCTAGGGTATTTTGGGCTACTAATTAATTAGTTTGGGTTGTTGATTTGAAATAGATAATGTTAAGTAGTTGGGTTAGGTTGATTTGATTTTAGGCTATCAATCTAAGTTAGTTGTGTTGGTTATTGATCTTGGGTGTTAATTATTGGGATATAGGTGGGTTGAAGTAGTATGGAACTAATTACTCTTACCTACATTTATGATACCAAAACGCACCGTTTTGGTATCTTTTCATAAATTGCATGTTGGTCCTTGTAGTTTAAGAAATTGTTATTGTGCTTTTCATTAATTGCGGAAAAGTCCTCGTAGTTTAAGAAATAATTACAAAAAGGTCTCATTGGTTTCTTACATTTAGGGTCCTGTGGTTTCCTATATTTATACAATAAATGTCCATATGGTTTCCTAAGACGGCTTTCCTACACACACATACCATTTTTCTGATCGAAAAAAATTCGAATTAAATTGGTTCGTCGTTTTTCCGTTTCGCTAAATTGGAAATCGGAATTGTTCATCATTTTTTCTTATAAAACATTAAAAATTAGACTACTTGGTTGTTTTTTACATTTGGTTAAATCAAAAATCGGAATGGTTATTCATTTTTTCTGTCAAAAGTACTTAAAAAGATTTTATTGGTCGCTTTTTCCATTTGGTTAACCATTCGTTGGAAAATTTGAAATGGTTCGTCGTTTCAATTTTAATGTTTTCGCACGAAAAAAATAACGAACCGTTTCGGTCTTCAAATTAATCAAACGGCAGAAACAATCTTTTAATCTAATTTTTAATGTTTTTTATTGGAAAAAACAATTAACGACATCACTTTTTGATTTAACCAAACGAAAAAACGACTAACCATATTACTTTCATATATTTTTGCTCAGAAAAATGATGAACCATATTAAATATAAATGATTGGAAATAACGTCAAGTGATTTAATTTTAAATGTTTTCGCTCGAAAAAAATGAGAAACTCTGATTTTTAATTTAACCGAACGTAAAAACAATTAGTCAATCTATAAAATTTTCCGATAGAATTAAGGTTAAATTATTTCACTTTTTAATTTTTGTTGAATAGAAGAAATTCATGAAACAACGAACCATTTAGATTTTCAATTTAACGGAACAATATATATATATATATATATATATATATATATATATATATATATATATATATATAATTACGTAAACCGGAAAAGAACTTATTTTTTCAAACAAAGTAAAAAAAATATAAAAGTTCACAAGCTTAATAAAAATATATAACTAACTAAAGATTGAAAACTTATTAAAACTAAATATTACATAAATAAACTGATGCAAATTGATTATTAAATATATAACAACTAGTTTATTAACCCGTGTGTAACACGGATAACTTTAATAAATTTGATATTTTAAAACTATAGAAACTTAAAATAAAAAGTTAATATTCAAGTTTTTAATACTAATGATATTTAATATATATTATTATAATTAATTTATGTATAAATCTTTTAAACCAAAAAAAAAAAACTAATCATTAATTAATGCCTTTCAAGTTCATTATTAGTATTATTTTTATAATTATTAATCAAAAAAATGTTTTAAATATTGTTTGTTGTGATTTTGTGGGATTTAAGTATCTAATCATAACGTTATCTTAAAATCAATTTGATTTAAGATTTTTAATTTAATAGAGAAATAGTAATTAACATTTTTCATTAGTAGAAGATGTCATTTGGCATCATAAGAGGATGACAATTGACAATTTAATAGATTAGTAATGTACGGATCATATGTGCAGGATAAGATATATCTTTAGTGTTGAATATTTGGATCCTCTAAAATTACAACACTCTATCATATTTGCACTTAATTTAAACTCTAAAACTTATAATATATATTCATTTTAAAGTTCTTATATCCTTTCACTTAAATAAAAAACAGGATCAAGAAAATCACATAAAATAGCTAGAATTGTCATTTAAGTGTCATAAAATTGGTTATTCTAAAAATAATAATATTATTTTCAAATTTAAAATTCTATATTTTAAAATATTAAATATAAATATTTATAAAAGTATATGAATTATTTATAATAAACTAGAGTTTACTAGATATTTTGTTAATTATTTATTAGATTAGAATTATATGAGGTAGTAATGATACCAAAATTTAAAGATATAATGTCACTAGATTAGTGGCAGATATGTAAGAATTATAGATATGCGTATATATTTAAATGTAATAACTTAAATATTATTATAAAAATAATAAAGTAATAATATTTTGATATTAACTGACATAGATAATTAACTAAAATTATTTTTAAAATTTTTTTTATTCTTATCATAATAAATATATATTGAAGATATGAAATATTTGAAATACTAATTGTATTACAATAAAAACTAAATCAATTTTGTAATGTTTTTGCCTTTAAATTTGAAAACAATATTTACAATATTATTAGAAAGTTATACTTTTATGAAATTGTTATAGTGTTATTCTTGTCATATTTAGATGTATTTTTAATGATAAATAACTTAAAATCATACTTTAATATATAAGAAATTTTTTGATTCAATTGATTATGAACAAAAATTTAACAATTACGATTGTTAACATAATTAAAAAATAAATATTAATGTATAAATTTATAAGAATGAGAATGGATTTTAAATTGATACATTTTTTATACAATTAAACATTTAACCTTTAATTTAAATTTAAAAAATAAAAAGTTATAAATCACTTAGATCATTTTAGATAAAACATTTTAGGTTAAATTAGAGGTTAAATTAGGAAGTATTTAAAATTCTTTAATTATATAAGATTTCATTTAATATTTAAAATTTTCTAAAATAAATTAGATGAATTAATTGAGAGAGTTATATTAGGAAAAAGAGGCGGGAAAATGAAAATTCTGTGCATTGTGGAAGCGCCACGTGGCACTAAGTGTTTTGTTTTATTATAATACTAGTTTATTAACCCGTGTATTACACGGAATTTTTAATAGTTATCTTTTCCTTAAAACTATATAAACCTAAAAGTTAAAAAAAAAACTAATATGTTAATTAATAACTTTTAAATTTATTATTATCATTAAAATATGTTGTTTGTTGAGATTTTAATGGATATAGATATAGATTCATTAATAATAAAATAGTAATCTACACTTGGCAAATCCTCGTTAAGCCAATTGGCATTTTATTCAAATGACACGTGGCATTTAGTTACTCATTTAATAGAATAGATAGATATTATATAAAAAATCAAAAATTTATATAACAACACACACCCGGTGGAGGCGATTGTGATTGTAGAATGATGAGTTTTAGAGAGAGTTTAGAGATTGTTTTGAAGAAAATAAAATAAATAAAAAGAAGTAAAAGAAAAAACATGTTTTTTGTTCGTATAAAACTCTAAAAAAATTAATATACTTTAGACATCAACAATCAAGTCAAACCAAATTCGTAGAAAAGAACATGTAACTCAATAATGCTTAAATACACAAATGTATTGTTGTCATCATTGAAGTATTGAACATGTTTCTATTTTTTAACATCATAGCTTATCTTAAGCAATAAAAACTACATATTCATGACGGAAACCCGCAGCAATGCGCGGGCAACCATAACCCTAGTTATTACTAATTAGATTTATGCAAGTTTAAAAGGTTTAATAAAAGTTAATCTAATTAATCATTTACTT
The DNA here is from genome assembly GCA_020465985.1 of Centrapalus pauciflorus. Classification (NCBI taxonomy): domain Eukaryota; kingdom Viridiplantae; phylum Streptophyta; class Magnoliopsida; order Asterales; family Asteraceae; genus Centrapalus; species Centrapalus pauciflorus. Next base: position 136,349 of record JAANYP010003435.1, read on the forward strand.
CTCTATGAGAGTTTAATATTTATTTAATAAACTTTAAATAAATAATAATTAAAATAATTAAGTAAGTGTTAACAAATAACTCGACATTGCTCGAATTTTGATCCCGAAATTTTAATTAATTAAATAGACAGCAGATTCGGTGAACTATTAAGAATATTGATAAGCAGACGATATATTTTTTAAATCAGGATTCTAGTGATTTGATCGAGACGCGTGGCCTTCGATAGTGGTACAGCTAATATTGATTAGTCGTTTGGCGAGTTACGGATTTCAGGCACTGTGGGTATTTGATTTAATTTCGCAAATGATCATAAATGATATGTATGCAATTGATATCTCATTCATTTTTATTGTAATGACTATTGTTTAACTACCATGCTTAGCCTTGAATGTTGTTATTTATTTCATTGCTATGAGCCGATATATGTAACACCCTCCCTTAACCCGGAAATGCCACGTCAATTCAATACACAGGTGGCTTATCGCAATAGCTCTATTATGCACACGTCACAGGATAAACTAGAATCACTGATAATTTAAAACTTTCACATAATGTCATTAACACATAATCCACTAGATTACATAAGCCCAAAAGTGCTAACATAAGCTGTACTGATCAGATCATTACACAAATTAACACAAAGCTTCCCAGATAGCTCCCGGCCCCAGCTAATCAAACTCGGCTGCTACTCCTGTCACTGACGCCCTGAACATGGAAGACTCGAATACGTAAGCTTGAAAGCTCGTGAGTACACAAGGGTTAGACACTGCACAATTCACATAGTCACACATCGCATGTCACATGGCAGCCCTACACTACGTGGCATAACACATGCCAACCAGCCTCTAATCAGAGACCCTAGAGATCCAATACAGAAAGAGATACTCATCTCAATTGGGGGATCCCTCCCCCCCCCTGGAGCCAAACCACGCCCGTGGAAGCTAACAGGAATAACGGCCGCATATATATATATGGGAACCCTTCACAGGGTCAAACAGAGCTACACAGCTCCCACGATACTCATCGCAATATATAGTAATGGATCTCAAATATAACACATAGTAAGAAAGAGAGATCATACCTGAGGGGCAACTCGCGGTGCCCAACACAATCACAACAATAATATATGCACATATTATGACTCGATAAAAGTAGGCCCTTTGAAAAGAACTCGTGTACTCACCTGGTCGATCCACTAATCCCGGAATCTCTGACTCGGCTCGATTCGCTGACTCGCTCCTGTAACACACGGATCTCGAAACATTAATCTCAATTCCAACCGATAATACAAACCCACAGACGCATCTCACAACTCATAATAACCGCAACCCGACTCGAACTCAAAATGATCCAACGAAACCCCGAAAACCCCAATCGAGATCTCAACCGGACCCCAAAACCCTAACTCGAAAACAACCCCGATGAAGCCCCGAGAACTCGATCAAAACCCGACTCACAATTCCCAAACGAAACCCCGAAGTCCCGATGAAAACCCGACCCAAAAACAATTTCAACATTATTCCGAAAACCCAACGAAATATGACCCAAAATCCCAAACGGAACCCGACCCCAAAACTCAGACAAACGCCCCCACAGACCCGGCCCAACAGCACTCGGCCCAGGGACCCCGAACGCGCCTGCGCCCGCTGCCCGACTCGCCCGCGCCCAAGCCAGACGCGTCGCGGCCACGCTGCCCCATCGCGACCGCGACCGCTGCGGCTGTCTTCTTCCTCTGCTCGACATCCATGGCGGAACCAGGAGGGTTTTCACCCCCGAAATTCGATTTCAGCACCAAAAACCCTCAGAAATCTATACCAAACTGAACCCTACAATCCCTAACTCAATTTCATAAATTTTAACAACGTTAACCACGAATTTAACACCCAAAAATCCTTACCTTTTGGCTTCAAAACTCAAAAGAGATGAAGGAAGCAACCAATTCCAGCAACCAACTTCTGTTCCTTGCTGCTCACTCACGCACACATACACTTTACACACACTTGCACACACTTTCTAAATGAGGAAAAGGATAAGAACGCACGTACATATATTTTCTAATTTCGACGGGTTCCGACCCATTAACCCGAACCCGATACTCAATTCTCACATTTAATATCCACTTTACCCAATTAATTCCACGAACCCAAATATACAATTAATCCACTAAATTTATGACCCGGAGACACGTAACTCGCAAACCCGACACGTATCAATCCACTACTCGGGCTATTATTGGACCCTCGCAATATTAATATATTAAATCTCCACTAAAATAATTCCACATAATAATTCTGAAAACGGGATGTTACAAATCCTCCCCTCTTAAAAAGATTCCGTCCCCGGAATCTATCGCAAACTCATTCGCAATTATACATCTCTAAGTTAAATCCCCGAAATCTCAACTCATAACTCTCGATATAATTATCGACAACTCTACTGAATTCGCATTTGAACTCTGAATGTCATAATCATCACTGATACACATCTTTATTTCAACTCTCGAAGTAAGTCAATTCCCTCAAATCTTTAGCTCAATTTAGGCAATCCACTAATAACTCGGTTAAATCCCCTAATTCACATATCGGCAACTGGTATATCCCCTATTCACAGAATCTTCACGTGGCGTCACCTCATAAGCCACTCAATCCACATATGGTCTCAATCCATCAGTCTTCGCTCTTTCTCATCACATACTCACATAGCTCTATACAGATCATCCACTAACACATCACACAACGATATCTTCATCGAATCACTAAACGCAAGCTCATAAACATGGGTAGACTCATAAATGGATTAAATCCACTCGCAATAGATTAATCCACTATCACAACAAAATCCTCAACTCTTTTCACCATAACAGATAAATGCATCTCGCAAAGCACAATATCACAGATAGGGATAGCACACACAAGGATTTAAACCCACTATTAATATGATAATCCACTATCAGAGTCGATCAATCCACTAGCATATCACAAACACATTCACAATTATCACTCATATAACTCACATAGCTCAACAGGATTAATCCACTAACATAGCACAATTCAGAACTCGAAAACCCAGATCACAATAAACCCAAATCTAGCACATTGACTCCACATATACACCCCAAGCATAACGACCATAATCAGCCCATACACACAATCCCGCCCCTCTGTCACTGAATCCCTCAATCACAAACACAACAAGGCAATCACATGCAACAGGACACATACACTTATCACAGACATAGCCCAATAGTCCGCCCCACAACTGACACACACTCAAGCAAGCTCAGAAAAACATACCCGGAATCACATCAGTAGCATCTCGAGCTTCCTCTGCAGTCGCCTGCAAGACCCGACCCCGTGCTCTAGTATCATGACGACCGGATGACGACGGCTCTGCTCTGGCCCCACTAGAACTCGCACCCTGCACTGCCGGCCCCGGCTCTGGACAATCCCGCACTCTATGCCCCGGCCTCCCACAACGGAAGCACAATGGCTCTGGAACTGTACACGTGGCGGCAGCATGCCCACGCTGGCCGCATCGATAACACCTGGGCACACACGGCCCACTATGGCGTCGGTGGCATCTCGGGCACTCCCGATCTCCAACCGAACTGTCTCCCCTATCGCCCCCATCTCGAGGCCTCTGCCCTACGCTGCTCTGACTCTGCCCGGTATACCTCGAACTCTGCCTCTGACTCTGACTATCCGATCTCTGGCTCCGCCCCGGACCACCTGACCTCTGCTCCCTGTCCCTATCTCTGTCTCTATCTCTGTCTCGTCTGTCTCTTGAACTTTGACCTGAACGCCGCTCCCTGGAATCGTCTCTGGAATACCTCCGGTCTCTCGAGGACTGCTCGGGAGTCCTCACACGCCTGCGCTGAAAGGATGGGTCCTCTCTCTGCTTGGCTATCTCCCGCTCCCTGATGCGGGCCATCTCTAACGCTCTGGCGAATGTAGGCGTCTCATGCATCCCAACGAACTCTCTAATATCGGCTCGCAGTCCATCAATGAACGCATCGGCCTTTCGCTGCTCGGTGGCGATGTGATGGGTAGCGAACTGCGAATACTCGTTAAACTGGTCCACGTACTGCAGCACTGTCATCTCGCCCTGCTGCAAATGCAAGAACCGACGTTCCATCTCTCGTCTCTCATCTCTAGGAATGTACTGCAGCTCGAACACAGCTCTAAACTGATCCCACGTCATCGCAAAAGCTGCAGAAGATGTCATAGCCGACTCGATAGATTTCCACCACTGCAATACTCCTCCCCTCAACAGATAAGCCGCATATCCCACCATATCTCTCGGCTCCACATGCGCAACTCGAAAGGCAGCCTCTACCTCACGCTCCCATGCCATAGCCATCCCTGGCTCACCCCCACCTCTAAACTCTGGCGGATTCCCAGTCATGAAATCCTTAAACGAACCCCCTCGCCGCGACGTAGATGAAGAAGCACCCGTGCCCGTATCCTGACCATCCCCAGCACGTGGCCCCATACCCTGATCCTGTTCCCGCTCTTGCTCTCTCTGCTGCCTGTAAAACTCAGTCAATACCCCCAGAAGCTCAGACTTACGAATGAACTCGTCCCCTTCCGGCTTACCTGCGCCGGATCCCTCGCCCTGATCTGCCATAACTATCTGCACAAAACGAAACAATTGAGAACCATAGATAGACCACCCAGCGTTATACACTAAGCCAGGTTAGTTAACTCCACTAAAATCAATCGCAATGGATCCCCAACGGATCGAAACAAGGTTTAAGTTAAGCATCCACTAATGATACTCAGACTTCAAACCACAAGCTCTGATACCATGCTGTAACACCCTCCCTTAACCCGGAAATGCCACGTCAATTCAATACACAGGTGGCTTATCGCAATAGCTCTATTATGCACACGTCACAGGATAAACTAGAATCACTGATAATTTAAAACTTTCACATAATGTCATTAACACATAATCCACTAGATTACATAAGCCCAAAAGTGCTAACATAAGCTGTACTGATCAGATCATTACACAAATTAACACAAAGCTTCCCAGATAGCTCCCGGCCCCAGCTAATCAAACTCGGCTGCTACTCCTGTCACTGACGCCCTGAACATGGAAGACTCGAATACGTAAGCTTGAAAGCTCGTGAGTACACAAGGGTTAGACACTGCACAATTCACATAGTCACACATCGCATGTCACATGGCAGCCCTACACTACGTGGCATAACACATGCCAACCAGCCTCTAATCAGAGACCCTAGAGATCCAATACAGAAAGAGATACTCATCTCAATTGGGGGATCCCTCCCCCCCCCTGGAGCCAAACCACGCCCGTGGAAGCTAACAGGAATAACGGCCGCATATATATATATGGGAACCCTTCACAGGGTCAAACAGAGCTACACAGCTCCCACGATACTCATCGCAATATATAGTAATGGATCTCAAATATAACACATAGTAAGAAAGAGAGATCATACCTGAGGGGCAACTCGCGGTGCCCAACACAATCACAACAATAATATATGCACATATTATGACTCGATAAAAGTAGGCCCTTTGAAAAGAACTCGTGTACTCACCTGGTCGATCCACTAATCCCGGAATCTCTGACTCGGCTCGATTCGCTGACTCGCTCCTGTAACACACGGATCTCGAAACATTAATCTCAATTCCAACCGATAATACAAACCCACAGACGCATCTCACAACTCATAATAACCGCAACCCGAATCGAACTCAAAATGATCCAACGAAACCCCGAAAACCCCAATCGAGATCTCAACCGGACCCCAAAACCCTAACTCGAAAACAACCCCGATGAAGCCCCGAGAACTCGATCAAAACCCGACTCACAATTCCCAAACGAAACCCCGAAGTCCCGATGAAAACCCGACCCAAAAACAATTTCAACATTATTCCGAAAACCCAACGAAATATGACCCAAAATCCCAAACGGAACCCGACCCCAAAACTCAGACAAACGCCCCCACAGACCCGGCCCAACAGCACTCGGCCCAGGGACCCCGAACGCGCCCGCGCCCGCTGCCCGACTCGCCCGCGCCCAAGCCAGACGCGTCGCGGCCACGCTGCCCCATCGCGACCGCGACCGCTGCGGCTGTCTTCTTCCTCTGCTCGACATCCATGGCGGAACCAGGAGGGTTTTCACCCCCGAAATTCGATTTCAGCACCAAAAACCCTCAGAAATCTATACCAAACTGAACCCTACGATCCCTAACTCAATTTCATAAATTTTAACAACGTTAACCACGAATTTAACACCCAAAAATCCTTACCTTTTGGCTTCAAAACTCAAAAGAGATGAAGGAAGCAACCAATTCCAGCAACCAACTTCTGTTCCTTGCTGCTCACTCACGCACACATACACTTTACACACACTTGCACACACTTTCTAAATGAGGAAAAGGATAAGAACGCACGTACATATATTTTCTAATTTCGACGGGTTCCGACCCATTAACCCGAACCCGATACTCAATTCTCACATTTAATATCCACTTTACCCAATTAATTCCACGAACCCAAATATACAATTAATCCACTAAATTTATGACCCGGAGACACGTAACTCGCAAACCCGACACGTATCAATCCACTACTCGGGCTATTATTGGACCCTCGCAATATTAATATATTAAATCTCCACTAAAATAATTCCACATAATAATTCTGAAAACGGGATGTTACAATATATGAGAACCTTTTCCCCAATATGCATACTATGTATTATGTGGATTAAGTGAGGTTGTTGTGTGCTTCCGAGTTGCATGTCGGGCGAGCCGCATGTTTTGAACACGTGCTAGTCGAGCGAGTCGTACGTCGTGTACTTGTTATCGGGCGAGCCGGTAACAACACCCTATTCGTGTATGCTAAACCGAGCGAGTCGTAATGCTACACATGTTGAAATTGAGCCGATATTTGTGTTGATCATGTTATATATGATTGTTTGTGTTTTTAGTTCTGTTACTCGCTAGACGACGGCTTACCCCGATTGTAAGGACAACTTTTCAGGTGTGGTTGACAAGAGTAGGGCATCGACATCAGAATCTAGAGTTTGATGATTTATTGTATCAGAAAGACTTCCGCACTCAGATTTATATTTTGCACTTGGGATGGGTAGATCCCTAAACTTTCGATTTGGTTGTAATAACTAGATATTTTATTTTAGCGCACCGTGAATGTGGTGGTTTTTGCTTATTTATGTATTGAAATTGAAGTTTGATATTAGAAAGCTTTATTTTATTACTTCGAGGTTTATGTTGCAGATTTTAGTAAAAGCGTCGAGTTATTAGAACGGAACGTTTCATGTAAGGTACAAGATTTCATGGGTGATCAAGATCGTTTCTCACTCTTTTTCTCTTTAAGATCTTTCTCACCCGATCCATATCTTACAAAATGATACAAAAATTATTTAAAATTTTAATATTTTGGTTTGAACAAAAGTTTATTTATTTATGTTTACAATCACTATTTAAAAACCACATGATATAGGTATTTATGAATATATTTGTAAATGTATAAATTATTATTTAAAATAAAAAAGTTTCATGATTATTTAAAATATTGTTATTCCAATTAAATTAAAAAAATATGTATTTATGTTAATGGTCATTATTTAAAAGTCATGTGAGTTTTGTTATGTTTTAACAAAATGATTTTTATATACATAAATAATAAACCGTAACTATCTATTTATTAAAGAACTCAAAAACCTCTATTATATTATATTATTTATTTATTAAAGAACTCAATTATGTAAAAATTTATTACCCTTATATTTAGAACTCAAGGAAATCAAGTATATAACTTTTTTTAATATAAATATGTATTTAACTATCTATGTTAATAGTCACTATTTTTAAAAGTGGCGTGTTTTTGTTATATTCCAACAAAATTGTTTTTCATATACATAAAGAATACACTCTAGATATTTATTTGTAAAAGAACTTAAAGAACTTTATTATATTATATTCTTTTTATATATAAGACAAGAATAATACACTTTAAATATTTATTTAGAAAAAAACTGAAAGGATCATATTATGTCATTTTTTTAATTGAACTCAAAGGACTCGATTATATAAAAAATTATTACCTTATATTTAAAACTCAAAGAAGTCAAGTATACAAAAAAATTATTGCACTTTTAATGTAGGGTTTATAATGAAATAAACATTTTCTCACACCTCATTGGTTGATTTTTGGATAGTTTATCTAAACTTATACTCTTATCTAAACATTTAATTATAAAAGTTGATAAAAGGCTTTATACAAAAGTTATTTTTATAATCCTTAATAAATGATGATTTTGCATTATATTTATCTATTTCTCATTAATTATTTATATCTATTAATATATTCTATATATCTATATAAAAGTTGAGTCTATATCCATTAAATAAGTGTGATAAATTTTTCATATAATTGACTTAATTGAATTCTAAAGATAAGATAATCTATGTATATGTGTGTGCACACACACACACAAATTGAGTCCATATACATTAAAGGGTTTATTATGAAAAAAACCAAATTGTTTTCATATTTTTTGCGTTTTCATCCCTCCGTGTTATTTTTTTTTTCATAAAAGTCCTTAAGTTAAATTTTTTTTTTTTGTTATAAATAGTGAACCGGGTTTTTAAAATCTGAAAAATCAGGTTCTTATGTTCAAATTTCACTAAACCAAAAAGAAAAAAAAAATTAACTTGAGGACTTTTATGGAAAAAAAATAACATGGAGTGATGAAAACGCAAAAATCATGAAAACATGTTGGTTTTTTTCATAATAAACCCTTTGATGTATATGGACTCAATTTGTGTGTGTGCACACACATATACATAGATTATCTTATCTTTAGAATTCAATTTAGTCAATTATATGAAAATTTTATTACACTTATTTATGCATATAGACTTAACTTTTATAGATATATAGAAGATGATTTAGGTTTAAATGGAAACCACCTATTACGCAGCGCACCAGAAAATACCACTATTAAAAATACTTTTTTTTAAAAAAAATTCACAAACATGTTTTAATTAACATTACACGAATATAAATTTCACGCACATTCAAACATTCTAAGTGCATAAAATCATGCATCACATAAATGTACGTTCACATATATGCAAATTTATGTAAGTGTACGTTCACATCATTTTTAAGGAGTTTGGAGATGTGAATATATGTGAAATTTACATACTATCAGTATAATGTTAATTAAAACATGTTTGTGAAAAAAAATTTTAAAAAAAGATATATTTAAACGTGATACCTTTAGTGCGTTGCGTAACAAGGTGTGCCCTCTCGAACCATATTCTATAGAAGATATTAATAGATATAAATAATTCATGAGGAACATATAAAGATAATGCAAAATCATCATTTTAAGGATTACAACAAATAATTTTTGTATAAAGTTTTTTATTAACTTTTATAATTAGATATTTAGATAAGAGTATAGATTTAAATAACCTGTCCAGAAATTAACCAACGAGGAGTGAGAAAATGTTTATTTCGTGTGTCATTGATTGAATAATATTATGTTTATTTTTGAAGACATGCATTAGACATGTGTGTCATTCTAATTAGATAAACATGACACAACATATGGTGCATAATGCACAACAATTGTGTTCTTGGACATATATATTTATTTTCTCGAAGATTATAAGTTTTTTTTTTTAGCTTACGAGTACCATTTTAAATGTATATGACGTTGTTGATTGAATCAATATATTTAAAAGTTTAGTTTACTTAAAAAAAAATTTTTAAAAGTTTAGTCTACTTTAAATTTTGATTTATTTTAATTAATAAATTGTTATTAAAATATAATATATAATAATTTATTTTTATATTTTCTATTAATTAAAAACATATAAATGTACATGTGAGTCTCTTATTTATTTCTACATGTCACAACATTTTTTTTTTCTATTTCATTTACTAAAATTTAATTTAAAATTCTGTAACTAATTAACTAAAAGTTAATAAATACTAATTTATTATAATTAATTTTATAAAAAATTAATTATCCTAAAATTAATAAGTACCAAAATGTATGGAATTTCGTAATTTCTAGTTTTCAAATCGATCAACATTAATTTTTTATCAAGAATAATTAACTGTCCTAAAATAATTAATACATGTCAAAATGATCCAAATTATTTATTTAGGTTGCATAGTACATAAACAATTTATTATTTTTTTTATAATTAACTAAGTATTTATTGATTAACATTTATCATTAATATATGAATAAACTCTTTTAATATTATTAATATAATATTAGTAACTTTTTTACAATATCACTAATATAATATAAATACCAGAATATTTTATAATATTATATTTATTTTGTAGTTAATATTAAATATTATAAATTTATCTATGTATGGTATTATACTTTAACATTATTATATTATATTTCACGTCACAAGTCTGACAAGAAAGTTATCAATGTTTTCATATTTACCGCTATAAGTTTATGTATCGAATCAATTATATAACATTTTATATAAGTATTTATCAATAATTAATATATATTAATAAACTCTTTTAATATTATTAATATAATATTAGTAACTTTTTTACAATATCATTAATATAAAATAAATGAAGATTTCTAACATAATAATTTTTATTGATACTACGAGAATATTTTATAACATTATATTTATTTTGTAGTTAATATTAAATATTATAAAATTATATACGTATGGTATTATACTTTAACATTATTATATTATATTTCATGTCAAAAGTCTGACAAGAAAGTTTTAAATGTTTTTATATTTACCGCTATAAGTTTATGTATCGAATCAATTATATAACATTTTATATAAGTATTTATCATTAATTAATATATATTAATAAACTCTTTTAATATTATTAATATAATATTAGTAACTTTTTTACAATATCATTAATATTATATAAATGAAGATTTCTAACATAATAATTTTTAATGATACTACGAAAATATTTTATAACATTATATTTATTTTGTAAGTTAATATTAAATATTATAAATTTATATATGTGTGGTATTATACATTAAAATTATTATATTATATTTCATGTCACAAGTCTGACAAGAAAGTTATCAATGTTTTCATATTTACCACTATAAGTTTATGTATCAAATCAATTATATAACATTTTATATAAGTATCTATGTATCGAAGAGACATAGGAGTTTTATCCTCTTTATTAACTTTTACATTAATTGTGATGTCAATAATTTTATTTTATATGTATGATAAACAAAATTTTAAGTTAGAACTCCAACGTGCCATCTACATTAAACGTAGGCATAATATCATTATCTTTTAAATCCAATGGAATATTTAGCATAGATGAAGGGACGGATCTACATATATTTTGTGATGGTCAAATGACCCCAATGATTTTTTTAGTTTACGTGTTATGTATATGATCGAAAATTTTTTTACCCCTATGATTTTTAAATTTGATCCCAAAATCCTTTTGTTAGTTTTTATAATTTTAAACATATAAAAAATTTTTGTTACAAAATCTAAAAAAATATATATCGAAAATTAATAGTTTGTATCCATTTAACAAATAATTTATATATATATATATATATATATATATATATATATATATATATCAGGTTCATCAGCGTACCTATGAGATTCCAGCGTACCTTAATGTGAATGATCATTCACACATATTTTTTTTAATAGACATGTATAAGACAACATTATAAGACTTTTTTTCAAAAGGAGTAACATCATAAATCTTGTGAATGGTAAAAAAAAATCATGTGAATGGTCATTTACACCATTCAAATGGTGTGAAATGACTATTCACATGGATGACCATTCACTTAAATACGCATTGAGCATTCACATAATTTTTAAGGACACAGATAGTGTGATTTTATGTCAAATTCATATATCTTGTGAATAACATTAAATTAAACATGGTTATGTGAAAAAAAAAAATTTTTAAAAGTTTTTTAAGGTCGGTACCTTCGGGTGCACTTGATTTCGATAGGTACTTATTTGAACCTGAATATATATATATATATATATATATATATATATATATATATATATATATATATATATATATATATATATATGTGTGTGTGTGTGTGTGTGTGTGTGTGTGTGTATTCAACCATCACTTATTAGGCTAATTCATTATTGGAGACTTCATACTTAAGTTTGGAATAATATATTGTAAGTTTTATAGTTACTTGTTCGGTGTTTGTAAGGATGTTTTTTGTTGTTTTAGTATTTTATATATTTATATTATTATTTATTCGAGACTTTAATTGTTTAACAATTAACATTAAGTTATATTTGTTTATTTGTTTTAGTTCATTAAACATTGTGAATCGATTTTTGAAAATTTTTTTACCAAAATCTGAATTTTCATTAAGTAGAAGATATGATAATACTTCTTCACAAATTACACAAATAATTGTACAATTCAATTGTTGATAAATGGTTGAGTGACTGTTGAATTTGCACTATAAAGAAAGAATCGCTCAATATTTTGGACGATAAAGTAATAACTAATAACTTGTTTTCATAAATTGGAAACTCGTTGGAAACAACTATAAATCTAAATTCTTTTAATTTGTAACGATTAATGAGTTGAAGGATTTATGCATTTATTTTATTATGTAACCAAGATGAACAAACCTGAATTTTGAGGTATAAATTTTATTTATAAAACCACAAACACTCATACTGTTGTAACATGATAAATTCTGACCCCTTTAAAAAAAAATTTGATCCACCACTGCATAGATGTCATATAGTAGTTTTATTCATTTACAACTAGTCACGTATCAAAAAATTAAGAAAAAAAATATCATTCTAAATATTTTTTAGGTCGTTGAGGGATTTACTTGTTATTGAATTTAATCCAAGGAAAAAGGACAACTTCAATATTTTAAATTGGAAAATCCTAAAAATAAAAGTTTAATGTTATCTTACTATTTACTATATATTTATAAGACTAATATATCTATTAATTATTATTATAATATAATTAGTTTGTGTATTGTAAGTACTACATACCATCACGTGACACTTTTATGTATTCTAATATAATAGTAAATAGATGACATATGTCGTATAACTAGGCTGGCACATGGCAAATTAAGTCTCTTCTTGAATTAGTTTATATTTTCCTTAATAACTTTATTTTCAAATTTATTCTGTAATTACTGTTTTGTTTAATAATATATCTTAGTTTATGGTTGATTTTGTATTGACAGCTAAAACCTAGCTTATGCTTAATTAAGATTGTGTTTGGATTTGCGTTTAAAAAAGTGATGTAGCGTTGTGGAAACTAATAATCAGATAATTGTTGTAACAAAAAGTGCTGCAGAAAATGTAGTGTTTGGTTTAGCTTCTGCTGTTTGATATCATAATTATCAAATAATCAGTTTTTAAAGTGTTTGGATTTGCGTTTTTACTTGTAAAATGACCAAATAATCACTTATTAAGCAAATAAGCTACAATTTTTAACTTATGATAAAGTGTGGTAGGACAAACGCTAAACGCAAATAATCATTTATTAACGTATGCAATCCAAACACTTTAAACTAATTATTTGCGTTATTGTAACATAATAAGCTGATAATCTGGTTCATAACGCAAAACCAAACACCCTCTAAGACTCCTTCGAAAGGTGAAATTTACAATTAATTGCACTAAAACCAATACATACTAAAAACCCGTATGAAACTTGGTAATTTCTAATTTTCAACAATTGATCAACAACCAAAGGGCCTTTAGCCAAGCGGTAAGAGGGTGTGTGATACGTCACGGGTTCGACTCCCGGCGGAGGCAAGTTGAAATTTAGGTGGTGAAAGTAAGTCTTGTGGTAAACGAGTAGTTTAGGAGTAGGAGTATGATAGTTTGCCGTTCAAAAAAAAAAAAAAAAAAAAACAATTGATCAACATTAAATTTTGATTAGGAAAAATTAATTGTCCTATATTTAATTAATAAATGTAAAAAGGATGCTCATTAATCACATTAACCAAAATAAACCACTATAAATATGATAGAAATGTGAAGGAAATGATTACCACAATTTTTATTTACTGTTTTTAATCGCCATGCTCATCTTCATACATGTGCTCATATCAATCTTCTCATTCTTGTTCCTCACATCAATGCTTAATTACCATGCTTCGAAACAAACCAGCATTCAGATGGATAGATAGAATGATGGATGAAATGGACACCAGGATCCTATGCATTCGTCTTGGAAACATCCACGTTATAGCAGTGACTGATCCGAATATCGCTTGTGAGTTTTTGAAGGACAAATTAAGATGCGATCTTCTCATCAAGGCCTGATTGCATGTCGGCTTATTTAACAAGCGATGGTTACTTGATCGACCACTGTTCTTGTTCCAATGGGTGATCCTTGGAAGAAGATGAGGAAAATCCTTGCCAGTGAGATTCTTACGATCGCTAACCATAAGCGGTTCCAAAACAAAAGAAATGAAGAAGCTGATGATTTGCTTAGGTATGTGTACCTACATGCATGCATTGTTTATAATCACATTGCTAAACTATATGTTTCACTTCACTTCTTCCGAAAATATAAGAAATATGTCTTTTAGGCTTAGGTTATCACGATAAATTAAAATCATCTTGAAATTAGTGAAAATACTATGATTTATTAATTTTGTATATTGATTCACTAGTTTTGTACATTGCTTCAATTATATTTGTATTGCGATTCATTATTTATAAATTCAAAAGGTTTAATTAATCTATTTAAAAAAGTAATGAATTGTTGATTTATTTAATTCAGAATCTACGATTCACTATTTATATATTCAAAAAATGATGAACCAATATGTCAAAAAAATAAATAAATCATAGTGTTTATGTATATTTAGCTTCTCATTTGATCATATATATATATATATATATATATATATATATATATATATATATAGGGGTGGGTTCAATGGAAAACCACTATGCACCTGAAAACTATGGAAACCTACGCATACCGTTCGATTTGGTGCATTTCATGAAAAACGCGGTGGCATGATCGTAAATAAGGTGATGCATCACGCGGGATTTTGATGCATCACACGGGATTTTGATGCATCACGTGAGAAATTTGATGCATCACGCGGGATTTTGATGCATCACGCAGGGAATTTGATGCATTTGTGGTGGTGCAGTGCGTTTTTCACAAGTTTTCAGGTGCATTGTGGTTTTCCATTGAACCTCCCTCTATATATATATATATATATATATATATATATATATATATATATATATATATATAGGGGTGGGTTCAATGGAGAACCTTATGCATGAAAACCTTGGAGAACCACAATGCATCGCAAGAAAAACTGAAATGCATCACGTGGAAATCGATGCATCACGCGGGAATTTGATGCATCACGGGGAAAATGATGCATCACGCGGAATTGTGATGCATTTGTGGTGGTGCATGGAGGTTCTTCAAAGTTCTTCGATGCACGGAGGTTCTCCATTGAACCCATATATATATATATATATATATATATATATATATATATATATATATATATATATATATATATATATATATATATATATATATATATATATAAATAACTTAACTGAATATTGTTTAGGTACATTTACAACTGCTGTGAGACAAATTTTGCGGTCACCGGAGGGGTCGTGAACGTTAGAACAATCGTGCAACATCATTCTACCAACATCATAAGGAAGATCATGTTTGGGGGAAGGTACTATGGCAAAGGGAATGCAGATGGTGGACCTGGGGACGAAGAAATCGAGCATGTCAATTCACTTTTGGTGATTCATGGTTATGTTTACGCATTCAGTGTTACAGATTACATCCCATGGTTGCGATGGATTACTGATTTTGATGGGCACGAGAGTATCATGAGGAATGCTGTTCATAACGCAAGAAAGTATCAAGATCGTTTGATAGATGAGCGGATTCAACAATGGAGAGATGGTGTTCGGATGAAAGAAGAAGACTTGCTTGATGTTTTCATCAATCTTGAAAACCCTAGACTTACCCCAGATGAGATAAAAGCACAAATATTGGTAAGTTAAAAATATTGTTATCGAAAAAATCAACATATATACTTCTTTATGTTTTTATTATTTTCATCCTCATGTTATATATTTTCTTTTTTAATCTCAATACTTTTCTTGTCATATTACCTCTGATGATCATTTACTTTAAAAAAATAAGTATTGGATGATCACGCCAATGAAAATAAAAGTTTTTATTGATCATATGTTAATCGAAAAAAAGCATCAAAATTTATATTTCTATCAATTTAATTGATAAATATATAAAATAAGCTGATTTTTTATATAAACCCTAAAAGTAAAATTTGATGTTGTAATCTTCAAAAATGGATCTAAGCTTCAAGTAATATAATTTTAATTTTTGATGTGTTACAGGAACTAATATTAGCAACGTTTGATAATCCCGCAAATGGCATCGAATGGGCAATGGCAGAAATGATAAATAAGCCAGAGATCTTTGATAAAGCGATCCAAGAGCTTAATTCTAAAGTCGGAAAAGATCGTTGGGTTCAAGAAACCGATTTAGCAAACCTTATCTATATCAAAGCATGTGTGAAAGAAGCTTTCAGGTTGCACCCTGTTGCACCTTTTAACCTCCCTCACGTGGCAACGAGAGACACCACAGTCGCCGGATACTTCATACCAAAGGGTAGCCATGTGTTACTGAGTCGTCCTGGGTTAGGACGAAACCCTAACGTTTGGGACGACCCTCTAACATTCAATCCTGACCGTCACATGAAGGATGGTAACGATGTGGTGCTAACTGACCACAACCTTAAAATGTTGTCATTTAGCACCGGGCGACGTGGGTGCCCTGGAGTGTTGTTGGGTTCCACCATTACTACTATGTTGTTAGCTAGGCTCATACAAGGGTTCACGTGGGAGTTGCCACCTAATGAACCAATTTTTGATCTGAAGGAGAACCTAACAGATTTGATGAAGGCTAAACCATTGTTTGCACTAGCAAAGCCTCGTTTGTCTCCCCATCTATACCCCACATTTTGAAACTTGAATTGATATATATGTGTGTATTTCGATATTTATAAATGTTTAATAAGTCGATCATATTTCATATGATGATGTGATAATTATATAATTCAAAATAATATGTTTGAATTATTACGTAGTTCAAATATTTCGAATCGTTTTCTAGTCGATTACTCTTTTTCATTTTAACATTTACATATATTCGTTACTCTTTTAGCATTGAGTCAATGTTTTTTGTTAATTTGTTGTCGTCCTTTTGTTGAGTCTTAATTTTGAATTAATACTTATTAAGTCACGTGTTACATGGATATTTCAAAATTTATTTACATAAAACATATAATAAAAACATACTAATGTTGATTTAGATTTTTACATATACGAATAGTATTAATATTATTTAACAATAAATAAGAACGTTAAATTCCTCAAAATGAGATTCTGAGTTCGACTCTTGCATCTTTCAACTTCTTAGATTTTTTTTAATTAATATAATTTACTGATTTAGTTTTGTATAGAATATAATCTCTTTGTATTTTAATAATGTCGTATTCTTATTTGTTTTTCAAACATTTATTATTTTTATAGAATTTGTATTTTTAATATATTTTAGTAAATTGTGATGGATTTTGGAGGTAGTTGGGATTCGCATTTGCCATTAGTTGAGTTTGCTTACAATAATAGCTACCACTCCAGCATTAAGATGAAACACCCTCCAACTAAATAGATGTTTCACGAACCATTAACGATAATTATCTATAAATAATTGCGGAATTGTGGTCAAATTTAAATTTTTCAATATAAAAACCATCAACATGATTCTCCCCATTTTGCTACCTATCAATGAGCAAAGTGTGATGAATCATGGATCAAATGTTCGGGGTTATAATATCTAAACATCCAAAATACAAGACCAAATATTTAAGCTAGGTCCATGCACTTGTATACAACAAAAGGGAAGTCCACTATGCTCCAACCCCAAACATTGTCGAAGCTATACCAAACGATGAGCCGCTAGTCAAGCTCCAAGTCTACTACCACGATGGCCAAGCGTGACTCTTTCCCTTACCTGAAAAGGTTAACAACTAAAGAGGTCAACAAAGTTGAGTGAGTTGCTAGATTAGTAAAGGAACATAATATACATGCATACAACAATACTCAACAACTATGTCCAACTATTGACAAGATTGAGTGCTCAATTTAGGCTTAGAGCTAGCCCAACATATTGCTCAATTGAGACTTAGAGCTAGTCCAACGTGTTGCTCAATTTAGACTTAGAGCTAGTCCAACATATTGCTCAATTTAGGCTTAGAGTTAGCCCAACATTTCCATGGATATTCAGGTGAGGTCAAATGAAAGATTATCAAGTATAGTGAGGCTCAAGGTGCCTCACATAAGTCCAACGGATCGACATGTAAGAATTGAGAACAACAATTAACTAATGCTAGAACTCACAGTGGTTTGCACAATAAAAATTCGGTCCGCCAAAATGAACCGAAACGTTCAAATTCAAGTTAAGTCACTTCCAATGGGCTCCGATCGATCCAACCACCTATAACAATTATAAATATATTTCTCATAAGCTTCCATACCTAAACAACTCTTAAAACCTCTCCAACAAGGTTTCGGGTTCTAAACCGAATGTCTCGGTTCGTTTCGGGACCCTATGAGGCCCGAATGAAATTAAACTTTAGAACCCTATTAAATACTAAATTTGGATGTATTTTAGTAGTATTAGATGTTGGCTTAGGACCCCGTAGCTAAAAATCAATTTTTTGGACAGTTAGTATCGACTCATCGAGTCGCTCAAAATTTGTGAATAGAAAAAGTTTGACTCAGCGAGTCGCCTCAGACAACTCGTCGAGTCACTCACAGACTTGCACTTCTTCCCCCTACAGGTTTTACACCCAAAATTCTAAAATTATTTCTATGAACTATGACTACTCCCAAACGATTGGTAAAACATTTATAAGTATATTTGAGATATTTTAGAGCTCCCAAAACATCAAAAACACTAACAATTCATCTATTGATTTTTAGGAACTCAATTGAGCCCTAAAATGGATTTCAATCCAAACTACTTCAAACTACCAATGTAGTTACATATTTTGGCTCCATTTTGATCATACAACAATATACTAACACATACTCAAAGATTGGAGGCATTTATCAACCCAATCCAACAATCTCACTTTGGGTTGTGTTCTTCAAAATGAAGAACTACGGAAAGAAGATGAAGTAGGAGATGGAAGTGAGAATCATATCTTCAATGGAGCTTCAATTATCAATGTTTAACCTTGAATCTTGCCAATCTTGATAAAACTCCTAAACCCTAGCTTTTCTTCTCCCTTTTCCATTAAAAATTCCAAAAAATGAAATTATGGGGGTGTGTGTGCATACGTTCAAAGAAAAGGAAGGTGGGCAGGTTTGGCCATTTGTCACTTTGCCCCCCTCCAACTTATCTCTCACACACAACACTTCCTCATTCATCTTTTATTTAACAAATACAAACCAACATGCTATAACTTGCATTAATTAAATAATTCAATACCCAAATAGGTAGTTTTGACATATTTATATTAACTACATCCAAACACCACATTAAATTATTCTTATGTCATAGTTAATTATTATTTAATTGTTTTACAAATTTTGATGTGTTACATAAGATGCCTCCATTCAAAGCGTTATATGGTCATAAGTGTCGTACTCCTGTATGTTAGACCGAGGTGGTAGAGAAAAAGATTACAGGTCCTGAGATCATCCAGCAGACTAGTAAGAAGATAGAATAATCATTTGTAATGTTACTCACTGCAATTTATGTCCATTTCCCTTGTTAAGCCAGATTCTATAAAACGACATGAATTTTGTTGGAGTATAAACAACATTCCATTTTTTTTTCCTGTGAAATACCTACCACGAAGGGTGAGCGCCTAAGCGGCTTCGCCACATTGCACCAAGAAATTGAGGTCAATTAACCGTTTGATGAAAAGCCACAATAAAAAATTAGGAAGTCTAAATGGACCCCCAATGATCTCAATGGACCCAAAATTCTTT
Organism: Centrapalus pauciflorus; assembly: GCA_020465985.1. Classification (NCBI taxonomy): domain Eukaryota; kingdom Viridiplantae; phylum Streptophyta; class Magnoliopsida; order Asterales; family Asteraceae; genus Centrapalus; species Centrapalus pauciflorus. Next base: position 156,469 of record JAANYP010003435.1, read on the forward strand.
TTTAAAACATAATCGAGTCTATATTTTTTTAATGATACATACTATTTTCAAACATAAGTATTACACAATAATTATATAAAGAGTGTCAAAAAGTAAGACCATAAATAAACCTCTACTGGTGAGGAAGATCATCGAAAACGAACATAGCGAGGGACCATCAGGTCCAACCATAAACCATTATCAGAGTTTACATTGACATACAATGGCATACACCGTCAATAAAAGTTACCCAATGGTCACCTCCTCCTCCTTTGCGTCCACCATTGCTTAAAGCTACACTACCATCACCTCCACCATTGAGCCTGTTGATAAGATCGTATGGTTTGATTTTCTTTTTAGGAATTTGTTCGATGGTGTTCGAAGGTTTGAGCAGTGGAAGTTATGTTACGTTTTGCTTCATTTTGCCTAACAGAGTATTAAGATTTGTTTGGCTTAATTAGATTTAATTTATTATGTACTTGAACTGTACAAGAATGATATTAGATATTATAAAATACAGATAAAAAAAGCAAATTATTTACTACAACTTGATATTTACCTTGAGTTATAAATATTTTAAAAAAATTAAACAAATTATTGGATATATATGATTATAAGTTAACAAAGTTATTAATGATTTTAAGTTGGATGTATATAATATTTTACACTCTGTTTTTTAAATTTAAAAGAAAGAAAAAGAATGAAAATACTTGATTTCTTGGAATCGCTCTTTGTTTTCATTTTTGGAGAGTTTTCACCATTTTTTCTTTCTAATTCTTTTCATTTCTTTCAATTAAAAGTTTAAAACACACAACAATTTTACAGTTTCATTTCATTTCATTTTCGATAATATCATTTCTTGTATTAAAGAACAGCGTGTTACTGTTTACCGATATACATATAAAATTCTCGCTTACAAACTTTATTTAAAACACACCCAACTTTCAGGCTCACCGCTCACATTATGATTTATGGCTTTCTGTTTGAATCAAAATTCTATCATAACCAATCTAGAGAATACAAAAATCAAAGGAAACTTACAAATCAAAGTTCAATAGCCTAAATCAAAATTTATACCAGACATGTTTAAATTTGAAAAGCATTTACTTTATCCTAATGAAATTCATAGTGTGCGATCTTCGATTTAGAAACAGAGTAAAATGCAATTTTCAACCAACTGAAAAGATGTAGATGAATGTCCTTGTGCTTACTAGACCAGCTTCAAAGACAATAAGCCTCAGCAAATCTGAAGAGCAAAAGAGATCAATTTCCGACCAGATTAACACCTTTCTTCCGATTCAACTTTTCAGAAAGAGGTTGCCTGAATTTCCGATCGATAAGCATTGAATATATTCACAAAATATGAACCCTAGAATTTGAATTTCAACTCATTCTACATTTCGAAGAAAATAAATTCAGCTCGCCACAAAAAAAATGTGAAATCTATCTTTCAATCTCATTACAAAACAACGAAATTTTATATAAAAATATCAATCGGATGTGAAATAAATCAATAACAAAACAGATCGCAAAGAGAGATAGGCTCAGAAAGTTGCTTAAGATGCTTACCGAACAGTTTTTAAGATTATTCTCATACAAGAGGTGTCCTTGTGCTTACTAGACCAGCTTCAAAGGCAATAAGCCTCAGCAAATCTGAAGAGCAAAAGAGATCAATTTCCGACCAGATTAACACCTTCCTTCCGATTAAACTTTTCAGAAAGAGGTTGCCTGAATTTCCGATCGATAAGCATTCAATATATTCACAAACTATGATTCTATGAACCCTGAAATTTCAATTTCAACTCATTCTACATTTCGAAGAAAATAAATTCAGCTCGCCACAAAAAAAAATGTGAAATCTATCTTTCAATCTCATTACAAAACAACGAAAATTTATACAAAAATATAATTCGGATGTGAAATAATTTAATCACAAAATAGATCGCGAAGAGTGATAGGCTCAGAGAGTTGCTTAATATGCTCAACGAACAGTTTTTTAAGACTATTCTCATACAAGAGGTGTCAGAATATAAAGCATTGATCATCACCGCCATAGATCATTCTTCGAATCATAATTCAAAATCACTAAACAGAAAAATCATGTGAAAAGTAGATAGATTACCTGAAAGATGAATTGAACAAGCAAATCGATGAATAAATAGAGCGAAGGAGGTGGAGGCCAAAACTTTCAAAATGGCGATTCTAGGGTTACATTTCAATCGAGGGTTGTTAGCTTACTGGGCCTTGTTAACTCGGCCGATTGATTTATCAAATATGTAGATATGTATTGGGCTGGGCCTTTTCAATCGATCCAGTGAATTCCTACGGTGATGGGCTTTGCGCTTTAGAAAGTTTATAAATTATTATATCACTAGCTTATTAACACATATATTATACGAATAATGTTAGCAAATTTGTTTTATTAAAACTATGTAAACTTAAAATTAAAATTTAATATTCAAACTTTTAATACTAAGATATTTAATATATCATATTATAATTAATTTATGTATAAATCATTTAAATTTAAAAACTAATCATTAATAACTTTTAAGTTTATTATTAGTAAAATTTTTATTATTATAATTATTAATTAAAAAAATCTTTTAAATATTGTTTGTTGTGATTTTGTGGGTTTTAAGAATCTAATCATGATCTTATAATATAAGTAATTTGATTTAAAATTTTTTGTTTAATCTTGAAATATTAATTAACATTTGACATTAGTAGAAGATGTCATTTAGCATAATGAGAAGATAACAAGTGGCAATTTAGTTACTATTTTAATAGTATTTATAGATATGCCTAGAGTTTTAATTACCAAAAACATCAATAATCAAAATTGTTCAAAGAAGTTCTTTTGTTATTATTATAATAAAAAATTGTCCAAAAACATAATATAATATACAAATTGTACAATATTTATTATGTCTTGTAAAATTGAGAATATTTACGTATTGGAGAGAGAAAGAGGTTCAATTGAAGATATTTATCTCTTGGAGAACAACAACATCACAAGGGAAAACATTTTATCACGTGGAGGATCATGCATCACTATCACTTTTAGCATTACACAATTAGTCCGAGTCAAGTGAGTCTGGCAAGAAAAATCAAATTTGATCACTTTTTGCATCACGCGGGAAAAACCAATTTTGCAATATCTCGCTCTCACGGTGCACAATCTTTGTTTTTTTATCTAATATATAAATATATTACAAGTTTATCAGATTGAAAAAAATTACGTATTATTATTCATATTTTAAGTGTTTATCAATATAAATTACGAATTAAATTTATACTTAAATCTAAATTGAAATACTATATTATTTATACTCGTCTATATAGCTAATTTAAGAATCTTTTATGTGTTTATAAATTTATTAAAAATAAACACAATTTATACAAAATTTATTTGATATTTTACAATTAAAAGGTATTGGTAAAAACATATTTTATAAAAATTTTATTTATTGTGATAAAATATATTAACTTTATGTTATATATAAATGAAAATCTCAAATTTATATCAATTGAAATATGTAAATTTATATATAAAAAAACTTAAAATAATCATAAAGTGATCATTACTCGTAATAATTTTTTTATGATTAATATTAATGTATTTTAATTTTAATTTATATACATTTTATGTAAACAATTTTATTATATGTCACTTATTCATACATGACATCGATCATCGCTATCTATGGGTCTACCCTCCTTTATGGCCTATCTCTCTTTGCTCTCCTCTACCCATTTCTTTTCTCTGCCCTTCTCCAAGTATTTTTAATTGCGTATGAGTTATTCCTTTCACTAGCATTGGGATTTCATTGCTCAATTTTGGGTACTAATAATTTGTTTTGACGTATCATAAATTGCAATTCATAATTTAAAAAAAAAAAACTTGAACGATAAACTTTCTACTTGTACTCCTAAACTACTTATTTGCCTCAAGTGAGAAATTCAGAACTTACTTTCCCCACCTAATTTTGTGGTGTTTTTGTTATACGGTCTACTTTTATTATCTCTTAACGGGGCTAATAGAGGTAATTATCTTTGAATAAAACTTTTAATGATTGTATTAAGAATCAAACAAACAACTCCGGTTTTGTTTAATGTCATCAATAGGACACTTTTCTCTATGTCCATATTTAAATGTATATAACTATTGTTTTTTTATATCAAAAGATAAATACATTGTTTCCATGCTTTTGCAATCATATATATGCCAAATATCAAATCGCAAGGGTCTTGTTTTTCCCTCGAATCCATCAAGAAAGAACAAGCTTAACTTGATAAAGTGGCGTCCAAATATAGAGGTTGCATGGTCTTATTTGTATGTGTGAGAAAAATCAAGTTGTTTCCTTTTTAAATCAAGGGAAAATGACATCAAATAGCTTTAAACTTTCAACTTTGTACACATTTATGTGGTGAACTTTTTTTTGTGCACATTTGGTAGTCAAAGTTTCAAAATTGTTCCAATTTGGTAGTTGGCGTACATGTTAACCGGTTGCTTCCGGTTTCGATGCCTACATGGACAATTTTTTAATGACGTGACTACCCGCTTTTATATTATATCCGGTTTTATCTATGTGGCAACCCGTTTTTTAAAATCACCTGATATAAACCCGGTTCTTACAAGTTGGATCGATCGTATTAAAAACGAACCGGGTTTATAAACGGATGATTTTAAAAAACGGGTTGCCACAAAGATAAAATCGGGTATAATATAAAAACGGGTAGCCACGTCATTAAAAAATTGTCCACATAGGCATCGAAACCGGAAGCAACCAGTTAACAGGTACGCCAACTACCAAATTGGAACAAATTTTGAAACTTTGACTACCAAATGTGCAGGAAAAAAAGTTCACTACATAAATGTGTACAAAGTCGAATGTTCAGAGCTATTTGATGTCATGTTCTCTTAAAACAAATATTTCAAAAAAAACTAGTCATCATAAATAGTTGAAACATGGATGAATAACAATTAAGACCACATTTAAAATCTCTCAAAGCTCAATCTACGAGAATATAAAATTTTAAAATAAAAAAACCCTTAAAAACCCATTAACTAAATGAGAAATACACTTTTCAAATGAAAAAATAAACCCCTTTCATAACAGGTGAAGAAGGTATATTAAGGATTGCAAGTGGCAAAAGAGTATGTTCAATAGGATGTGCAAGAAGGTTTTGTTATTGAGTTTCTTAGCCATTAAAAAGTTACAAAAAGTCTTTTGATGATACGCTCCTGGATTTGTTGACTTTAAGTTTCTTATTAACTTCATTAGTTTTAATTTAGTGTCTAAAAAAACATTTATTTGTGTTTATAACCGAAGGAAATTATGAAAGTTAGAATAGCTAGCGGTGGTTAAGTTGATTAGTTTTTTTTTTTTTTAATTGAAGGTGTTTTAATGGCAGTTTTCTAAGATGGGCTTGAAAATGGTAGGTTTTAACGCAATCCATGTTCTTATCTTGGGTCTTCATCTTGTAGAGTTTAGATCAAATATTCTTAAAGTGTTGATGTTTTATTAATAGTATTTTTGCCCTAAAAAAATGAGAGATGCATTTTTAAATTTTTTTGCCGACACCACCAATTAATAATGAAAATCAATCTTAACTAATTTTTATCATTGTTTGATTAAATAAATTGAGCCCATAATGAGCCCAATATGAAAATATCGAATATGGAGTGTGGCGGATCTAGTGCACGTGATGAGATGGACTGAGGGAAAGAAGTCAAATGGGGGCAATTCGGTAAGTTTGACGGACTGTCTCTTTCTCTCTCACTTGCCCAATATATTCCTTCCGCAGCATGAATATATCTAAATATAATTAAGAGTAAATTACAAAAATGGTTCCCGTGGTTTGTCTAAAATTTTAGAAACGGTCCCTTAACTTTAAAAGTTGCATAAATAGTCCCTAACTTAACGGTTTACTTTCAATTTTGGTCCCTCGTCCGTTAAACAACCGTTAAACTTTATAAAATGACATTTTTACCCTTTTGAGTTTGGTCCATGATGTTTGCAACTAATTACACATATGGTCCTTGATGGTAATTTATTAACTTTTATCATATTATTAATTTTTCTTTATTATTTCATTACATTTTTAATAACATTATTAACTTTTTAACTTATTATAGTATTTTTATTAATACTAAGTACATAAATCGTTTGATTTTTAGTATATATTAATCAATTTCTATTAAATTTAAGTATACAAATCTTTTATATTCATATGTGTATTTTATATATTACGAATAATTTTTAATTGTAAAGAATGATGTGTTATTCTAATAATAATTATTATTTATATTGTTGTGGTTGTTGTTTGAATCTCGATTTCATCACAAATTAATGTTAAATGTAAAATATCAACGTGTTTCCTATTTAAATTTTGTAAGATTTGTACTTGGATATCGATTTTATTGATTATGGGTATTTCCGTAAAAAAAATATGAGTTTTTTACTATATTTTGTTAGTATTTTGATTATTTTCCAAATGATTTGTGTACTGGTTATGATCTTGTTATGTTTTGGACCCTTGATGTTAAGATTTATGAGTTTTCTATAAAGTACGTAATGACACGTCGTTCTATATTAATTAAGATCAAATCGAATTTTTTGGTTTTTGAAACAAAAGAACCATTTGGTTTAAACATGTTTGGTTTTCAGATTTTCAGATTTGGATTATCAGTTTAATTTTGGTATTTTACATGCTCTGGGCTTAATTTTAGGCTTAAATCCTAGGGTTGCGTTTAGTTAACGAAAATTAGTCATTTTCAAGTTATAGTTTTTAAATCCTAGGGTTGCGTTTAATTAATATGACATTATATAACTCGACACAAAAAATATATTAACTGATCGATCACCTAATAAAAATTGCTATAACGGCTCTTTTGTTTCAAAAACCAAAAAATTCAAGTTTGATCTTAATTAATATAGAATGACGCGTCATTACGTACTCCAAAGAAAACACGTAAATCTTAACATCAATGACCCAAAATATAACAAGATCAAACGAATACACAAATCATTTGGAAAATAATCAAAATACTAACAAAATATAGAAAAAAACTCATATTTTTTTACGAATATACCCAAAATCATTAAAATCAATATCCAAGTACAAATCTTACAAAATTTAAATAGGAAACACGTTGATATTTTACATTTAACATTAATTTGTGATGAAAGCAAATTTCAAACAACAACCACAACAATATAAATAAAATTTATTATAGAATAACAAATCAATCTTTACAATTAAAAATTATTCGTAATATATAAGATACACATATAAATATAAAGATTTGTATACTTAAATTTAATAAAAAATTGATTAATATATACTAAAAATCAAACAATTTATATACTTAATATTAATAATATAAAATTATTACTATGATAAATTAAAAAGTTAATAATGTTATTAAAAATGTAATGAAATAATAAAGAAAAGATAATAATAAAATAAAAGTTAATAATTACCATAAAGGACCATATGCGTAATTAATTGCAAACATCAGGGACCAAACTCAAAATGTAACAACCTAATTTTTATCTAGTCGTAAATTCAGTAATATTTTGAACCGATAATGTAATAAAGTTACATTATTTGAATTATAATTTAATTAAGTGATGAAATATTTATTAAATTATATATATATTTATATTTATGAATTAATAAACTATTATGGGAATTAAATAAAAGAGATATAATATGCAACAATGAAAGTGAGTTAGCTAGCAAATATAACTAGACGACGTATATAAACGAGAAATTAGATTCAAAATCAGAATTTGCTCTCTCTCTCTAACTCTCTCTCTCTAAACTCTCTCTCTAGCTTTTTCTCTCTACCTTCTCTCTAGAAATTCTCCTAAACCGACCGTCCGATTATCAAGAAATATATATCATTAAGAAGATCTCGGCGAATACTACGCGAATATACTAGTTCCTGCGTGAATTCAGACGAATTGAGGTAAGTTTATATATATTTCCGTTTTATATATATATGGTATTCTCGAATCTATAAAGTTTTATGAAATTTAAAGCCATTTTTATCTAAATTAACTAGAATAAGTGTAAGATAATCGAACATAGGCTTAATATTGATTATATATGTGATTTATGCCTTAGAAATTCAAGTTTTAGAGTTGCAAATATGATCAAATTCGAGGATGTTATGATCAGATTCGAAAAATGCATAGAACAGACTCGAAATGGAGTTAGATTCGAAAATACCTAATTAGATTCGAATTTTGTGTATGGTTCGAATCTAGTCACCTAGATTCGAATGAGTTTCTTTTCGAATCTATGATATTCGAATCTGTTGCCTTTAAATCAAATCTGATTTAGTTCCAAGTCTAAGATGATATATGAACAAACAAGTTATCAGAATCAGATAAAATAAAGATTTTAACGACTAAAGAAATGATGATAATGATACGATATTGATATGGTATGATATGAAATTCTGAACAGTTAGACAAAGATTTTAAAAGATTTAAAGCGGGTCAGAGACTTGATTTGACAGAGAACAGATTGATAAAATCCTGAGATAACTCAGGTGGCAGATTCATATATCTGTTTGACCAAGACCCAAACTGTGAGTTATAGATATTCAAATTGAACATGCAAAGATCCGTTTGAGATATATTGATGCTGTTACATTATTTGACATTCATTTATCAGCTGGATTGAGACCTGTGCACACCATGGATGGGTGTTGCCCAGTGAATCATGATAGCTATTTGCTTATCATTTCATATTGCATTTATTAGCGCTTCAGACTTTGCTTTATGATTCGTTGCTATCATGACTTCTAAGACTTATGCTTACTTCATTGATCAGACTTGATAAGATTTATTCAGCTTGACTAGCCCTTATGGTCTATTGTTCTAGACCTGGCTATTCCACCAGTTCTCACGAACTTGGTAATGACCTCCGATGTTCGGCCATGTTGACCTACTGGTAGCTAGCCCAGTATGTGGCTGATCCCCACGATATAAGCGTGAGTGTGGTTTGAACATCATCCGATCTTAAGATACTATATCTCAATCATGATGAGGGCTGTAGCGGCAGCCAAGACTTATCACGCTTAGAATTATGACTCCGCTTGACACGCATGTTAATATTGAAAATCTATAAACTCACTAAGCTTTGCTTACAGATGTTGCTTTAATATTTTACAGGAAAAAGCAAAGGAAAGTCACCTGCCGGACCTAGTTCTTAGGTCTTACACGATCAAGACAGAAGTATCATAGACCTCTACTCAACAATCTCATTTTGGTACTAATTGGATGATGATATTGTGGTGATCTGGGTAGATTTATTTTGATAATATGATGACATGAATTAGATTAGACTTGTGCCCTTTATAAGTTTAATTTGAAAACCGTAACTGTATTAAACTTAAATCCTAATATTTTGTACTGTAATTTTTAATTTCCGCAATTAATTACTCTATCTTAGTTATGGTTGATATCGTATTGCATGATGTGGGACCTAGACTGGTGAGAACTGCCCCGTAAGGGGTGGTCTTCACAGGATGGTATCAGAGCACTAGTTTGAGTGAATCAAGTATTACGTAAGTATACTTGATCTCAAACTGAAGCAATACATATGTATCAATCATTTAGGTGTGGATTGAACTGAGATAGGATGTACAGACTATTAGGATGGGAAAAAGGGTACATAGATCTAAGTCTATAAACTGATAGTTAATTGATTTTAATTTTCAGTTAAGATGTCAGGATCAGGATCAGGTGACATACCAAGCAACATGACCCCACAACAAATGTTTGAGATGATGCAACAATTACTAGCACAACACTCAGAACAACAGAATAAGATTATGCAAGAACAGTTTCAGGCCAGAGATGAGGCCGAAGCTAAAAGACGTAATGATAAGAAAAATAAGCGAAAAGATAAGCAAGTTCAGAATGAAGAATCTGATTCTGATAACTCTACCCCTGAAACCCAAATCGAGCAGCCTAAAGGCTGTAAGTTTAAGGATTTCAAAGCCAGCGGTGCCCTGAACTTCGAGGGTACAGTTGATCCGATTCAGGCGATGGATTGGATCAGTCATACGGAAGAAATATTTAGAATCTCTGACTGTTTAGATTCTAAGAAAGTAAGCTACGCATCTGCGTTGTTTGTTGGAGCTGCTCGTGCATGGTGGAAGACACAGCGAAGCATATACGGGGAGGAAGTCATTCAGACGTTAGAATGGGAGCAGTTTCTTGATATGTTCAATGCGAAATACTGCCCGGTCGACCAGCGAGATAAAATGGAAGTACAACTGATGCAGCTGACTCAGGGAACAAAGACAGTCGACGAATACGAGCACGAGTTTTCACGATTATGCGGTTATTCTTCATACCAGGTTGCTACTGAAGAAAGGAAAATGAATAGGTTCCGAGTAGGACTCAATCCTAGATACAGACAGCCGATGAGCGCGATTAAATACAAGAGTTATCTAGAAATGGTAGAAGCAGCTAGACAGATTGAACGAGGGTACTTAGAGTACGGCGATCAGCTCTACGCTCCGTCTACTAATCCGATGAACCCGTCTCCTCCAAAGAAACAGCGATTTGGCAGATTCTTTAGGCCAAATAAGTCTCCGTCACAATCTCAGCAATCACATCAGCACAGTTCACAACCGAAAGCGCAAGCTTACTCACTGACAAACGAGCCTCGATTCTGCAAGAGATGCAGAAAGTCTCACATGGGACTATGTAATCCGGATGACGTTACTTGCTTCTCATGCAACATGATAGGTCATAGCAGCGAGGAATGTCCACAGCAGGGACGTGGATGTGCAAAGTGCGGGAAACGAGGACACTTCATGTATCAGTGTCGTAGCGGACCACGTTATCAGCCACAGTCATCAGCTGGAGGGTCGACAGTTAAAAGTTCTGCTGCAACGCCAACCGCACGGACTCGAGCCTTCCAAATAACGGCTGAAGAGGCGAGAGAAACACCAGACGTAGTCACCGGTACGTTTCTGTTAAATACGATACCTGCTCGCGTATTATTTGATTCTGGCGCAAGTCGTTCCTTCATATCGACTTCTTTTGCATCGAGATTATCTAAGTTCCCATCGAAGCTCCTTGTTATACTTGACATTGAGACAGCCAGTAACAGCTATGTTATGGCTGATTCTGTTTATCGAAACTGCACACTACTAGTCGATAATATTGTATTCAATCTCGACCTCATCCCGATACCGTTGAAAGAGTTCGATGTCATCATCGGCATGGACTGGCTAATGAACAATGAGGCTACAATTATCTGCAATCGGCGAATCATTAGAATCAAATCTTCAGACGGCCGAGTATTAGAGATCAAGGGCGAGAAGCGGAAAGGTGCACACTGCTTCATATCTGTTGAAAAAGCGCATAAGTATTTATCTAAGGGTCATGAATCCTACGTATGCTATGTCGCATCGGAATCTATCTCTGAAGCCCAAAAGAAATCATTATCTGACATTCCTATCGTCTGTGAGTTCCCAGACGTATTCCCTGACGATATTTCCGGAGTGCCACCGGAACGACAAGTCGAGTTCAGTATTGACTTGGTTCCTGGTGCGGCTCCTATCGCAAAAGCTCCATACAGACTTGCACCTGCAGAAATGCAGGAAATGTCAAAACAACTGCAAGAGCTGTTGGAGAAGGGGTTTATCCGACCGAGTTCTTCTCCGTGGGGTGCACCAGTACTATTTGTTAAAAAGAAAGACGAAACTTTCCGTATGTGCATCGATTACCGCGAATTGAACAAGGTTACAATAAAGAATAAGTATCCTCTGCCCAGAATCGATGATCTGTTTGATCAGTTACAAGGAGCCGGTTACTTTTCAAAAATAGATCTCCGATCTGGGTATCATCAGTTAAAAGTCAGGGAAGAAGATGTTCCAAAGACAGCTTTCCGTACGAGATACGGTCATTACGAATTTCTCGTGATGCCGTTCGGCTTGACAAATGCACCAGCGGCATTCATGGATCTCATGAATCGCGTGTGCAGACCAATGTTGGATAAATCAGTTATCGTGTTCATAGACGATATTCTGATTTACTCCAAAACGGAGGCTGATCATTCTATTCATCTGCGACAATTGCTAGAGTTATTAAGAAAAGAAAGACTCTATGCAAAGTTTTCTAAGTGCGAATTCTGGCTCAGACAGGTATAATTTCTATTATATAAGTCTTGAGCTGTTTCTTTAACCATTCTATGATTCACCTCAGAATTTGAATTTCTATCTTGATTCTCATAGATCCAGTTCCTTGGCCATATTGTTTCTGGCGAAGGGATTTCCGTTGATCCTTCAAAAGTCGAGGCTGTTCAGAAGTGGCAAACACCTCGCAATGCCTCCGAGATAAGAAGTTTCCTTGGATTGGCCGGTTATTATCGGCGATTCATAAAGGATTTCTCGAAGATTGCTGTACCTCTAACGATGCTAACACGAAAGAATACTCCTTTCGTTTGGACAGATAAACAGCAAGAGGCATTTAACATTCTGAAGCAAAAGCTTATTCAAGCGCCGATTCTAGCCTTGCCAGAAGGTAATGACGATTTCGTTGTTTACAGCGACGCTTCTGGTACTGGCTTAGGATGTGTTCTTATGCAAAGGGGAAAAGTAATTGCCTACGCTTCAAGGCAATTAAAAGACTACGAGAAAAGTGCACCAACTCATGACCTTGAGTTGGCTGCCGTTACCTTTGCTTTGAAAATCTGGCGTCACTATCTATATGGGACTCGGTGTCAGCTCTACACCGATCATAAGAGTCTCAAATATCTTTTCACTCAAAAAGATCTGAACATGAAACAGCGTCGATCCTTGGAGCTTATCAAGGATTATGACTGCGAGATCTTATATCATCCCGGCAAAGCAAATGTTGTCGCGGATGCGTTGAGTAGAAAAGTATATCCAGAAAAGTGCTGTTATGCCCTAACTCCAGTTATATTCTCTTCTGATCTTATTGAAAATATTCGAGTTGCTCAAACTGAAGCGCTGAAAGAAGAGAACATAGATTCTGAAAATTTAAAAGGGCAACTACAATTTCTAACTCTGAACCATTTGAGACTTCACTGTCTCAAGGGAAACCGAATCTGGGTTCCTAAATATGGTTCTATTCGTAGCACTCTTCTGTCCGAAGCTCATCAGTCCAAGTTATCTATTCATCCTGGCAGCTCAAAGATGTATTTTGATCTGAAGGCTGATTACTGGTGGCCAGGAATGAAGAAGGACATTGGAAAATGTGTTGAAAGCTGCAGAATATGTCAGATGGTTAAGGCAGAACATCAGAAGCCCTTCGGGGATATGCAACCACTGCCAGTTCCTGAATGGAAGTGGGAGCATATAACAATGGACTTCATTACGAAGTTGCCTAAGACCAAAAGACAGCACGACTCCATCTGGGTAGTCGTGGATCGATTAACGAAATCAGCACATTTTATTCCGATGAAAGAAACTTATTCTCTCGATAGATTGGCGCAGCTGTACATCACTAAAATTATTTCACGATACGGTGTGCCAAAGTCTATCGTTTCTGATCGAGATAGTCGCTTCACATCCAGATTCTGGCAAGCATTACAAGAAGGGATGGGTACTCGGATTTCTATGAGTACTGCTTATCATCCAAATGCAGATGGCCAGAGTGAGCGTACTATCTTAACTCTAGAAGATATGCTTCGTGCCTGCATTCTTGATCTAGGTGGTAACTGGGATGACCACTTGCCGTTGGTCGAATTCTCATATAATAACAGTTATCATTCAACGATCAAGATGGCTCCTTTTGAAGCTTTGTACGGAAGAAAGTGCAGAACTCCCACCTGTTGGCGTGAAACAGGCGAATCGCCAATAGCAGGACCTGCTCTTCTACAGTTGACACACGAAAAGATTCAACTTGTTAGAAGAAATATTCTTGAAGCTCAGAGCAGGCAGAAGTCATATTATGATAACCGGCATAGATCAATCAGTTTTGCAGTTAACGATTGGGTGATGCTGAAAGTATCTCCAATGAAGAATGTGGTACGGTTTATTAAAAGAAACAAGCTAGCTCCAAGATTTATTGGTCCGTTCAAGATTGTGGAAAAGATTGGAAATCAATCTTATCGTCTTGAACTACCGGCTGACTTAGCTGGAATACATCCTGTATTTCATGTTAGTCATCTGAGAAAGAGTTTAGCTGACGAAAGGGAAGTTCGGATACCACATGTTAACCTGCAGATTGATGAGAAGCTTCGTGTGGTTGAAGAGCCAGAACGTATTCTGGACTCAAAGACCAAAAAGCTTCGGAATAAAGAGATACAGATGGTGCTCGTCCAGTGGAAACACCACAAAGGTTCGCATCAGTCTTGGGAATCGAGAGATGTTATGAAAGCTACTTATCCAAGTCTGTTCGAATCTAGCTAACTTCGGGGACGAAGTTTGTGCGTGGTGGAGCCCATTATGTAACAACCTAATTTTTATCTAGTCGTAAATTCAGTAATATTTTGAACCGATAATGTAATAAAGTTACATTATTTGAATTATAATTTAATTAAGTGATGAAATATTTATTAAATTATATATATATTTATATTTATGAATTAATAAACTATTATGGGAATTAAATAAAAGAGATATAATATGCAACAATGAAAGTGAGTTAGCTAGCAAATATAACTAGACGACGTATATAAACGAGAAATTAGATTCAAAATCAGAATTTGCTCTCTCTCTCTAACTCTCTCTCTCTAAACTCTCTCTCTAGCTTTTTCTCTCTACCTTCTCTCTAGAAATTCTCCTAAACCGACCGTCCGATTATCAAGAAATATATATCATTAAGAAGATCTCGGCGAATACTACGCGAATATACTAGTTCCTGCGTGAATTCAGACGAATTGAGGTAAGTTTATATATATTTCCGTTTTATATATATATGGTATTCTCGAATCTATAAAGTTTTATGAAATTTAAAGCCATTTTTATCTAAATTAACTAGAATAAGTGTAAGATAATCGAACATAGGCTTAATATTGATTATATATGTGATTTATGCCTTAGAAATTCAAGTTTTAGAGTTGCAAATATGATCAAATTCGAGGATGTTATGATCAGATTCGAAAAATGCATAGAACAGACTCGAAATGGAGTTAGATTCGAAAATACCTAATTAGATTCGAATTTTGTGTATGGTTCGAATCTAGTCACCTAGATTCGAATGAGTTTCTTTTCGAATCTATGATATTCGAATCTGTTGCCTTTAAATCAAATCTGATTTAGTTCCAAGTCTAAGATGATATATGAACAAACAAGTTATCAGAATCAGATAAAATAAAGATTTTAACGACTAAAGAAATGATGATAATGATACGATATTGATATGGTATGATATGAAATTCTGAACAGTTAGACAAAGATTTTAAAAGATTTAAAGCGGGTCAGAGACTTGATTTGACAGAGAACAGATTGATAAAATCCTGAGATAACTCAGGTGGCAGATTCATATATCTGTTTGACCAAGACCCAAACTGTGAGTTATAGATATTCAAATTGAACATGCAAAGATCCGTTTGAGATATATTGATGCTGTTACATTATTTGACATTCATTTATCAGCTGGATTGAGACCTGTGCACACCATGGATGGGTGTTGCCCAGTGAATCATGATAGCTATTTGCTTATCATTTCATATTGCATTTATTAGCGCTTCAGACTTTGCTTTATGATTCGTTGCTATCATGACTTCTAAGACTTATGCTTACTTCATTGATCAGACTTGATAAGATTTATTCAGCTTGACTAGCCCTTATGGTCTATTGTTCTAGACCTGGCTATTCCACCAGTTCTCACGAACTTGGTAATGACCTCCGATGTTCGGCCATGTTGACCTACTGGTAGCTAGCCCAGTATGTGGCTGATCCCCACGATATAAGCGTGAGTGTGGTTTGAACATCATCCGATCTTAAGATACTATATCTCAATCATGATGAGGGCTGTAGCGGCAGCCAAGACTTATCACGCTTAGAATTATGACTCCGCTTGACACGCATGTTAATATTGAAAATCTATAAACTCACTAAGTTTTGCTTACAGATGTTGCTTTAATATTTTACAGGAAAAAGCAAAGGAAAGTCACCTGCCGGACCTAGTTCTTAGGTCTTACACGATCAAGACAGAAGTATCATAGACCTCTACTCAACAATCTCATTTTGGTACTAATTGGATGATGATATTGTGGTGATCTGGGTAGATTTATTTTGATAATATGATGACATGAATTAGATTAGACTTGTGCCCTTTATAAGTTTAATTTGAAAACCGTAACTGTATTAAACTTAAATCCTAATATTTTGTACTGTAATTTTTAATTTCCGCAATTAATTACTCTATCTTAGTTATGGTTGATATCGTATTGCATGATGTGGGACCTAGACTGGTGAGAACTGCCCCGTAAGGGGTGGTCTTCACACAAAAGGGTAAAAATATCATTTTAAAAAACTTAACGGTTGCTTAACGGACGAGGGACCAAAATTGAAAGTAAACCGTTAAGTTAGGGACCATTTATGTTAACTTTGAAAGTTGAGGGACTGTTTTCATAATTTTAAACAAATCACATGGACCATTTTTGTAATTTACTCTATAATTAATTACATATCTATCTATACAATTAACAGAGTAACTATACTCATTTTCTGGTGAAGCCACGTGTCGTCACCATGAATCGACACGTGGCATTTATAGATTTTAAAAATAATAAAAAAAATTTAAATCAAATCTATCCAAATCTAATATAATCCACTTTTAAATTCAAATCAAATCAAATCAAACAAAATCTAACACTCGACTAACTTATTAATTAAATCTATCCAAATCTAATATAATCCACTTTTAAATTCAAATCAAATCAAACCAAACAAAATCTAATAATCTACTAACTTATTAATTATAAGATCATATAATAAAAGTTTAAAAAAAATATATAAGACAATAATTACCCTTCATATATATTTAGAAAGATACAAAATTAATAGGTAATAATAAATAATAATATCATCTTATATACTTTTGTTTAAAAAATAATTTATATATCTTTATATTTTTATTTATTACATTTTATATATATTAAAAATAACCGCGTAATACGCGGGTAATAAACTAGTATTTATATCATAATAAAATAACTATATTAAAATATAAATTCAATAAATAAAACAACACTATGTGATACATTAATACATTGTTTAGAAAAACTACAATATTCGTTTGTAATTAACCCAACGATAAATGCAGCAAGTTGAACATTGATGTTTTTAATTAGGGTTAAAAATCATTTTGACCATTTAACATTTAAATTTGTCCCATTTAGCCACTAAACTATCTTTTGTCCTGATTCAGCCACTAAACTTTAGTTTAGTGTCATATTTTGAGGAAAATGAATAAAACTAATGGCTAAATCGGTACAAAATCTGATAGTTTAGTGGATAAATCGGGACAATTTTCAGTGGTTAAATCGGCAAAAAGAAAGTTTAGTGACTAAATATATATACAAATATCATTCAGTGGCTAAATCGGGACAAAAAATAGTTTAATGGCTAAATCAAATAAAATCTGAAAATTTGATGGTCAAAACGACACTTAACCCTTTTAATTAATACGAGTGAATTCTCACTAAAGCAACCGTCGATACATAAATTTGCGGGTGCTCCTTTCGGGGGTGATGACAATGTCGTAGCTCCTGGTTGGTCCTACCTTTTGATGTTAAAAAAACAAATAAATCATGTCTTACAAAACATCTAATAAGTCAAGGGTGAAGGAGCTTTGCAAGCGCATTGATTTATATCCAATCAACACCATACCTCAAAAAAATGAGAAAAATCTAATTCACCTTACATTTGGTTCCATTTGTTTTCATTAAAACTCTTTTAAATAGGTCTGAAGATCTGAATTTCAGATATAAACTTACTCTAGAATATTTGTTACATATTGAGTTAATAGGTTGATATATCTAAAATTCCCTCTTAATTTTAAAAGGAAGTAAGTAGACTGGAATCAAATTAAGAGTCTCTTAATATATCAAATCTGAAGACTTATTTAAAAGAGTTTTAATTGATGGTTTTTTCTAAAAAAAACATTAAAAAATGAAAACACAAGATAAAAAATGTTTTTTTCCATAATAAATCCTAAAATAAATTGCAAAATGATACAAATTAAATAGTTTATTCACATTTTAACCCTTTTGCTATGAAGCCATCAAGTGAACAAGGTAACAAATAAGATAAAGGGAAAGAATCGAACATTGAGTTATGTGAGCCCGAGGATATAGTTTCGGGAATCTCTCGAACCACGCAAGAAATTCAAAAGAAAAAGGCATTCCATCAAATTTCACGTGCCTGTGGTGTAACTAATGCAAAACCAAATAGATTAAGAAAAAAAATAACATTAAAATAAAAATGTATTTTGATTCAAGATTTATTGGAACTTGTACTTTTAAAATAAATATTTATCATATTATATTTTCAATATTTAGTTTAAAAAGTAAAATTTTAAAGTTACAATTTTATAAATATACTTAACATCTAAACACTAAAAAACTAGTTTAGTCCATGTAAAGTTAGTAAAAAAATGATGTGTAAATGTAAAGTAAATTATACGTAGTTAATATTTTGTCAAAGTACAACTCAGTTAAAGTTCATTTGGGATGTTATTGACTATTGTGATCAACTCGTCATGTGAGATCTAGATTGTTGTATTTTTCTCGTATTGTTTTATTATAAAACGTTATTATCTTTAGAAAAATTAGTAAGTAGAAGACTTCTTGAATCCATGTAATTACTTAATGGACTAAATTAAACTTATATTGATGTGCGTGTGTCTATATATATATATAGATACTAGTTTATTACCCGCGTATTACGCGAATATTTTTAATATATATATAATATAATAAATAAAAAGATAAAGATATAAATATTATTTTTTAAACAAAAGTATATAAGATGATATTATTATTTATTATGACCTATTAATTTTGTATATTTCTAAATATATATGAAGAGTAATTATTTTCTTATATATTTTTTTATACTTTTATTATATTACCTTATAATTAATAAGTTAGTAGATTATTAGATTTTGTTTGATTTGATTTGAATTTAAAAGTGGATTATATTAGATTTGGATAGATTTAATTAATAAGTTAGAGGGTGTTTGGATTTGCGTTTGAAAAAGTGCGGTAGCGTTTTGGAAATTAATAATCAGATAATAGCTGTAACAAAACGTGCTGCAGAAAATGTAGCGTTTGGTTTAGCTTCTGCTGTTTGCTATCATAATTATCAAATAATGAGTTTTTAAAGTGTTTGGATTTGCATTTTTACTTGTAAAATTACCAAATAATCACTTATTAAGTAAATAAGCTACATTTTGTAACTTATGAAAAAGTCTGGTAAGATTAACGCTAAACACAAATAATCACTTATTAACGTATGCAATCCAAACACTTTAAACTAATTATTTGCGTTATTGTAACGTAATAAGCTGATAATCTGGTTCATAACGCAAAACCAAACACCCTCTTAGTAGAGTATTAGATTTTGTTTGATTTGATTTGAATTTAAAAGTGGATTATATTAAATTTGGATAAATTTGATTTAAATTTCTTTATTCTTTTTAAAATCTATAAATGCCACGTGTCGATTCATGGTGACGACACGTGGCTTCAACAGAAATGAGTATAGTTACTCTTTTAATCGTATAGATAGAATAGATGTGTGTGTGCGTGTTAGCAAAGGTTTTCACGTAGCTAGTTTAATTGACTTAACAAGATATTGTAGTTCAGTGTTTAGCCTTTACGTCTTAAGAATGTTTCAATTTGCTAGTTATATTTTTGTTCACTGTGGTTCTGTATTTTACAGACATAGATGATGTCATATTTTTTTCTTTTTCTTTTCTATATGATATGCTACGTTTAAAAAAAATGATATTGTAATTGACTAATTAAACACAATAACACATGTTAACCAAAACAATTATCAATTACAAAACTTGAATTACACAAATTATACTATATATAATTTAAGGTTAACTTCTTTTAATAATAATATATCAACTAAGTTGATTCAAGAGGGATACTAGTTGTGGTAATACTACATTGAAACAATCAAAAGTAAGACATATCATTTTCTTTAAATATGAGTTAAAGCACATTTATTTCATGCAATTAAATCAATAATCAATAAATATCTTATCAAGTGTTTTGAAAAGATGAATGGCATAGTAATGAACAAATTATCATCAACATGTTTCTCTTGTTTATTTGCTAAGAATATGGTATAGCCTTATAGGCGAAGGTAGCAGAAGGAGGAGGCTCGAAAGATTCAAGGGATTGAAAGGCTTTCTCCATGGGACGAGGAAGGTTAGATGAACTCGCTCGCACATTTTATTATTATGAAGAACTTTTCTTTACATATCGCAAGGAAGATAGCTGAATGTAGTCATTTAATCAGCCGGGAATAATATTTCCCATTAAATGCCTAGTATGTTGAATGATTACATTCTAACTTCTAGCTATCTAGATAATGAAGTTTCTTGCAATGCTTGGATTCTAAAATAGTTTTTAATTTTTTTTATATGAAGAGCAGTTAACGACGATCTTTCAATTTTGCGTAATTTTGACGAGATGGGTTTAGATGTAGCCTATGTGTTTATCTTCATTTTGTAAGACGGTTTAAAATCTATCAATCATTAAATTCATGCATGTGTTTTTTTTTTACAATCATTCTCATGATATATTTCAAATCATTGCCAAAACTAGTTCTATGTTATGTTTCATGCTATTCATGACTTTTACTTGCTCAAAACTATATGCCCTTTTATTACTTTTTTTTTTAATTAACGTGTTGATAAAGTTATGGTTTTTAAATGTAAAGTAAAAAAATATTTACATGCTTTTCTGTGTATGTTATTCAAAAAAGTTAAATGCACGTTATATTCATGTCCACATGTACAATCAATTATAATTTAATTTAATTTACTTTTGTTATACAAAATAGGTAAAAGAAGCTTCAATTTATGTAATATAATATAAAAATTAAAATACATGATGAAAATATAAATTATATAGCTATTTTGAGTAAAAGAATATTAAAACATTTTTATAATAGATGAAAACCTTAGTATGTTGTATCGCACGTAAAAATATTTATGTTACTAAAATAACAACATGCATACTTTTTAATGGATTAAGGTCACATGATACCAACGTATTTTTTTTAAATGTGTCAATGTAGTTATGAACTTTTTTCTTATACCCATATAGTACATATATATTAGTCTTCTATCACAATATAGTACAAGTCTATATAGAGTCCGATTGAAAAATCGGATTCTGTTGGTATAAAAACTACAACTTATGCAGTATACCATATTAGAATGGAAAATTAAAGTATATGTATAATATGAGTAAGGGTAAATTACAAATTTCGTCCATGTGGTTTATTAGAAATTATGGATTTGGTCCTTTAACATTAAAAATTACACTGACAATACTTGTGGTTGGAGTTTTGTTACGGTTTTAGTCTTTTGGCCATTTCAAATGACCATTTTACCCTTACTAGTTTAATAAATGTTATTAAATAATGTTGTTATTGTTATTATTTTTACTATTATAAAATAATAAAATAATTCAAAATAATTTTAAAAAACTAGTATAATTAATTTAGTGTAGAACACATGAAAATAAATAATGAATTATTTTTAAAGACATACGAATAATTATTATTATTAATTAAAAATTAAAAATTAACGTTTGAGTTTAGATTTTCTAAAATAAAATGTAAACCTTTTGAAAATCATAAAATAAATTATTTTTATTAAGTATTCATTTTTTATCCTTTTTACGTTAAATGATTTTTAATAATGATTAAAATATCTATAAAAACATATAATTGTTATTTCATCATTTTGATAATTAAAACTTAAAGTAAAATAGTCTTTTAACTTTAGGTTTCCTTTTTATTTCTTGCGATGCTTGGATTCTAAAACAATTTTAAGATGTTTATATGGAGAGCAATTAACGATGATCTTCCAATTTTGTGTAAATTTAGCGAGATGGGTTTAGATGTGGCCTATGTTTTTATCTTCATTTTATAAGACGGTTTAGAATCTATCAATCCTTAAATTCATGCGAATGTTTTTTTTTTTGTACAACCATTCTCATGATATATCTCAAATCATTGCCAAAACTAGTTTTATGTTATGTTTCATGCTATTCATGACTTTTACTTGCTCAAAACTATATGCCCTTTTATTACTTTTTTTAATTAACGTGTTAATAAAATTATGGTTTTAAATTTTTTATTTGAACAACAAACTAACATACTTCTACTCCTAAAGTACCATTTTGCCCCAAATGGATACTTCAGAATTTACTTTCACCACACCTAAATCCAAACTTGCTTACAACAGGAGTCAAACCGATGACCTCTCACTTGCATATCACCCGATATAGCAGATGACTAAACCCAACTGGTTACGGTTTTAAATGTAAAGTAAAAAAATTACATGTTTTTCTGTGTATGTTATTCAAAAAAGTTAAATGCACGTCATATTCATGTCCACATGTACAATCAATTATAATTTTATTTAATTTACTTTTGTTATACAAAATAGGTAAAAAGAATCCTCATTTTATGTAATATAATACAAAAATTAAAATACATGATGAAATATAAATTATATAACTATTTTAGATAAAAGAATATAAATACTTTTTTTTAATGGATGAAAACTTAAGTATGTTGTATCATAAGTAAAAAAAAATCATGTTACTAAAATAACAATATACATATTTTTTCATGGATTAAGGTCACAAGATAACAACGTACTTTTCCAAATGTATCGATACAATACATGAACTTTTTTTCTTATATCCATATAGTACATATATTTTAGTCTTCTATCACAATATAATACAAGTCTACATGTTGAAAAATCAAATTCTATTGGCATGAAAAACAAGAACTTATATAGATTTATACCATATTAGAATGAAAAATTAAAGTACATGTATAAAATGATTAATAAAAAAAAGTTTATGAGCCATATCGATACATTTAGAAAAATATGTTGGTATTTTACGACATTAACTCATTTGTCATTTGTTTTGTTTTGATTATTATACTTTTTCTATAACAGTTGTCCTAACTTGATAATTGTGACTTTCCTTTTATTTTTGTTACACTTTTCATTGTCACTTAAATTTTTAGTGACAATTTACACTTGTAGCAACACTTTACTTATAATAATACTAAATTCGAACGAGTTTTAAAAGTACAATTACCTAACACGTTAAGAAAAGTATACAATTAATTATGTAAAAGACAATTAAAAGAATAGGTTACTATGTTAATGACATAAAGCCTAAAAAAATAATGGGAACGATCCGATCTAGTCGTTGGGGAGGAGATGAACTAATCGTAAGGAGGGTTAACGGAGGATAAGAGGGCTCTGCTCTCTTCGAACTTGGTGGCATGGATGGTAGTTAACCGGTTAAGCGGTTATATCATGTTAGTTTACAAGCTTGAAAGAAAATTAATAAAATGATCTGAATAAAAAAAATGTCTATGAATCAAATCAATAAAACTACGAATACGTTGTTTTTTACAATATAAACTAAAAAATATACGTTACATTAAAAGTATTATTGAAAAGTATTGATTTAATCTTTTTTACTTTACATCAAATCCCCCCATCCACACCTTTCTCTCGTCCTAACTTTTCCCCTTTTTTTCTTAAACACGCCCAATATAAAAAGGCTTGACTGTATTAAAATTATATATATTATATTTTTAAATATTTTAATTAAAATATACATTTTACGTCCTCCATAAACCGCCCAAACTCCCAGGCACACACAGTTATCGAGAGATTCATATGTGTGTGTGTTTGATTATATATTCATATTCATCTTTGCATCAGATCAAGGCATCATCAGTTTGAACTCTCGATTTCTGTTGAGAGATCGAACCACTTGTAATATCTCTTTGTGATCCGCCAATCAGTCTACATCTGATCAATCCACAGTCAGATTCATATGTATGAGTGCTACACGCGTTTTAATCTGAAGGTTATTAGGTGACGAACGGTTAATTTGCTGCGGTTTTGATTTGGTTGGTGACTGTATGAGGTAATTTGTTTAATTTTTGTTTTCGATTGGTTGATTTGACTGTTTTTCACTGAGAAACATCATCACATTTCAAATCATTGTTTGTTTTGTGTTTTTGTTCATAATCGTTTGCCTTGCTTTGATCGATTGATGAAAAGTTAGTTTCGATTGTGAATGTATTTGACATACGTGATGAGAAAATGACGTTTTTGTGTTTGATTTTGTTCGTCAATTAAATGCCAAATGTTGTTATAGGATAACATTAACTCAGATTCTGCTGATCATTTTCCCTAGTTTTAGTTCATCTACTACTGTGCATCAAGCATTCACTTCCATTACTACATGCAGAGAAAGTACGAAAGGTTCTTATGGATTTATAGATACTTTTTCCTGAATGGAGTTGAGGTTTGACCGTCATGCTTTTTGACTTCTACAAACTTCTTCATTGTGGAATTAAATAAAAATCTTCGGCCCTTTTAGAGGCTCATTTGTTGAACCGTTCAGTAATGTTTGACCAAAAGATATGACGGACACTCGAAAATTTGAGCATTTTTCGATAATTCCTAATCTGAAAATTTTCAAATTCAAAATTGAGTTGAACAATAATCTGAAAACAAGTTCCTATGCTGAGCATCTTAAACGTTTGAAGGAATCCTTTATATATTTACTGCTGGTGACATTCAGAAAGGGTGCCATACTGTCAATTGCTTTTTGACTCTGGGTTTTGCTTTAAACAAATCAGTCTAAAATGGTCTCTTCCATGTACTTCCTAAAGACTGCATGTACGGGCTTTTATTGAGTTGAGTAAGGTAGGTGTGGTGTTGGAGATTGATTAATGAATTTTGTTATTTGGTCATTTTCATTTAGCATTTCAAAACTTCAAAAAAAGCTAGAACAAGTGTTTAAACATAAACTTCTTTGTTTTTTTTTACCCTCTGTTTACATTTTTACTCTCAAAGTGACAAAACTTTATAATCGTCTTCCTGTTTTTATATAAAAATGCTGTTTTTTTCTCTGTTTTTAAAAAATAGATATTTTCATTTGTTACCTCAAATCCTTTGTTCCCTTAGGGGACGTTTGGTTTGCAGATTCTTTTCCTTGGAATTTGCATTTTGTCAAAGGATTTGCATTATGCAGCATTTGCATTTGTCAGGTGTTTGTCAAAGAATCTACATTATCTTTTAGGAAAAATTTGTTAATCTGAAAAATGCAAGCTAACTGAGATTTAAAATCTTTAAGTGGAGGCTGAGTTTTTAAATAACAAAGAAGGAAGGGATTTCAGAAATCCTGGGATTTCAAATCCTTACTGAAATCTGCGAACCAAACACGAGATTTTAAATGCAAATCCCAGTGAATCCCAGAAATCCGCGAACCAAACGTCCCCTTAAAATCTAAAATGTCATTTTTTGTTATTTTAAGCAAATCGAAACACTCTAAAAATTATTCATTTGCTTGTTGCGTTTGTAAAATTTCTAAGTAAATCTAGACATTATAGTTTTGTAGGCCATTATTTATTGATTGTTAGTTCAAAAAACTCAAACTATTTTCATGAAGTAATCCTTAAGTGTGTTTGTAATCCGTTTATATATTTATTGAGCTTTTTTTTTCCAAATCAAACACAAAAACAAAACTCTGTTTGAAAAATCAAATAGCTAAAAACCAAAAACCTATTTATCTGCTTTAGTTTGAGTTTTGTATTTATATGTAAAACGAAGAAAATGGAACCTCAAACCCCATTGGTGCTTTCACTCAAACGCTAACACATAAACGTTTTGTTGCAAACATAGACCCCCAATAACACACACACAATCACCCGCTAAGATGTGTAGTATGCATTTTAAACATTATCATGTACATTGATTGCTTTATTATATAAACCGTATATGATAAATAGATCATGTTAGTTGGATCTTTTACCTCTAGTATGATTCATTATGATTTCATTTCATACATCGACCGAGTCATATGCACATATAGTTGAAAGTATTTCATCTATACTTCAGATCTCAATATATTTGTGATTCCATACTTATAGTTCATCTTTAATATTGAACTAAAAAGTAAAAACAGATTTACATTGTACAATTAGAAACATTTGGAATAGTTACAAACAAGAAAGTAAAAACTCACTCATCCATATACCAAGTTAGAGAAAAAGGAGACCACCAAACTAGAAACTAGATTGAATATATTGTCATGTGATACAAGAAAAATATGTAGGAATCAATTAGTTCTTCAACATAAAATTCAAGAAAACATGAGCTACCCATTACCCCAATAAAGATTTACATTGTACAAGTAGAAAAATTTGGAATAGATTTACTTTAATATTGAATTAAATATAGATTTACAAGTAGAAAAATTTGGAATAGTTACAAACAAGAAAGTAGAAACTCAGTCTTCCATATACAAAGTTAGAGAAAAAAAAAACATATATACTAGAAACTAGACTGAATATATAAATATATGATACAAGAAAAACATGTATGAATGAATTAGTTCTACAAGAAAAAATTCAAGAAAAGATGAGGTATTACCCTAAAAAGTGATGAAAGTAAAAGTGGTGTGTTATATGCCTTGGCAAATCAAGGAAGAAAAAAGGATTTGGATTTGGATGGTTGAATTGAAGTAGAAAGGACAAGGGTAGAGGAAGGAGACGTCATAGGGTAGTAAAGCTTAAATAAGATGGAACACATGAAGTGATGAATTCATAACACGACATACCACTGTAGGAAATAGTTTCACTAATTTGGCTTTGTGTCTGATATGTCATTTGTCTTACCCTCTTCTCTCTCAATTTCACCCCCTGTTCAAATTAACTCACGATCCTTTAAGGTTTTAAGTGAAAAATGAAAAAGTATAGTAGTAGTAATGAGACAGAGAGAGTGGCAAGCAAGGGTAATCTGGTAATCTAACTGTACGTGTCCACAAAGACCTACCCATGCCATGACTGTCAAACCGGGTAACATGTTCTGATTTACATGCTTTTGGTATAAACTTAATTAACCTACATTAACAACTTTGACTACAGTCCCCTCCAAAACTCAAGATTTAGGGAAAGTCTAAAAAGACATCCCAATATACCTAAAAGACACCTTTTTGCCTAAAAAATGAGAAAAATGAAAGTATATCAACCAATAAACACCTACCAACTAAGTTATATTAATTAGTGCCTAGAGAATGATGAGAGAGAAAGTCATAATTATACCCCTATTAGGGTGTCTCTTTAGTATCACACAAGATTTAAGGGGTGTTTGTTTGTGTGTTTGGTTGGTTGGTGAGCCGTAAGCCGTGACAAATTGGTGCTGCACAAATTAATCGAGTCTTTTTATGTGTTTAAAAAGCAAAACTGAACACCACAAGTTCTTTGTCAAAAGAATCTTGATTTCTGGTATTACAACTATAGTACTCTCAATCTAAAAAGAATCCTGATGATTCAAAATATAAATACTGGTGTCTTTCTTTGTTTTTTTTTTTTGAGATATAAATGGTGGTCTCTAATCTTTTACTTTTGAGATATATATTTGGTTTGTATATTTTATTGTATGGTTTAATATTTTAAATTCAAATGCTGCACCACTTGAGAGTGTTTTTGTGTGTTTTCAAAACCCGAACTATGTGAATGTGATGCTGAAAATCTATATTTTATTTTACTTTTTCACTTAAAATGTATTTTTTTTTCTATTTTGAATTTTATAAAAACAATGGGATTGTAGCTTTTTTTTCCCCAACAGGGATATCATTCTCTTATTAAAGATTCTTTTAACATCAACATGTTTATTTATTGGTAATTATAAAAAAAGTATTTTATAAATTTAATCATTGTTTGAAGTATTGAAGGTTTTATTGAATTTATATATCTAAATGCAAAAGAATTAACTTTTTCCAGGTGTGTAATTATGTAAAACCATGCCAAACCAAATCAATAGAAAAAATTAAAAAAGAATCTAAAATCAAATAACGAAACTAGTTCATGTAGTTTGTTATATACTAAATGCCATATTGTTGTCTCAACTTTTATTCAATCAAAGATAATATAAGTATATAACTACACTAGACATAATAATTAAGAGAATTATAATTAAAAACTTAGGCAAGTTTCAATGTAATCTATTTGTTTAATGATAGGGATTTGAATTCTGCATTAATTCTTTCATTTAGCTATTCTTTTACGCTTAGGTGTTACCACCGTATTATAATTTTACGTGATGTATCATTTATGATACTCACCATTGTATATATGTGTATTAATTGTTCCTACAAATAAATTAATAAACAAATCATATGTACAATATGGTATCATGCAATAGTAAGTGGGCCCATTAACACATTGAGTCTTAGAAGTTATACATAAATAATAATTAAATATTATCTAGATCTCA
Organism: Centrapalus pauciflorus; assembly: GCA_020465985.1. NCBI lineage: Eukaryota > Viridiplantae > Streptophyta > Magnoliopsida > Asterales > Asteraceae > Centrapalus > Centrapalus pauciflorus. The sequence goes on from JAANYP010003435.1 coordinate 184,980, forward strand.
AAAAAATATTTTAAATGATTTATGCATAATTACAGTTGTGGACAAGGTATTATAAAAAAATGTCTATGATACACTCAAAAGTGTATCATTGTTACTGATATTCTTATATTATAATTTGTGTTATTGTGCCTGTAATTTTGCGTCATGTATTAACTTTTAATTATGTCGCAAGGCCATCTCAGAGGGATGTACAGAATGGTTGACCGCAAAGGAGTCTCAATCTCATAGGGTGTCATAGTTATAAAAAGGTTTTGGTTAAATATATAATTAGAACCTATTTGAAAAAATGAAACTTATAGATTTACTAAAACGTTTCTTTCGGTTTCATGTCACCATAAATATCATATTATCATATAAAAAATTTCTATAAGACGATTCAAATGATTTGCATTGAGTATTAATTTTTTTATTAATTATTATTTATTTTAAATTAATTATATCTTGATAAAAAAATTATTATTTATAACATAAATCCTTAATGTATTTTTTACATCTAATTTATCTGATAAAATTTAGTTTTACAATGACCAATTTATTATTTAAAATATTTATATTTAAATTACGTGTATAGAGATAATCCTATTATTTTAGTATATTAAATATTTATTTCAATTTTCAATCAAATAAGGTTATTTCTATATGATAAAAAAAAGACAATGAGTATCACATCTTAACTCTTAAAACTTGAAAGTGTAATCTCTACCTCAAGTCCTCTCTATGGCGGTGTTTGGCTTGAAGGGTTTGAAGAGTTCATACGAAGATTAAGCTCATTAGCATTCTATAACTTTAAAAGAAAATTCACTTTTGCATATTCAAATCCTATTATATTTAAATTATATCATGTTTGATTCTTAAGATCCAGACACCACCTAACACTCAATTTATTTCATAAATTCTCGTTACATTTGGGTTACTAATTTACTATGAAACTAGTTTATGAACCCACACATTAGGTAAGTAATTTTTAATAAACAGTTGGTTAGATAAAATGTATGTAAACTTAAAATTAAATTATATAATGTTAATTATTATAAAAAAATATGAGCAATAGTTACTTTTTTTTAACGTTCTTTTAAATATTTTATTTCTAAATTTATATATATATATTTAATCGATATAATTTAAAATTTTAATTTTACATAAAACATAATGTTTATATATTTTTTATAATAAATAAAATGTCATAAAATATTATTTTATTAATATTGTATTATGTTTATTTTTTAAACATTTTATATGATTTGTATTTATTTTTAATACATATTAACAAGTCTATAAATAAATAATACATTTTTTAATTTTGTATGTATATATAGATAAGGATACATAGGATATAGTATGGACGTAGATTTAACCTTTTCTATTTATTAATATTTAATTTAAATTACATGGACTTCACAGATTCGCAGATTATTTTTTTGTTTAAATTACATGGACTTCACAACCTCTTTGGAAATCCAAGAATCAAAGTTGCATGAAAAAATAGGCTTCAGATTTATTGTTTATAATTGATATATAAAGATTTAAAACAAAAACCCAACGTAAACCCTGTAACCCACTTCCACATCACCATTTTCTTCCACTCGTGTTCTATATAATTCTCTCTCTCAAAAATAACTTTCACTTCTAGAGAGAGAGAGAACATATGTATAATGCAGAATATATCTATTATCTAGGTGACAAGACCAGGTCACATTGATATTTGAGAGAGAGAACTAATAATGTGAGCTGTTTTTTTGTAGGTTTAATTAGCATCCGCCGGCGCCACCACACACCACCGCGGAGGTCTACAATTCCGATGAGTAGGGAAGAACACAATTGCCCATGTGACCTTCCATCACGTATTACTACAACCCCAACCACCACCACCACCACCAACGGGATCACCAGGAGAAAGCATCGGTACCCAGTGGAAGAAGGTGGACAAGGAGATCCAGACATAGGTTGCTCCGGCAAATCCTGCCGGTCATGCACGGCGGGAGTAATCGCCGACTGTGTGGCGGTGTGTTGCTGCCCATGCGCCGTCGTCAACTTCTTCACCCTCACTTTTCTCAAACTTCCGTGGATGATGGGGAGAAAGTGTTTGGGTTTTGGTAATAAAAAGAAAAAGAAATTGAAATTGAAAAACGATGAGAAAGAAAAGGACAGAAGTGGAATTTCAACAAAAGACGAGGGGGTAGAATGTAATTCCGATAACTTAAGAGCTTTAGAAGAAGAAGATAAAAACGAGTACAGTGCAAGGTTTGAGGCTGACAAAGTTTGGTTAGAATTGTATAAAGTTGATCAATTGGGTTTTGGTAGGGTTTCCTTCACCGGTGAGTAACCAAAACAAACGCATTGTGAACTTGTACATTACAAGTGAATAATGCACCCCGATCAGTCAAAATTTGTAAATCGGGGAATATGGTTATTTTTTAAGGCAAACTCCGTATAAACTTAACCAAATTTTTTTTAACAAACTTTGATACATGCTGTGCAGATTATAAAACTAGCTGATTTCTATCATATCTCTGTATCAAAGTTTATATCAAAAACCATAAATTTTTATAAACTTCATTGCTATTCTATGCAATTGAATTATATATAATATATATATATATATATATATATATATATATATTTTATGGTAGGGCTTGAATTGGGCAAAGGGTGTTGTCTTGTAGCCAATTGAGTGATGTATTTGGTAAAGGGTGAGAAATGATTTCAAAGAGAGAATGTTTATGTACATGTTTCAGTGTCCCACGCAATGCTAGCATCAAATTGTACAATTCCACTCTCCGTGACTCTGTCTCTTCCATCCTAACCTTCAATTTTACTTGTACTATTTATTCTGGGGTAAAAAAATTTTATCTTTGATTTACTAGATCCAAATTACCCCATTAATGTAAGAAAATTACAACATTTTATAACAAATTTTACAAGATTTATGGCGTAGTAAATATCTTCTTTTTATAACAGTGTTTGTTATGATCAACAACCCAAAATGATCGGAACTAACTTTTGAAAGCTTCTTTACCTTAAGAATTTACAAAAGACAATAATACATGAGTTTTATACCTTTAATTAAATAAAAACAATAAGTCAATAAGTTTGTTTATAAAAACGCCAAACCATTCACTTGTTTATAAAAATGCCAAACCAAATTATAGGACTTTGTAAATTTGGACCTAAGTACATTTTATTTTGTAAGTGAAAGATAATCCAATGATTTTGCAACATGTGCAATATGAACATTTTACCTATCTCATGGTATAAATAGATTCTTAATATTTAAACAACTTTTCAGTTTAATTCTAAGATTTTTACAAGCATCAAGTTCCTGCCATTTGACTTGATGTTGTTTAAAAAAATTATATATTTTTTTGGACATCATAAACATTTAAAGGGAAAGATAAAATCATAATATATATGCTTTGTTCTTGCCATTTAGCATACTTGCATTAACATGATATTTAACTTTTATAAAATTTACGAAAATGAAAAATTTCAAATAATAATAAAGAATATATATAACAGTTTTTAAGGGTAACCACCATGACATTGCCAATAAAAAGGATATTTTGGTAGTGGTAGTACCCACCATTCTTCATTTTCATATTTCTGACCACATCAGCTTTCATCTCTCCATCCATTCCATCCTTCTAAATTGGAAATACACATTTTTGTACATGTTTTTATCTTTCTATCCTTTTTATCAAAAAAATACAACTCATTTATAATTAAAATAATGAAAACTAAAATGATTAATTTTAAAAATATTAAGAGCTATTACATAACTACCCAATAAACAATACGAAACAACAATTACGAAACTAAAAATATAAATGTAGGAAACTAAATCCTAACCCCAACATTTGGCAATTTGTCGTTTGCATTGTAAAATAATATTCAGTTGAGCACCTTGCAAGTGATCATGTGGCCAAAACATAAAAGTCTAAATCGTTCTCTATTTTTTGTTCTTCCACTAGTTCCATTACCGTTTAGAAAAAACAAAAAATAATAATCGTTTGAGAGAAAGAGCCGTTCGGGGTGGGATGGCGTTCTTGTTGGGGCCGATCTGAGGTGGAACCCTGATGACGTCGCGGGATGAGTACTTCGTTCCCACTAATCAATAAGTATGTTGTAGAGTTTAGTCCTTAAACATACATTACGAACTCAATTTCTTTGTCAGATACGTTATTATTGCAGGCCTAATTCTTATATCTTACTATTTAATTTTTCTTTTAACGACAAATTAACATACTTCTACTGTTTAAACTAGACTAATCTATTTCTTTCTATTAAATTGTTTTGGTTTATTTGTTCGGTTAATCAGAAGTAAACAAACCCCAAACAAATTCGTTTTGATCAGATCCGAATGCATAAAAAGATAAAGAGTCCATGGAATTATTCAGTTATTGGGTCCAAGTCCGATATCATGGTGAAAATAACACCCTGGCTAGTGATAAAAACCAATCATTCCATGACACGTGTTAATACATCAAAAGGTAGGGGACGTGACATGTGTTCACGGGCAGCGACAATCAGAGACCTGTTCGAGAAGAAAACAGAAACACGGAAGTACACACAGAGGACGAACTTCGAAGCAGAAGGAAGCCAGCTATGGCGTCGGTGAGAGTTGACTCGGAGGTGACTCGGATAATGATCGGAGTGAACGAGTCAAGCATCAAAGGTTATCCACATGCTTCAATTAGTAGCAAATCAGCATTTGAATGGACTTTGAACAAAATCATTCGCAACAATACATCCGGTTTCAAGCTTCTTTTTCTCCACGTCCAAGTTCCTGACGAAGACGGTATTCATTTTTTCTCTCTATGTTCTTGTATATCCATTTTTACGATCTATTTTCTGTTTTCGTGTGCCTATGCGAATTTGGAGTGATTTTAGGGTTTGTAAAGTTGGATTTTTAGGTGATTGTTGTTTTGCCTTTGTGTAGATTGTTATTGTAGGTCATGTGATTGTTGGTAACAATTTTGATTCTATTTTACCTCCGTGATTTTGACTTTTTTAAATATTGTATCCTGAAATTAAACACTTGTAGACGATTATCATCTTTTACTGTTGTCGTTATTATCTAAGTTGAAGTGATTCTAGGGGTTGTGAAATCAATTTTATGTGACTGAGGTATTTCCATTATGTGTTGATTTTGAATATGCAGAATTTGTATGCCGAGTTTAGCATCTGAGACATGTATCAAATTCGGTTCAATGTTAAGTAGGTTTTTGTTTTTTTTAAACTATCTACTGTGTTTTCTTGTGCATATGGACTTATGGAGTCTTCAAGTGATATAAGGCTTTGTGAAATCAGATATAGGCAACTGAGGTTTTGTTGTGTAATTTGTTAATGTATGCTGTGTGATTGTTGATAAAAAATTTGATTTGAAATTACATGTTTTTTGTTTGAGTTCTATCAGTTTGTATGCTGAAATTTAGCATTCATGATGCTTATCAGTTTTGGTTCCACGTAAAATGCAGCTTTTCTGGTTTTAGTAAGTTCATATCATATGTTGTAATGAATTGTCATGTTCCATTCAGATCTGTTTTTATGATTGTGTGATATGTTGATGCATTCTTACGCTGATATGGGTGTTGATGAGCAATATGGAGAGATGTTACTACTAGTTTGTTAACGTGTTACCTGATCTTTAGTGCTTATTGAACGGAAATATGCTGAAATGGTCCGACTTATTGGCATTGTTCTGTCCTGTTTTTAATGCAACTGATATAGTTTGTGTATAACTAATGGCAGTTGAATGTTCCAATGCCAATGTTCAATATTGCTCAAGCTTTTCTTTGCTCGGACTGTCATTTCCTTGTTTAGAGAAATAACTAGCTGGTGCTTTCCTCTCCTTACGAAGGAAGGTCCTCTTTTGTGTCAACCAATGACACTTGTTGAATGTCGGATTTGTGGTTTACCATGTATAGTCATTTACTATTTAAGATTACGAAATTGTATCAGAAATTTAAAGAAGTAGCCTAACAAACAAGGGCAGAAATTTATATTGCTGTCTACAAATATTAATAAAGTGAAGTACATTACTAATACCAAATCATCATTATATAACCAGTAAATGTGACTGCGAGTTTTTCTCTAACATTGTTCTTTCTTTTTTCTTCCTCTTTTGGATTCATTTCATTGGAATGTGGATACCTGGCCTTTGGAAATCACCTTATTAAACATGCTGCACAACATGTTAACTTGAAACCCTACTAATCTTGGCTTCCTTGTTTAAGCTCCCAACTTCTATTTAAGTATATATTTACTACATGTTGATTGTTACTTCCTACATTTCTGAAAATGATTAGTTCTAACTGGGTGTGTAATTGGTTTATCAAAGGTGTAAAATTGTATGGTGAATATATGGATGGAATTGCATTCAGCCCCCCTTTGTTGTTCTTTCTAGTTTCTGTCATCTTTAATCTCATTGACCCGATGTGTTTCCCTTATTTTCCTAATTCCTAGCATGCATCTTCGTTCACTTTATGGAATTTCTCATCAACATTTACTAGTATAACCTGTCTGTCGTCCTTTGCATGTGATTCTGATCTCCTACACAAAACCTGCTTCTTGTGTAAGTTTGATAATTTAATTGAATGGCCTCTGATGACATCTCATGTGGTGCTAGCTTTTGATGACGTTGATAGTATATATGCCTCACCGGAAGATTTTAAAGATGCCAATCGTAAGGATAAGATTAGAGGATCTCATCTGCTGGAGTACTTTGTGAAGAGAAGTCACGAAATAGGGGTCATTCCTCTCTCTCTCTCTCTCTCTCTCTCACACACACACATGATGCAGGAAAATGTTGCTTTGTCAAGTGCATGGTTAGCCAAGTATTTAATTTTGTCTTAGTTATCCACCATTCAATTTGGTGGTATTTGATCCCATCTCCGAAGTGGTAGGAATACCTTTGCTTGCTGCCTCCCTTGCTAATTAAAAATTCTCTTACAGGTTGCTTGTGAAGCATGGATTAAGAAGGGTGATCCCAAAGAAGTAATCTGCCATGAGGTTAAAAGAGTCCAACCAGACCTTCTGGTTGTCGGAAACAGGGGTCTTGGTCCCTTTCAGAGGTATGTCTATTTGTGTATTTTGAATTCTAAGCATGTTCAATTGCTCATCCTTTACCTTTCTTTTAGAACATAATCACCATGATGGTCTTTGAAATCATCTAATTTGTCACTTGACTACTCTTTAAGAAACATCATCTTCATGAAATAATTTGAGGAAGTTACGTATGTTATTATAAACTAAGGTCCATGACATAGCTGTAACGCTTGTCAAACAAGCTATTAACCTCATGCCAAACGCTCAGCATTTGGGAGACCCAATTCACCTCCCAAAAGGGGAAAGTTTTCATGGTTCACGGGAGGGGGTGCTTGTCCCGAACTTTATGGTCATGGGTTAGTGTTTGACACCCTAGGTATCAATCCCTTCTTTTTTGTTGACTTGTTAAGGTAGGATGAACTTATGACTCGCAAAATGACTAGAGCCCTTACTGTTCATTTATCTTTTGGTTCCAGATCTGCTTAGCACACATCCATGGCAACATGTTATTGCCTACCCTGCTGTAGAGAAAACCTCGAAATTTGGCTTTTCTATAAAACTGTGTTTAGGACACAAAAAGAGAAAACTTACACTAGAATAGTGATTGTGATTGTCAAACAACTTTTTAGTTTTCTGTGTTTCCAAAATACATAAAGCTAATGATAATCATCCTCAAAAACCAAATCCAAACACTGTCTTAGTTTTACAAAGGGCCTCCATATCAGTAGTTTGCAATCACTACCAAAGAGTTCAATATTATTATCTAGACAGCTTTTCATTACCATCATGCTGACATTCTTTCAACGTCTCCGAACAGGGTATTTGTAGGAACTGTCAGCGAGTTTTGTGTGAAGCATTGTGAATGCCCTGTTGTAACCATCAAACGCAGTGCGGATCAAACTCCCGAGGATCCTGTCGACGACTAGTCAAATCACTCATCTTATAGCTACAAATAATGTAAAATCATCTGTGATTTTTGTGTGTACTGTATTTTTTATGAAGACTAGTAGTGTAAAGCGGCGGTGTCAAACACTTTTTGTACGATGACATGTTTTTTTAATGACAAAAAAGTGACTTTTGATGATAAATAGTTTCTTTTGAATAAAGATACAGTTAATATTATGTTTAAGTTTCAATTCAAATATGCAGGATAAAAATATTATTCAATCAACATTTGTAATACAATATGATATAAGAATGTTCAATCTACATTGTCAAAAGAATGGCTAATACAAGCTTGTATTATTCGGTCATTCGCTCCATCATCACTCGTCCACATCCACAACCAGACCGGTCTACCAGTGATATTCCTCATTGATAATGTGGATGTAAGAAACCAAGACTCTACCAGTGATATTCCTCATTGATAATGTGGATGTAAGAAACCAAGACACAAATCGTAAAGGTTCATATTTACGATGAATGTTTTAAAAGATCATCTGGTGGTTTGCAATTGTTTTTGAAATTTGATATTTTTTTAAATACATTTGCAGACGTATTCGGAACTCACTTCAGATCATTACTTAGATTATATCAACGAATATGTCATTGGGATTGGTCCATGGAATGATACCCGACTTGGCTTCTCTAATCCAAATCTCATTCGGGGTCTTAAGAGCAAGCAGGTTCCCGTAAAACACAACTATATTCTAACACCTACTAATCTCGTGGCGAGAGCACATGCCCATAAATATATCAAAATTAGAATCTCCCTACATAAACCTGACTTTCGTTAACCCGGTGTAGAAAAATGGTCCGCAGTGCAGACCTTAGTGCTATTACTGTCTAAAACAGGTGAGCATGTAATTAGGAGGCCACGAGGCAGGCCAGGTGGATCCAAAAACAAGCCGAAGCTGCCATCATCATCACTCGAGATAGTGCAAAACGTTACGGGCTCATGCCATGGAGGTTAGTTCAGGCTGTGATGTTGGTGAGAGTTTGGTCACATTTGTTAGGAGGAAGCAACAGGGGATATGGGTGCTAAGTGCAGCCGGCTACGTGAGCAATGTCATGTTGCGCCAACCATCCCCTTTGCCAGCCAGTCAGGCTTCTGGGCCCATCGTCACCCTTCATGGCCGCTTCGAGATCTTATCATTGATTGGTTTCGTATTGCCGCCACCAGCTCCGCCAAGCGTCGCCGGCTTAGCCGTATATATTTAGTTAGCCCGCAAGGCCAATTTGTGGGTGGTGCCATTGCAGAAATAATATGTTATATTAAATAGTAAAAATATGAAAGATGTCTAATAACAACACTTCACCAGCTTGTTTCTCCATTTAAAAAGGTATAGCATGCTCAATAAACCGGTCGTTTATTTTACATAATTATGAATTTTTTTTCGAAAGAACAATTTGTTTAATACACCGTTTTATAAATTTTCATTAAATAATATATATATTCTATCTTAGTTTTTTACAATGGCCTCATTTAAGATTGTTCATACTGTGAAGTAGGTGGGTGCACATGGATTTTTTTTATAAATATCATGAACAACATATTGAGAATGGCCTCATTTAAGATTGTTCAGATGCGTACTTGTTTATCAAAAGTTGATTTCTATATCTGAATATCAAGTCATTGCAGGTACAAAGACAAATGCAGATGATTTTCTTCCAGATAGGGTAATGTTACAAGATAATGATTCGTCAACTTTGGAACCTGGCTCAAGAACCGCCGATGTAAGCTTCGATGAACCCATGCTGGAAAGGTGATGTTTGTGGTTTAGTATTGTTGTAGAGAACACGAAGCAACAAATAAATACGACCGAAAACTAACAACATTTTACTTTACAAAATTAATCATAAAAACATGCTACAAGTCTACAACAATATCGTTGCTATTGGTTTTTTTCACCTTTTAAAAACATTTATAACAATAATTCAGACATGAATTATAACAAACAAACAAGAGGGGAATCCAAGGTACCCAGCCACAACCCAAGGTAAGAATCAAAGAATCACTGGTAACTAACCCACCAGTCTCGAGAAGTTACTTTCGATCAAGATCAAATTATTTAGCTTCAACAGTGGATGGCTTTGTAATTGAAGAGCAAATGAACGATGTGATAACCAGGTCTGTCCACGGTCCACCCTTCATTTGGACCGGGCGCAAACATCCCAGAAACCAAGCTTTTGTGAACATCTACACTTTTTATTCCTTATTCAATGTTGTCTACTACCGGCCTGAACCATTGATCACTAATGTGGTTCATAGGTTTGCATCATTGGTTCAATTAATGGTCCAAGACAACTCGCCAGAAATATGTGGTGCATTTCTTGTTGGATATCGTACCCAAATGTGATGTTTGGTTCAAAAAATAGAATTCGATCGAATTAGAATTTAAATTTAGCTTGTTTGGAACTTTGATGACAAAGATAAAGAGTTAAATTTATTTATTTATTTTATCAAAATTCTTTGATTATAGGAATTTGACATTCATACCATCATACATGAATTGGGTTCCAATTTACATATTAACCAATGCTAAAAACTATCTTTTATTCTTCTGCATCGAACACACTAGTAACTAAATTTTAAATTCCAACTCTTTCAAATCTCGTTCCGCAAACCAAACGCCAAAATAACAGTAGAACAAAACACAGCGAGTCTTGATAGAGTAGGCACTTGCCCTTCTCATATATGAAAGATCTATGCTACATTGCTACCAACTTAAGGGAGGTATCCTGAAATCGACTAGAACCAGGGAAATAAGGGAATTATCTAAAAAGAAGGCAAGACACAATGGATTTCAAAACAGAATTTGGCTATCTTCCAAATATGGTTTGGATTCATGTTGGTGGGATAGGATCCACAAGCTTAAAACCATTGATCATATTTTATGTGAGTTTGAAAACAAGCTTGAAGTGAAATATGAAACACGAGAATCTGTACAATTTTTTAGAATGAAGCCCAAAGTAGCTCACTCATGTTTACAGCATAAAGACATAATATGGAATGAGGAACTCCATGAAAATCGACAAATTTCCATAGCTACAAACAATTTTGCTTGATGAGGTGGTAGATCCTTTTGATCTTCTATATAAATCCAACAATATATCTAGATTATATCACAGGCTAATAGCCTAATAAAGAAATTGAAGAGTAGGCATCTTGTGATTCAGTTTAATAAGAAAAGAATAGATGCATTTGCATTGTTTCAATCAGCAATTTGATAATGAAGCCAATTTCAGGCGGCATTTTACAAGCATCAGATGAACAAGTTATCATAAATATGAATATAATTGAATATCACAGAAAAGTAGACATGAATTTGCATCTCATTGAAGTAACTTATGACCTTCAATTCGTAAACGATGAGTACAAAGATGAAACCAAATTCAACTATCAAACTAAAAAAAATTAACAATAGGTTACATTATGCATATGCAAAAAAGGAGAAACGTACCACGAATTCGTGAACTAAACAATTGAGATTTTGGCGCCAGCTTCTTCAAGTTGTTTCTTCGCATCTTCAGCTTCATCTTTCGATACACCTTCCTTAAATTTCTTCGGAAGTCCTTCAATAAGCTCTTTCGCCTCCTTAAGCGCCAAGCTCGTCAGAGCCCTAACGACCTTAATCGTCGCAATCCTCGCATTACTCGGAACATCATCTATCACCACATCAAACTCCGTCTTCTCCTCCACAACTTCAGCCACATCCGCTCCCGCTCCTCCAGGTGCGGCAACAACAGCGGCCGGAGCAAATGATGCAGCGGTGACTCCGAGCTTATCTTGTAGATACTCCACAAGTTTCTGTGCATCTGATAGCGTTAGATTCGAGATTTCATCTCCTAGCTGTACGACCTTCTCCTCCGCTACGGCGGCCACAGGATGTAGGAATGTCGATCTGCGAGCGAGTTTGGTCGTTCGGAGGGGGAATTCTAGAGTTTGTTTGGGACAAAGTAGTGATGGCGGTGGAATGTGAGCGGCTGTGGACGGTGACAGACAAGAGGATGAATGTAGAGTGATCGTAGAGAGAGCTGAAGGTGCTGCCATTGGAGCAGAGCTCGGAGAAGAGTGGGGAGACGTGAAAGAAAAGATAGGATAAAGAGATTGGAGGGGTTCGGTTTGATTTTGAGATAACATGTTAAAAGACGTTCGATTTTGTTTATGGGTTAATTGCAGATGCATCCCTGAACTTAAGAACTATTTACATTAATAACATTGATCTTTTTGATTTCTACAATTATAACCCCAGCTTTTGTTGCAACTTGCAAGCAAACATAGATGAGAATTAATAGAATAATAGGGTTAGAAATTTTCTTTATTTGTTTCATCAATATTCTATTTTGAGTAAATTACTCTGTTGATCCTTTAAGTTTACCCACTATGACTGGTTCAGTCCTTTAACTTTTAAAATTAATATGCTAATCCTTTAAACAGGAATTCTGAACACCAATGGTCCTTTATTCATACGAAAAGTGATAAATGTCATCGCATTTCTCCAAGCATCCATTTGTATAAAGGACTATTGGTGTTCAGAATTCTTATTTAAAGGATTGTCGGAGTAATTTCAAAAGTTGAAGTACTAAACCAGTAGTAATAGGTCAACTTAAAGGATTAACGAAGTAATTTATTTTATATTTTTTTCTTAAATATTATTTAAGTAATTATATAACTTGTTCAAATGGGTTGTTATTAATGTTTAGTGACACTTCCATTTGGTTTCTGCAAGGGTGGCAATTTGAGTACATTCAAGTATAAGGGTCAAACGGATTGATGACCAAAAGTCATAAATTTTACATAAATTTTAAATTTTTTTCAAAGAACAAATTTTTTAATACACCGTTTTATAAATTTTCATTTTTAAAAAAAATTTATGTTCTATCTTAGTTTTTTACAATAGGTCCAATTAACTCTTCGGCTCGTTTGGCCCGTTGGGTCAAGATTGCCACTCATTTGTGGAATAGTTCATTTAAATGAATTACGATTTTTTTAGCATGTTTTAAAGTTTGAATTACAAACAATGTGAATGAAAATTTATTTAAACTTTATCAACATTTATAACTCAAGAAAATTTATCGTTCTTAAATATTTGGAATATAATTTAAATTATAATATTTTCAAATTTAATTTCTTTAAAATTTTCAATCTTCACTTTATTTCTATTAAACTAACAGTGAACAATTTTGAAAGGGTTTTGACAAAGACTCACCAAAAATGATCCTACAAATAAAGATGAGTATTATTTAAATGAAACAAATAATAATACATGTATCTAAACGACGACATAATATTAATAATATATCATTAAGGATTTGTAATTGACAATCAATTTATAATTAAAATTAAGATAAAATAAAATATTATATATCTATCCTCAACGTGTTTGAATCAAAATTTATTTATAGTTTGTTAATAATGACAAATTCTTTTAACCATGAATTTTGATAAACTTTGCATTTTTCCTTTAAACTTTTGAATAATAAGATTAGTATATGCTTTCATACCTTAGAATTTATTTAATTTACATCAGATACTTTTGTCTTACCTGTAATTATCGGTTTATCACATATGAATTACAGGATCTAAATATAATTGACACTAGTGTCGATACAAGGGTTCCATCCACGATCCAATTAATTACCTAAAACCCGAAACTTTATTTGCTCACTTGAGATCCAAAAATATATGTGTTAAACCACAATTTATCATAACCATAGTTTTTATAGAATCCATGTACTACTTTCATAATTCACCACAACACACATGAGGTCAAGTAAAGACCGCTCAAGCTTATATGATCCCCGGAGCTAGAGTGTAACCGTAATAAAAAAATAATTGAAGGCGATATTTGCTAATGGATGTAGTTTGTAACCGAGACATTTTATTCACACCCCTTATGACGTGACATTTTCGCACCCCCATTGATTTGACTTTATTATTATTATTTGTAATGATAAAATATTCAAAAAGGTTATTATGTGATGGGCTTAGAGGAGTTAGTGTCTTAGTGGAATGCAACTAGTAAAAGTGAATGCAAATAGTAACCCTAGAGGGGTGCAAATAACAAACGCATTTATAATTCTGTATTTAAGGAGACGTTTGAACTCATTATGCACATGTCACAAACAACTTATATAAACTTAAAGAGATAAAGTTATGAATCATTATAACAAATGTATCTAAAAAAATATTACAACATTGTTAGAGCCATAATTACAAGCAACAAAAAATTATAATCTTCCTAATCTAAAGAAACTTTCTAGGATTCACGATAATTGCATCGTAACTATGATCGGGGCAAAGTAAAAAAGCAACAATCATCACTCACAGTAAATGTATGTAGGTGTATAAATGATTAATTGGTGTGAAATACTGAAATGTGTATGCGTGAGCGTGTGCGTAATCTTAAGACTTAAGGCCAATATTCGTGCATGTAAACGAGTTTTCGTAAACAAGTTAGGTTAACGTCGGGCTTCACCATCCAAACCTCATGTATAATTTGTATGCAAATGGAAAGCCAAAGATTGAACCTTCCTAAATTAGCATACAAAAATTCTACCTTCCACGTGTCTGCCTTCTATTGGTCTTGTTAGGTAGACGTTTCATCACCTACAACTCCAAGGGGGCTTCAAATATACAATTTAATTTAAAGAAAATTATTTATTACAACAATCATTAAATTATTTACTTATTAATTATATAAGTCATGCTATCAAATGAAATATAAATATTTCGGTTCAATCCTTCATGTTTTTTTTATTGATTAATAGAGTAACTTATGGGTAGCGTTTGTTACGCGGTAACGAGAGTTAAAATGGAATGGATCATTCTGACGGAATCAGAAAATTTGTTTGTTTAACTCATGGTAATTGACAAATGAATGGAATGGTTATTTTGGTTAATTTCATTCCTTTTAATTTTAGAGTTTTTAACTTTATAAATTTAGTTTTATTTCATTCCTTTTAATTTTCCTACCTACCAAACAACAGATAGTAATATCTAATTTCATTCCAATGATATAAACAAATACAACAAGAAACTGTAATAATTCATTCCATTACATTCTTATATCAATATCTACGTCCAACCAAATAAGCCCTTAATTTTTTTATCTACAGTCTATAATATTCTTTATTTTCATATTTTGATTTAGTATCAGTTTTATATTATATTTTATTAAGTGTTATATTGAAAAAAATACCATATGTTTTCTTTATGTTTAACCGTTGATCACTTGATCCCTAAATCTTTATTATTTATTTAAACACCAAAAAATAACAACTTGTTCATTATAAAGATAAATTCAGAAGATTTAAAGCTAAAAAATAAGCTTTAACGACGAAACGTTGAAAAGTGTATAAATTTTTTTTCCCACTATACACTTATAAACCTTATAACAAATAACTAATGTTTTATGCACTTGAATATATATTAGTTGTAACCCGTTTGAGTCATTGGAATATTTTACTTAAAGTTAATATTGTTTAATTATTACTAGAATATGGAAAAAGATACCAAATTTTTTTAATTATTACTAATAGTAATAATTAAAAATGTAATCTTATATTAATAAACTAGTTTATTACCCGCGTATTACGCGGATATTTGTAATATATATATATATATATATATATATATATATATATATATATATATATATATATATATATATATAATATAATAAATTAAAAGGTAAAGATATAAATATTATTTTTTTAAAACAAAACTGTATAAATATATACGAATAGTAATTATTTGCTTATATTTTTTAAACTTTTATTATATTATAATTAATAAGTTAGTAGAGTATTAGATTTTGTTTGATTTGATTTGAATTTAGAAGTAGATTATATTAGATTAGGATATAATTCAATTAAATTTCTTTATTATTTTTAAAACTCATAAATGCCACATATCGATTCATAGTGATGACACGTGACTTCACAGGAAAAGAGTAAAGTTACTCTTTTATTACTATTTATTATAGATATATAGATTAGCTAGATTATTAAGTGTACTATTTATATCAATTCATATTTTCATTCAGATTTTTTAGAATTGATAAAAAGAATTGATAATTTCTATAAATTAGTTTAAATTATAAAATCAATACATTTGTAGAATATTTATAAATGAAAACATCTGAAATATATGAAGGAATAATTGTATCTAATTTCTCAACATTTTATACTTAATATGATTTAACTAAAAAAGTTATGTTATATTAATAAATAAATATTTGTTTTAAGATATAAATTATACAAAGTTATTACAATTATTATATGCATGCTTCGAATTTTAAAGACAATATATATGTTTTAGTTATTATCAACCTATTGGTTAATTGCTTTTAATATAATAAATTGAAGTGATTAATGTAAGGAAATATATTAGGAAAGAAAGATAAAAGGTTATTTATATTTTTTTTAATTATTGATTTTAATTAGGAAAGAAAGATAAGATGACATAGGTATAATTATTAATTTTAATTAAGGTATAAGAGACATTTCATAAATAATTATGAGTTGTCATTAATCTGGACCATTGATTTCTTTCCATCCAATGGTCCAGAAACTCGAAGTGGTTTTCTTATTTTATATAGTATAGATTTATTTGTCACAATTATTTTGGCTCGTCATAAATAACTTATATGATATGATCAAACCCACAATATAAACAATAATCTTTAAATTTTATATGAGTATGTTGAAAATAAATATAATTATTAAAAATAAAGATATCTATTAATCTATGATATGAATATAGATCGAAAGATCACGTACATACATTTAGGGGTGTCCAAAATTGGATATCTGAAATTTTGGATGGTGATTTTTGCCATCCGAATCCGAAATTTTGGATATCCAAAGTTCGGATATCGGATTATCCGAATATCCGAAAATTCATACTTTTTATTTTTTTTAAAAAAAATAGAAATATTTAAATATCTAAAATACAAATTCATATATCCAAAATACATGAAAAAGATAAATATATCACAAACTAAATTTATCCGAAACTATTTTACTCAAAACGACTAAAAAGGTTAAAAATTAAAATATATAAAATATTAGTTAATAAATCTATAATATCAAGTAAAACTAAAAAATATACATTAGAATAATAATAAACACTCAATATTATGTAAATAATCAATACTAAAAAAATATAAAATTGTTTAAAAAATAAAAGTTGTTGGATTTTCTGATATTTTGGATATCCGAATAACCGAAAATCTAGAATTTTACTATCCGAATCCAAATCCGAAGTTTCCGATTATTGATTTTCGGATATCCGAAATTTCGGATCGGATTTTCAGATTTTTATGAACGCCCCCCCTACCAGTGGCGGATTCAGAAAAGTTTTTTGTTAGGCCAATGAGTTTGTATAAGGTATCCATCGTGTTAATTTTCCGGAACAAATAAGCTAAAATTCATCAAATTTATGCAAATCGTTGGGGGCCTTTTCCCCCCGCTTCTCTTCCTGTGGCTCCGCCCCGACATACATTATTTGTAATATTATTAAGTATGAAAAGCATGTTTTAATGGTCAATGGCTGTTAATCTAGTATAAAGGGAAGCATTGTCTAATACAGTCGCAACAAGGCTCGAGTGGCATCAAATATATTGTTTAATCATAAAGACAAAATGGAACTACGAACATGCTTATTTTGTTGATATTATGAAGTAGATAAACAAAAACAAAGCAAAATGTGTCTTAAGACAAAGATTATGACTCACATTTAGCTATACAAACAACCAAACAAAATTAAACATGGATTTAGATATAAACTTACATGTGTGTTTAGTGATATTAATAAAATTTGATTTAGTCGTTATTTATCAACTGCAATGACCATAAATCTTCCATACTCCATGTGTTCTCGATTGTCTCGGTGGCAAAAGGACCTGAAAAATTCATAACGTTGTCACATGGAGGATAGTATGATAACTCTATCGGATTTACAACATTGCATGACTGTGTCGAGATCATATTCACTTGATTGTTCTGTGCTGAAGATGTCTGTCCATTGAAATTCTCAGTTGCCTTCACATGCTTTTGAATCCTCGTCCTCCAGTAATTCTTTATCTCATTATCTGTTCTTCCTGGTAAATGTTTTGCAATTTTCGACCACCTACAAGTACAAACCATTTTAGTTTGCCAATGGACTATCAACAATCAATTCAATCTTGCATGGAAATAATCGCTTTATGAAAACTAAACAACATTTCTATAAGTTATATTTAATGGTTGTCCTTGAAACTTCATAAAGTAGACTTTTATCAAAAAAAGAATATCGGATACGGCCCACATTTTTCATTTAAGCATTTCTAACACATGTTACATGTCGCAAAATAAAGAGATCATCATGTTCTATGGTTCAAAATCAAAGTTTTTGATGTTGGATCACTTGTATTTAAGGTAGAGACCCAATGTCTCATTTTATTCATTTGAAAATGGAGCTCCAACAATATCTGATCAACAAACAAGAATGGATGTGTAATCGAAGGTTATTCGTCAATATGAAAAGAGAAATATGTAAGTAACCAAATTAGCTATCCTAATGCGTATATTAATTTGTGTTTATATAATTACAAAGCAACCTATTATTTATTTTCTCGTTGAGGTTCCTATATCTTTCCACGTCTAGTCGTTATACTTTCAAAATCCATCTTAATTTTAATTATTATGATATTCTAGTGACATTTTACTATCTTTTAAAGTTTTTAACATTTTTTATGACGAATTACACTTTTAACGATAGATGACTACCAAATTATTACAATTTGATACCTTGATCATAATTGCCTCTTATGTTTTTTCATTAAGAAAAAAATGTAATTTCTCATAGTATATTTTAGATTGTTGTACATGATATTCTATTTTTTTTAAGTCTTGAATGTCTTGTATCTTTATGTGTTTCCCATTTTTCTTATAATATATAGATGTATAATGTATGATTATTTGATTTTTTCATACCATGGAATGCTTTAGTTAATAAAGTGATCCAATAAATATCATGGATTTATCTTATAATTTTGTTTTGTTTTGTTTTTCGAAATAATTCTTGTTTTTCTTTGTTAATTGTTTATGTATTTCAACTTTTTTATGTTTTTTCAGTTATTTTATGTTAGAAAATTTATAGAATTATGAAAATGAATCTAAATAAACTCAAAACTAAGTAATACTTGGGGTTGTTTGTTTACTTACTAATGTAATCATTAAGAAGTCATTTAAATATTAAATAATCTCTTAATGATTCCATTAAGAGGTAAACAAACATGACCTAACAGTAATTTTGGAGGCTTTTCTTCCTTAAAAATGATTTAGTTTGAGAAACTAATTGTTAAAAATGTAAACAATAAGATCAATTGCTTATCCTACTTTTCAATTAAATAATTAATTTAATTAAATTAATTACTAACCGGTTTCCCCACTTAGCATGAAGCTCCATAATCAAAAGTTGTTCTTCTGGTGTGATATTACCCCTTCTCACATCTGGTCGAAGATAGTTCAACCATCGAAGCCGACAACTCTTTCCTGTTCTTTTAAGACCTAATTAAAAATAATATCAATTAAATAATTAGAGTTCTTAATTTACTATAGATTCAAAACCGATATGCAATCATAAGTAGATATAGTAAGTTAATAAGCACCTGCGGATTTGGCAAGAGTGTTCCAAACACCTTCACCATGATCGGCGATGTAGTTGATAAGAATCAGGTCTTCCTCCATCGTCCATGGCCCTTTTCTGACTTCGACGTCTTGTACTGATGTACTTGGCCTTTTCTCCATTTTCAATTTATTCGGAGGATAGAGAATGAGATTTATTGAAGAAAGATAATGAAGATGGTAATGCTTTATATAGAGGGGGCTAAGATGACTACTTAACGATTAATTAAGGTTAATCGAACACAAAATCTTTTGACCTAACTAGTTATTATTATGTTGATAAATTAAAATTAATACCTAAAATTGTTTATCCATTCATGATCAACTAGATATAAGATCTCATAGCAAGTAATGAAGATATATATATAAGATATCATAGTTTCCACATATATAGTAAATGTATGTCCATGCACATGTATGTATGTATATGCATGTATCATATCATATATATACATATGCAAACTCTTTTTACAGTGATAAATTAATTGCATGAGAGATTATTAAATTAAATAAAAATGTTAGCATGTGACTTGTTTATACTAGTAGAGAAATTGATTTAATAATACTCTCTAATTATCAATTAATATGCAATTTTATAATTAGATGATATTATCATTTTATATATCCAAAAACATATGAGATGTATTATGCTTAAAAAATATGGAATACAAAGTTTTGAACACAAGTTTTAGTGTATTAATTAATTAATAAATATATTCAACCTTTTAAGTTTATTTATATATTTTCTGAAAATTAATATTAAGAATACAATGTTAGTTGCAAATATTATACACAACTATAACTTAAACAATGTGACCGTGAAAATCATGTCAAATTAATCATACAATACTGCTTGTAAAATGTCATACATATCTACAATTAGAACCGAGTGACGGTGCACGTTCATAAGAACGGACCTGAATAAGATGTACGTTCACATTACCTTTGAATGTTCACATACTTTATTATGAGTTAGAAATTATGAATGTACAAGTAACCTTATATTGTTATTATCAATATGAATATAAAAATAATAATAATAAAGTTTTATAATGCACGTTCACACCTGAACACTCTTGTGTTCAGAAGGTCGTAGGTTTGATACATTTCATATGACATTTGACGACAACACGTCTAATGTTGAATTGTGTATATTTTTTAATGATTCATAAGTTTATAGTTACTAATCAAATTTTTTTCGATAATTATTTAACTTACATCATAGAAAAGGTTTTTTTTATAATCTTTGGTGTTTGTGCAACAATATTACTATCTTTATATAATTATTGAAAACATTTCATCATTTTATGAAACAAAATCAATGCTATTAATATTCTAACATTATTATTTATCATGTATGAGTATATAGAAAATTTACTTATAAAGTTTGCCGAAAATATGTTCATTATTTTATTTTTATTTCGAAGTATATGAAAAGAAATACATTGGGCTTAGGGCTTAGGCCCAATAGATGCATACCAATGGAATTTTGTTTCACAAGTATAAATATTAATTTTAAAGATGGATTTCCATTTGAATTTTATGTGTCAACATTTTGCAGAATTTACCCATAAACTTATAAATATTAAATTTATAACTTAGTTTTTGGATTTTCATAAAATTAATACATTTTGCAGAATTTACCCATAATACTTTCCATAAAAAGCTGCAACTAGCTAACCTGATTGTCACAAGCACCTTTGAGTTTCTTGACTTTCAAAAAATTCTAAGAATAATTTTGAAGTCCAAAAACTAAAATGGTATGAAATTTTTCGATGACTAAAATAAATAAAACAAATAGAAAGTATACCAGTAAATAAGGACATAGGCCCTTGAGTTTTTGGTTAAATACTAAATTGCATTAAAGATAGCAAGAACACCTAAAATAGAAAAAAAAAAATTCTATATTTACTTAGCCTTTTTGGTCAATTATAGATGGCGTTTGGTTCATGTGATGGAATTCGATGGACTTGAAATTTAAATTTAGCTTGTTTACAATTTTTGATAATTAATAGAATGGTTTCAATTTTATGTATTAATAATCAAATTTCTTTCATTATAAGAATTTTATATTCCTTCCAACTCATACATGAATTAAAATTCAACCTATAAATGAACTAGATTCCGACTTACATCTCTAATCAATACTAAAAGTCATCTTCTACCTTCACCATTAACTATATTAATAACTAAAATTTTAGTTCCAATTCCTTCGAGTTTCATTCCATGAATCAAACGCGACATTAGAATTTTGATACGACAAAGACATTTAAAAAAAGAAAGTGTTTCGAATCGCATTTTTAAGCTTCTATGAAAAGCTCGAAATTTAAGCATTTTCATTTATATACTTACAGACACATTCGTTGCAAATAATCACCTAATGTTGAAAAAACCAAGAGGAACACTTTATCAAGTTGTGCTTCCAAACCATTATATTAAAATCACTATTTTATTTAAGAGTTAATTACAAAAATGGTCCCTGTGGTTTGTCCTAAAATTTGGATTTGATCCCTGAACTTTCAATTTTGCAAAAACGGTCCTTATTTTCATAGTTTGTTTGCAATATTGGTCCCTCAACCTATTAACTTTTCTAATATGACCAAATTACCCTTATTTTGATGCAAACTATAGGGATCATTTCTATAATTAGTTTTTAACTCTTTTCAATCTTAATTAAATAAAATATTTTTTAGTGTTATTTAAATTTAATAAACTATAAAAAATAGAAAAGAATTATTTAATTATTTATGTTGGTTCATAAATGATTTAGATATTTTTAGTCGTAATTAATTTTAGTTTACTATAATCAATGTGTAAACCAATCAAAATTTATAATCGAAAATATTTTTTATGTTTAGAAATTATTTTTTAAAAGGTTTCATAAATAAGAAATTTTTTCTTTATACTTATTTATACTGGTTCATACATTTATAATAAAAAAATATTTATGTTGATCAAACCACAATGACCATTTATGTAATTGACTCTACTTTATTTTTAGTGTTAATTAACTTTAATAAATTATAAAAAAAATTATTTATGAGCTAACAGTTTAATTAAAGTTAAAAATATTAAAGAACTTAAATAAATAAAATTTAACGTTTAATTTGACCGAGTTAAAAAAAACTTCCAAATGGTCTAAGACAATCAGATTTTTTTATTTAACGTATCAATTATTTTATCGTTTTAATTTTTAATTACACCAAAAACGATATAAAATTTTAGGTCCATATAACATCTTTGAGATTCATTATTAAACAACTTTTATCATCAAATTTTGGTTTGTCAGACCTTTTACATAAAAATCGAGAAATATAAATAGGTTTTTAATCTTTTTTCGTCTTTCAATTTGACTTTTCGTTTTATCCGATTAAATCAACACCCTAAAAATTTAAACCATTTAGATTTATCATTTTACCATTATCACATTGCTTTGATATAAATGTGAACAGATTATAAAATAGAATCTTTGGCCAATTTTATTTAAGAAGAAAGTAAAATATTTGACCAACACACATATTTTTATTATAAATTTATGAACCACCCATAAATAATTATAGAGACAAATATTTTTATAATATTTTATATACGAAACTTCTAGAAAATAGTTTCTAAACATAAATGAATTTTTCGATTATAAATTTTGATTGGTTTACACTTTGATTATAGTAAATTAAAATTAATTAAGACTAAAAATATCTAAATCGTTTATGAACCAACATGAATAATTAAATAATTTTTTATATTTTTTTAAAGTTTATTAAATTTAAGTAACACTAAAAAATAATTTATTTAATTAAGAATAAAAAAGAGTTAAATAATTAATTGTAGAAATGGTCCCTATAGTTTGCATCAAAATAAGGGTAATTTGGTCATATTAGAAAAGTTAGTAGGTTGAGGGACCAAAATTGTAAACAAACTATGAAAATAAGGACCGTTTTCGCAAAATCGAAAGTTCAGGGACCATATCCAAATTTTAAGACAAACCACTGGGACCATTTTTGTAATTAACTCTTTATTTAAATTGCAAAGCAAGGCCAAACAGCATTTGGATTTTTATGTTTTTTAAAACTGAAAAGCTGAAAAATGTCTCTAATTTTTAAACTCGTATAAAGTGACATGCAAGCAAAAAAAAAAAAAAAAAAAAAAAAAAAAAAAAAAAAAAAAAAAAAAAAAAAAACTTGATCATAAAAATATTTTGCAGTCTAACATTTTATAATTAATTTGTATGGTTATGAAAAAGACCATTGCTTAAATTTTCAGTAAAAAAACAGTATCATGTAATGTTAGGTATTTTGGGCTAAATATAATGTGTAAATATTTATCAAATATATATTATTTATTTATTTATAACAAAAACAAATAAAAGAAAGTATTTAAAAGCATATATGCTTGCTCTTTCACTTATGAGAAAGATCCAAATAGGTGCAATACAAAGGAACTCTTTTTATGGTAACAATCAATTCATGATTGCATCAAGAGACATGTGGGTCTCTTAAAACTTAAAAGGGCATTATTAAGCTCACTTTATTTTAATATTATTTATACTTAAAAAATAAGAATACATGTAATTCTAAAATATTAAACTATTATCTCATAAATTAAAATAATCTTTTGAGTTGTCTTAGAAAAAATGAAATAATGTTTTTAAAAAAATCTAAAATTAATACTATGTTTTATTGATTATTTATACAAATAAATGCAAGGTATTAATTTAAAAAATAATTTAATTTATTAATTTAGTTTTATTTGGCAGATGTAGATGATGATGCATTTTATTTAATTGTCTTCTCTACGATTCTCTCTACCAAACGCAACCTAATAACTTAAATAGAATTGAATAAGTTGTTTTTGAATGTTTGTATCTTTTTATAACGGATAAAATACTTTAACAAAAAAAATTTAACGATTTGCAATTTGTCTTTTAAGTTATGTATCATTAATAAATTACTGTTATTGAATGACTATTTTATATTAGTTTGATATGTATGAAGACAAACATAAGTGCATGTTAGGTTAGGTTTAAGCAAATTCATATCCACACAAAACCCTAAAGCAAAATGAAAGACAAAAGAGGCAAATTTGCCAAAACATATCCATGATCCTTTGCTTAGGCTTTATCACCAATAAATTAATTATAGTTTTTTTTATAGTTTTTATCTTCTTTAAAAATAGTAGAAATGATTAAATGAATAAATCCCAACTACTATTTTCTCTATAATTATGACATTCAAGTTCAATATTAAATAAAATTAAAGCTATTATATTATATATAATGTACAAAAACTAATAATACTTAGCAAAATTTATTATAAATTCATTGGTTTATAAATCCAAAAATGGTTTAATGATTGCATTAGTCACATTTTAGTGACAACAATTCATGTTCTTTCATATTATGATAATTGATATTCTTATTTAGGAAGGCTTTGTCTTCTTCCATATGGACAAATTTTCAAGTTTGAGTGTTTGATAATTGGCTCAAAAGCACTTGGAATCTTGGATGCATTTGAACACCTACTAGAATTGTATCCGTACATAAAGTTTGGTTATAGTCCAAGAAAGTGTTTTTTCCAGAGAAAAAAAAAACCCCGAACTTGTAATTTTTTTTTTAAAAAAAACTCAAACCATTTTTTATTGTATAAAATAACTCTAACAGGAAAATCTTAGTTTAAAATGATTTTGTCGAACGGTTCATCGGAGTCTCTGGTGGAAGTCCGATGAGGTTGAAAAGATGAAACGTGAGTGAACCACATAGATGACAAACCCTAGGTTTGAAGCTTCGTATTTACTCTCCAAACTTCGACCACCGTTGTAGTAGCACATAGTTTCTCACTCATTTTTTGTTTGAAAAACCCTTCAAGTAAATAACATTATGTAATTTTTTGTTATAATAAGAAATTTGAAATATATATTTGATTAAAGTAAAAATTATATTCATTTAAAATGTGTTTTTGTACTTTGTTGGTAATATGAAAATGTGAAATCAATGGCGGATCTATGAGTAGGGTATCGAAAGAATAACTGTAAATTTTATCAGTTATATGTAATATTTTAAACAATTTTCATAAATTTATATAATAGGCATAAGGATATATAAGTATATATTTTGTTAAAATAATAATATCGATAATAATAATATAGAATAATCCATGTGTAATCATCAATGAGAATCATGAATGTAGAGTGGTTCGGTACTTTGATAAGGTTGTACTTATATCGTATATAATATATAGTTGAAGCATTATTATGACTCGTTGATTCGTTTTCACATGAATCATAATTTTGAATAACTAGTAGTATTATTATTCTTTTAAATTGAATTGCTAAGATTTAGTTTTCTATGCTTACATTTCAAGAAGTTTAAAAAAAGGAAGATAGTTAAATGCTTAAATGCATTATGGCGTTGTTGATAGTTTAGTAGGGCGCGTTTGACAATGATATTTTGGAATCTCTTTGAAGCTTCAACTTAGGGTGTACACGAGATGAGACAACTCGTGAACTACTCGAGATCGACTCGTAAAAAACTCAAAATCGACTCACTGTTAACCGAGTCGAGCTTGAGCTCGAGCTACTCGAGTAGTAATCGAGTCGAGCCCGAGTATTAAAATAGCTTACTCGATTGGCTCACAAGCCTTATCAAGCCTAAGTTTGCATGTTTACCTTTCAATTTTATAATATTATATTTTATCATTACTATATAAATCAAAATATATAACATTAAACATAAAGTTACATTATTATATTTACACTCTTCTTGCTTGTTGTTGGAATTAAATTTGATTGGATCTTTTGTATTTATATTTCGATTTCTTTTTTCTCAAACTTAATTGAGTCGAGCTTGATAGTGTCGAGTAATTTATCGAGTCGAGCTCGAGTTTTAAAACTTAGGCTCGATCGAGTTCGAGTCAAGTTTTAGTGTCGAGTTCGATCTCGAGTTTGGTGATACTCGACTCCACTCAGCTCGATTATACCCCTAGCTTCAGCTTTTGATTTTTGAAAGCTCAAACTAAAAAACTCCTGGTTGATAGGAGCTTAAGCTTTTGATTTTGATTTAAAAGCTCTCAAAAGCTCTTTAACCAAAAACTACTTGAGATAACCCACAAAATGAGCTTTCGTTTTTTGTCAAACAATATTACATTTTTACCCTCTAAATCATATAAAAAGTATATGTAATAGTTATTGAGCTCTTTCGTAAATATATAATCATGTAAAACTTTTTTTAACGATGTAAATATTTTTTTATACATATAAAATATAAAGAACTTAATATAAGTAATGTATGTTTGATATTTTATTTTGTTCAAAGAAAATGTGATAAACTTTTATAATTTCACAAACAAAATTAGTTGAGGAAGAAAGATAGACAAAACATTAAAACATCTATAAAATTTGTGTCTGTTCCAACTAGTCCGAGAACCGAAAAACCGAACCAAAAACCGGACGTCAAACCTGTATTACAAACATTGAGCCGGTTTTCGGTTTTCTTATTTCCCTAATTTCGGTTTTCGGTTTTCTTATTTCCCTAATTTCGGTTTTCGGGTTTTTTTTCGATTCGGGCCGGTTTGGTCCAAATGCTCATCCCTAGTGGGAATAAAAGGGTCAATCTTCGTTCCTAACCCAACCAGTTGTCATTTCTACATGTCCATAGGATACTAATTTATTAACCATGTATTACGTTATATTTTAGATATTTATTTACATAAAATTTATATATACTCAAAATTAAAACATACAGATCGTTTAGAAAAATTTTAAATTTATTTTAGATTAAAATGATGATAAAATGATTCAAAATTAAAAGTAATGTATGCCAAAAAGCGTTACATGACAGATAAACACATACATAATATTTTTGACAAAATATATTAATAAATGAAGATAATATAATATTTAAATTAGACTTATCACTTGAATGTAATATAAATTAAACTGATGATAAAATGACAAAATTTTAAAGGTAACATGTCATGAAACGATGTGTGGCGTGTTCAGTTTTATTGTAATAGAAAAAATATATATAACAAGAGGGTAATTGTAGTAATTTTGTTTTTGAATTGTGTCACAGAATTAGATTGATTATTGTAAATTGAATTAATTTGAATCATAACTTCATTAAGTACGATTTGTTTGGATTCATGTGTGAATCCTATCAACAAAAAATTGAAATATTTCAAATTTACTATATAAAAGAGACATTTATAACAGAAGAAAGGTCATAAATACATTCATGAAACTCAAGATTCATACATAAAACCATATGGGATCATTACTCTAAGTGTGTGTGTTTGTATATGATCATCTACTCAGAGATTGTAGTATCAAACTTGGCAAGAATCATGGTTGCTTTGACTCTGTTTTTTAGATGATTTTTGTTCCATCAAGCAATCAATCGGTGGGGTCGTGCTGGTTTTCACTTCTCCATAAGTATTTGAACAAAATGGTTCGCCCGAATTCTCATTTCCTTGTATCGGTTGTAGTTGAATCATGTCTAGTGTTAGATCTATGCATGGGGTGCTAACGCTGCATGCAAATCTTATTGGGTTTATAGTATATGTCCCTCTTATATTTTGATAAGATATTCCTGAAATAGCTACTGCCGATGACTCATTCTGGCATTTGCTCCCATCACAATAGTATTGATCGATCATGATTGGGGTTTTAACTCCCGAAACTTGAATATTGGAAAACATCACTCCTTGTACCGAGCCCGAACCTCCCTGCAAAAGAGAGTGAACAAAAAGGCCTTAAACATATCCTTGCTAATTAAACTTGCCAACATGTGGAATCTCAATCTTAATTAATAGAGTCATATGGGTTGTTATTTCTCTTGCTATCGAGTCAATTGAATAAACAATTATTAATAAAACTAATGACAAAAATTCATTGATAGCATAATCACTTATTTATAACTTTCTAAATTTATCTACTTTAAAATTTTGGAGGATAATTTGGACTCGGTTACTTAAAATTGGGTTGACAATTTATATCATCTTCAACTAACAATTCATATGGACAAAACTTAAAAATAATAATCGGTCAAAAATCATCCAATGTTTTAAAATGCTTACAATCACCTACACGATTTTTTGAATGCAATCCACATTACTATTTTTCTAACGTACTTGTAAATTTTAATTCTACTTGCATTAATCACATACAAATTTAATAGGGTTTATTATGAAAAGAAACCTACAGATTTTTTTGGTTTTTACGTTTTCGACCCTCAATGTCATTTTTTTCAAACAATTCCTCAAGTTAAAATTTTTTTTTCCAAGTATTGTGAAATTTGACCATTAGGTATACTGGGTTTTTTTTAAAAACTGAAAACCGAGTTTTGATAGCCAAATTTTACTAAACCAATAAGAAAAAATTAACTTGAGGACTTTCTAAGATTAAATAACACGAAGAGACGAAAAAGTATAGAAACATAAACATGTTTTTAGGGTTTATTATGAAAAAAAACCAACATGTTTTCACGGTTTTTGCGTTTTCGTCCCTCAATGTTATTTTTTTTAGTTTGTGAAATTTGACTATTAGACCCCGGTTTTAATTATTAAACCGGGTTTTTAGAGACTGAAAAACCGGATTCTAATATTCATTTTTCACTAAACCAAAAATAAAAAATTAACTTGGGTAGTTTTATAAAAAAAAATAACATGGAGGGACGAAAACGTAAAAAAACGTGAAAACATGTTGGTTTGTTTCATAATAAACCAAAATTAATATAATGATATTAAAAGGGTTTATTATGAAAAAAAAAAACCAATATGTTTTTACGTTTTCTGCGATTTCGTCCCTCCAAATTTCACTAAACCAAAAAAAATTAACTTCAGAACTTTTATGGGAAAAAAATAACATAAAGGGACGAAATCGCAAAAAAAAAAAAAATGAAAGTATGCTGGTTTTTTTAAATAATAAACCATATGAAAAATATTGGCATGTCAAAGCAATCTAACCAAATGTGTTAGTCGTAAACTATCCAACTCACTCAACGTGTATGTCTTAAAATTTTACCTTTTTTGACCCGTTATAACTTATTTAACGACAATATGATTCATTCATTTTACGATCTCGACCCGATTTATTAAAAATGGATACTTTTTTTTACCTGCCAAGTCTTTATTCTTACTCCTGTCAAAGTGTCATGGATCTTTGTATCACGAACCGTAATATTTGAAACACAAGCTCTTGTGTTATCTTTACCAAGGCTTCCGATGCTTATTCCGTGGCCCGGCCCACAATCCACATTTTGTATGTTTACACCCGAACATCCGGTTTGTATCGAAACACAATCATCTCCTATCGAATCGAGACATTTGATTATAATTTATATCGATATCGTCTTCTACATAACTAAAAGTTTTAAACTTATTCTTTTAGGACGTTAAACATATATACCGCAAGCGAGTTTGCTGTTGTGGATTGTTACGTCTTGAGAGTTTTGTAAATGGATTCCGTCTGTGTTCGGACTGTCACCTGGGGACGAAACAGTGATACCGAAAACCTGAACCGACTGACAATTGTCGAATTTGAGGTGAGTTTGTTGGCTGTTTTGGATCGTTATGCCGGTTACCGTTACATCAGTACTTCCATAAAACCTAATTGCCTGTTTAAACATATTATGAGTAAATTAGGCGATTAATTAAACAGATCAAATAGACTAGTAACAAGTTCAACGGACCAAAACACGGTGTTTTGGTGTATTGACTTTTTAACATCACTCTATTTAATTAAATGAGTAACTAAATGTCACATGACACTTAATTAGGTTGTCACTTGGATTAACCAGAAAATGTCACATGTATTATAGAAATTTTCTATTAAAAAAATAGAAAATAATTAAAGTGATTAATTTATAATGTACAAATAAAATAATATTTAAACTATATTTATCCAAATCTAATAGACACTATTTTGAATTCAATTCAAATCCAATAAAATCTAACACTCTAATAACTTACTAATTATAATATAATAAAAATTTACAAGAATGTAGAAAAATAATCACCATTATATATATTAAAAAATATAGAAAATTAATATGTCATGATAAATAATAATATCATTTCTATATACTTTTGTTATAAAAAAAATAAATCTATCTTTACTTTTTAGTTTATTATATTTTATACAAACAACAATATATTAAAAATATCCGCGGGTAATTAACTAGTTAATTAATATATTAATATGATAACATAAATTTTCATATTAGATGCATCAATTTGAAGTGTACATTGTATTCCTTACCGTTGGTTTAGTGCCCGATTTGCTCCACCAACCCGATCCTTGCCCATCAAAAACACCGTTTCCACGGATCGTTATCCCGTTTAGTTTTGTGAAATCGAGCCATTGAAGGAGACCCGACTCCCAGCTTCCTGAGGCTTTTGGAGCTATAATCGTGCCGTCTAACTGCAAAGAAAACAATATTAGCAAACGGTCATAATCGAATAAGATACTTAATTATCTTGGTACAATGAGATTAAAAGCAAAGTAAACTTCACCTGAAAGACGATGTTGGATTGGCAATCGGGTCCTGAAAACGATACGGGCTTGACCAAAAAGACCGAACCTTTCGGCACCATCATAGTTGATGCCTCTAGCTTACAAGCAGCTAACCATGCTGCTTGAAATGCCTGCTTGATTATAACACATGATTTATCTTAAAAAGTATATACGGAGAATTGGACGAATCAGAGGACGAAGATGAGTTGGACCAGGGTCGTTCCTATCGTTTTTGGAGCCCGGGGCAAAAATTTATAAAAGGGCCCTCTAAATATGCATGTATATATAACATTTAAAGATTAAAGTAAATAATCATGTAAATATGTACGTAAATATCACAATCAAACAACTAGCAAAACAAGTAAACTACTAGTATTAGTCTAGGTATTAGATGAAAAAAAAATTTGGGCTCCCTTGGCTGTTGGGCCCTGGGCAGTAGCCCATGTTGCACACCCCAATGGGCCGGCCCTGAGTTGGACAACGAATCAAAAATGTGATCTTTGATACAGTGAAATTGTAGGGAATGTAATCGTTCATTTTACAACCTTTTTGAACCAATGATAATTACACACAAACAAATACTGACAGGAAATGAATGAAAAACTATAAAACTCTATTGTCGTGTATAAAAGCAATGACAAAATGTGATTTACATTATGTCCATTATTCAAAAACTAATAAAAAAAACACAAACACATATACATACATACATGGGGTAAATTATGAAAAAAAAACCAACATATTTTCACGTTTTTCGCGTTTTCGTGCCTCCATGTTATTTTTTTTCATAAAAAATCTCAAGTTAATTTTTTTCTTTTGGTTTAGTGAAATTTGGACATTAGACCCCAAATATAATTTGTGAACCGGGTTTTTAAAAACTGAAATACCGGGTTATAATGTCCAAATTTCACTAACCCAAAAGGAAAAAATTAACTTAAGGACTTTCATGAAAAAAAAATATAACATGGAAGGATGAAAACGTAAAAAAACATGAAAACATGTTGGTTTTTCTCATAATAAACTCTACATACATGTACATAAACATATGTACGTGTCACCATTACCTTTGTGTCATCAGTTGTTCCATCGCCTTTAGCACCGAAAGCTAACACGTTAAAGATGGTAGAAGTTTTCCTATATTGTAGTGAACTCGGCATGCTCTCTCCATACGAAGGATAGAACGTCTCTTGCAACAGCCTCGATCCCCGATGGTTTCGCCTTTGTTTGACTTCCCGAGCAGCGTTGACTCCTTGTTGCGATAGCCACATAAGCACAAATGTTAAAATGCCAAATATGTAAATCTTCATAATTTGGCTCTTTATGTTATAGAACTTAAACGACCTCGTTCTTAATTTTTAGAGAATAAAAAAAGGTGATTGAGTTGGTGGGGTGCCTCATATCCTCAAGATTGAAGGGGTTTTTATAGGTGACAATTAGTGCCAATCATGTATTTATTATTTAATTAATTTTTTTATAATATTTTATGTGATTTGTATTTTTTAGATTTACAAAAATGGTGGATACCCGCATTCCTCCAAAGATACAGTATCTACTATGTATTAATATATAGTTAATAGTTCTTTTGGGATGGGATGGATCCCGACTTTTGTGTCAAGTGATATTGGTAAAATTTTGTATTTATTATGCAAAAAACCAACATGTTTTTATGTTTTTTTGTGTTTTCGTTTTTTCATGTTATTTTTTTTCTTAAAAGTCATCAAGTTAATTTTTTTTTTTTAGTTTACTGAAATTTGGACATTAGAAACCAGTTATAATTAGTAAACCGGGTTTTTAAAAACTGAAAAATTGGTATCTAATGTCCAAATTTCACTAAACCAAAAAGAAAAAAATTAATTTAAGGACTTTTATGAAAAAAATAACATGGAAAGATGAAAACGCAAAATTTTCTTATAGTATGATAAGTATCGAAATTTTTTTAGCATGATATTGGAATTTTCATAATGTGACATCGTCAATGATAATTTCAATTTTATTTTTCATATGTTTTGTCTCTACCATTGTAACATATTGTCCCCGGGAATAAAAATTTCTAAGTACTATTATATAACGTAACTAGTTTAATACTCATGTTTTACATGGATTGATATAAAAAATTTGTAATAAATTTAATATTTAAGAGGTGGGATCCCTTAAAAATCTTATATTTTTTTAAAAAAAATTAAGATACAACAAAAACAAAAACAAACAAAAAAGATAAAATACAGACAAAATCATTGAGTCAGTGTTTTTTAAAAATTATTTATTATTTGAGACATTTAAACATGAAGTTTATTATTTTATTATTTTTAAAAAAAATTTCATTTTAACTTGTTAATTTTGAAAACTTTTAATGAGTATTAATTGTAGTTCCAATAGTTTAGGAAACAAAAATAATAATGTTTAAATTAAATCAATTATGCATGTTACTTAAATTAATGCTAATTTTTATTTTTGGAAAAAGAGCGGAAAAATGAAACATTAATGTATTAGAATGATGACATGTGGCAATTATTGTTCTCATTTGTTATAATATATAGTAGATTTATGAAAGAGTTTAAAATTGGTAGGAACAGCCTTAAATTAAATAATTTTGCCTTATAAATTATTTTCAATATTTTGTTCCCTCTATAAGATTCTCTAGTTTCTCCATATTAATGTGGTATATTTAGATATAAGGTTGTGTTTGGTACAGAGAATCGATAAAATGGAAAGAAAATGAAAACAAATTATTAGTTAGGAAACTCAAATTACGTTTATCAATTCCTATGAATTCTCAAGTTGTATTGATATATAGCTTAAAATTAGAGAAAGAGAAGTGTAACAATCATAAGGTTATTATATTTTCAAGTTTCATGATCTCAAAACTGAAGTTTTTATCCATAATTTTCGTCTCTTTTATTCTTTGTATCGAACGCAAACTTAATTATACATTGGGTTAACCAATAAATGTTTTATTCTTGCTGTTCTTCAGCCTGCCATTGGCTGCGACCATAAATGAATCAAGAAACTTGGTCAACCAAGTTATTTACCTCGGTCAACAACTCAACAACCTTATTTTTTCTTGCTTTATTTTTTGGTTTCTTGTCAATGCAATCCCAAAGCTTCTTAACCTAATAACCTGCGGTCAAATAGGATTCATCTCTCTTGATCAAAACTACAATTGTCATGGATGTTAGAGGTGTTTGGATTTATGTTTGAAAAAATACTGTAAATTTTGAAAACTAATAATTAGATAATAGTTATAACAAAAAGTGATGTCGGAAATTTAGTGTTTGGTTTAGCTTCTGCGGTTTACTATCACAATTATCAAATAATCAGTTTTAAAAATGTTTGGATTTTCCGTTTAAACTTGTAAAATGATCAAATAATCACTTATAAAGCAAATAAACTATATTCTATCACTTATGAAAAAGTGTAATAGGAATTTTAAATGCAAACAATCACTTATTAATAAATGCAAACACAAACACTTTAACTAATTATTTATATTATTGTAACGTAATAATCTACATCATAATGCAAAACCAAACACTCTCTAAGGGGGCGTTTGGTTCGCAGAATTTTTTTTCTGGGATTTGCATTTTGTCAAAGGATTTGCATTATGCAGCATTTGCATTTGTCAGGATTTTGTTAAAGAATTTGCATTATCTTATAGAAAAAATTTGTTAATCTGAAAAATGCAAGATAACTGGGATTTAAAATCATAAGGGGGAGGCTGGGATTTTAAATAACAAAGAATGGAGGGATTTAAGAAATACTGGGATTTTATATTCTTACTGAAATCTGCAACCAAACACAGGATTTTAAATGCAAATCCCAGTTAATCCAAGGAAATCCGCGAACCAAACGCACCCTAAATCTCCTAGTCGATCATCTTATTTTATCTTTATTTTCTTCAAAAAGAAAAAACTTCTATCAACTTGGCTATCGCAACATATTCTTCACGGCCGCACCTTCGAATTAATGGTTTAGAATCATTGCAATATTGAATGCCACATTCGCCTACAAATAATTTAACAAATGGTTGGTAGCCTGGCGGTACCAGATGTTAAAAGAGACCCTAAGGTTGGGGGCTTCGAGTCTAATTGTGAGCAAATGTATAAATATAAATTTAGGAGTAGTTTAAAAAAAAATACGTGAGTTCTACTTTAAAAAAAGTTAATAATTTTTATGGACGGATCTGACTTTTGTGTCAGGTGATATGGGTAAATTTTCTTATAATGTGACAAGAATTATTTTTTTTAGCATAAAATTGGAATTTTAGTAATGTGATGTCGTAAATCATACTTTCAAATAAAAAAAATCAATTCATAGGTTTTGTTACTCTCTGTGAACACCAATGCCATTGTGACACATTGTCACTAGGAATAAAAATTTCTGACTATCTATAATTTAATTAATTGAAGAGTTTAAAAATTGTTAAAAACAACCTTAAAATAAATAATTTTGCCTCAAATTAATTTAGGGGTAACTGCGTAAAAAACCTCAAACTTGTCGGTTTTTTATGATTAAAACCCCAAATCATCTTTCGTTGCATAGAAAACCCCAAACTAACTAAAAATTCGTAAATTAAGGTTTTATCAATGGGTTACCGGTTATTAATCCTACGTGGACCGGTAAATAACCTACATACAATAAATTTTAATTGTTGAAACCGGTTTTCAAGTATTACACATCATTTAAACCCCAGTTGATAATTTTTAATTGTCTTTTTAAACGGGGATACATCATCAACCGGGGTTTAAATGATGTGTAATACTTGGCAACCAGTTTCAACAATTTAAATTTATTTTACGTAAGTTATTTACCGGTCCACGTAGGATTTAAAACCAGTTTCAACCGGTTACCCATTGATAAAACATTGATTTACTGATTTTTAGTTAGTTCGGGGTTTTTAATGCAACGGAATATGGTTTGAGGTTTTAATCACAAAAACTGATAAGTTGGTGGTTTTTTGCGCAATTATCCCATTAATTTAATATTACGTTTCTTCAATAAGACTTTGTAGCTTCTTTATACGTTACTCCTATGCATACCTACACTACCTAGTTATAAGAGGGTCTTGTGATAAACAACTTGGATTCGAATCTTGCTTTAACTAATATCTGAAATACGGGTATGATAAAGACTCTTAGGTGCCGTTTGGTTCACTAGAATCCAAGGGAATTGGAGGGGAAAGGAATCAAATTCCAGTCAATTCATGTGTTTGGTTCGACTATAAAAAGGAATTGGATTCAATCAAAATTGAAATTTTCCAATGGATGAAGGAAAATAACATTCCTTCACACTATGGATGGATTTCAATTCCTTTTAAAAACAGAAATTGGTTGATTACAAAAATACCATTTACGTTTAACACACTACACTACACCATGTCCTGTCTTACTCCCCCCACCTACCTACCCACCCACCCTACCCTACCCCATCCTACCCTACCCCATCCCACCCACCTCTAACCCACCTACCCAAACCTTACCTATGCTATCCAACCTACTCTTACCTACTACCCACCATACCTACCCTTGCCTGCCTACCTACCTACCCACCCACCCTACCCTACCTTACCCCATCCCACCTACCTCTAACCCATCTACCCCAACCCTACCTATGTTATCCAACCTACTCTTACCTACTACCCACTATACCTATCCCTACCCACCTACCCATCCATCATACATTACCCACCCCACCCCGACCCACCTACCCTACCTACGCTATCCAACCTACTCTTACTTACTACCTACCCTCCCATCCCTCATCCACCCCACCCACCCTACCCTACCCTACCCTACCCTATCCATCTCATTCTATTCCTACTTTATAGACTTAACCACCTCTACCCACCCACCCCTACTTACCTTACCTACGTTGTCCAACCTACTCTTACCTACTACCCACCATACTTACCCCTACCCACCTACCCATCTCTCATCCATCATACGTTACCTACCCTTTCCCTACCTACGCTATCCAACCTACTCTTACCTACTACCCACCATACCTACCCCTACCCACCCATCCACCCTACCATATCCATCTCATCCTATTCATACCTTTGAGACTTATCCACATCTACCCACACATCCCATCCCATCCAACCCTATCTACGAATTATGTAATTGGATTCCAATTTCATTTTTAGCCAACCAAACATGATTTGGATTCCAATTCCAATTCCTTGCAGATTCCAATTCCTTAACAGATTCCAATTCCTTATAAAACATTCTGCGAACCAAACGCCACCTTAGGTTTTGGTTGACTTTAACTGGACCTTGATGGAACTTATTTAATTTTTAACGAGTTGGCTGAATATAATTATTAATTAAATTTTTATTATTTTATTTAATATTTAAAAGTTAATGTAAATCATAAATAAATGCATCAAATCTAAAAATAAACAATTATCTTATTTATGTATACTTTTATTATTTCCTTTAACCTAATATCATGCCACCACTGATAGAGACGAAGATGCATGTCATCTTATGTAACGATGATGTCAACAAAACCAACAATAATCATATCAGATTCGATTGAAATTGATTTTGCCAAATCAATATTTGACGAAATTCATATGGTTAATCCAAAACAGGCAAAGTAACAAAATTATCATTTGTCACCAGGCCGTTGTGTTTCAGTGTTTCAATCACTTGGGACCATTTAAATGTCAAATTCGACATTATATTTGTAGCATTTAAATGAGTTGTCGTTTACTACATGATTTTTAGTTAAGACTTATCATTCAGATTCTTGAGTTGGGTTGGGTTTTTTTTTTGTTAATGTAGCCATTTTAGAGGGTGTTTGGTTTTGCGTTATGAACCAGATTATCAGCTTATTACGTTACAATAACGTAAATAATTAGTTTAAAGTGTTTGGATTGCATACGTTAATAAGTGATTACTTGCGTTTAGCGTTAATCTTACCACAATTTTTCATAAGTTAAAAATTGTAGCTTATTTGCTTCATAAGTGATTATTTGGTCATTTTACAAGTAAAAACGCAAATCCAAACACTTTAATAACTGATTATTTGATAATTATGATAGCAAACAGCAGAAGCTAAGCCAAACACTACATTTTCTGCAGCACTTTTTGTTACAGCTGTTATCTGATTATTAGTTTCCAAAACGCTGCAGCACTTTTTCAAACGTAAATCCAAACACCCTCTTAATTGTGTATTGATTAGGGGTGTTCAAACAAAACCGGAAAACCGAGGAACCGAACCGAACCGCTTAAACCGTTTGATCCGAAACCGAAAAAAACCAAAACTTAAACCGTGGATAACCGAACCGAACCGGTTATATATATACAAGTTAGTAGCTTCTATTTATAATTTCATTTAGACATTTTAATACATTAAATACTAGATTTTCAAATTATTTTTTATTTTAATTGTTTTATTAAATTAGTTTATTGTAACTTTTAAGATTTATGATCAAATAAGTTACTATGACTTTAAACTTAAAAAGAATTCGTGCTTAAAATATATTTCTATAATTTTATTTGTTTTTAAGCATATAACAGGTAACCGTGAACCGAAACGCGGGTAACCGGCTTACAACGGTTAACCGAAACCGAAAACACGGTACCGTGCACATCTCTAATATTGATTCATCGTAATTAATTACTAAAAAATATTAGAAAATAAATAAATATTAGAAAATGTAAGAATTGAGAAGTTAAAAGTGGAAAAAAGCCGTTAAAGGCGGCAACGGACATGGCAACTTCTTTGACAAAATACATGTTGCTAGAGTCTATGAAGCATGTGACGGGTCACGGTGTTGACGGATACCGTTAATTCAGTTAAAATTTCTCCCTCATTTTAAGCCTCACCTTTTGGGATTATTCCCTTCAACATTTCGTTTTCTTTATGATGTATAAAAATAGGAAAGTTATTTAACATAGGACCAAATTTAACCATTTCGTGTAAAAATAAATTAATTCTTATTTTGTGCCGAAGCTATTTTTAAATTACAAACTGAAACAAGTGAACTTAAAAGGCATTACTTCAATGCTACTGCAGGTACATTCGAATTACTTACAAGTAAATTATAACGTTAGTTTCATTCTTTTGTATGTTTTGTTGATCGGATTGACTTTCCTTAACCAATGTGTAGCTAAGAAACAAAAACTTCGGTATTTGACAAATTCTTAAACAACCATCTACACGGATACTAAAGTCTATTGATTGTTAACTATTCAATAACGTTTATAGATGTAGTATAAAAAGTTAAAATTAAATCTTAAATAATGGTCATCTTGTGTATCGTATCATTAAAACGACTTGTCATACATTATTTTATATTATGCATAATCTAAATATGAATCAAAACAACTACATACTGTTGAAAAGAGGATCGAAAGCATTAGGCCTAGATCTTTAAGAAAATTAAGATAACGACAACATTTTGTTAGTATGGACGCAAAATGCAAACCATTTAAATATAGATGTCAAATTAATTAATATTAACTTAATTAAAGGCAGATTCTAAGGAGTTGGATCAATGTGGAAGTAGAACTTATGATCATTATTGTAAAATCTTAAATTTCAATCATTAAACTGGGGATTTTTTGGTCAAACCTTATCTTTTTAAAAGTATTTGCAAAAGTTTGTATTGTTTTAACTTGTATACCAAAAGATCTAAAAGAACGCATATAAAAAAATCTCAGTTAAATAATCAAGCTATATTTGATTCACGACGAATTGAAGCCATCTCCTATCAAGCACGGTTCTAGAACCGAGATTTCATAAAATAGCACATTTTGGTAAATAAAACATAAGGTACAAACTTGTGATACATACTTTTTTTCTAAATATTATAATTTGGCTAAGAATTCTTAACTGGTTAGTCTTTTAATTGTGGTCCAACCGTATAAAAGTTAATCAATAAAATAAATAAATAAATGGAATAATTACTAAAATAGTTAAATCTCACACCTTTATTCACTCTTTAGTCATTTTATATACATTTTACCAAAATAGCCACAATTTACGTGACCACATTTACGTGATAGCCACAATTTACGTGATTTGTACTTTTTTTCATTTTTTTAATGCATTACGTTACAAAATGTGTTTGGTCACGTAAATTATTGTACTTGGTCACGTAAAGTGGGACAAGACATCTCACCAAACATTCATGGGGAAGGAGCAAAAATGGTCACGTAAAGTACAACAATTTACGTGACCAGACACCTTTTATAACGTAATGCATTAAAAAATGAAAAAAAGTACAAATCACGTAAATTGTGGCTATCACGTAAATGTGGTAACGTAAAATGTGGCTATTTTGATAAAATAGATATAAAGTGGCTAAAAAGTGAATAAAGGTGTGAGATTTAGTTATTTTAATAATTATCCCTAAATAAATTTAGCCGTATGAATTGTGGATGACTATACTTGTTTAAGATAAATATAACGTAATTACCAACTACTCGAATTTTATAGAAAATGCTAATCACATGTGATTGTTTTAGCTATGTATACAAATAATTATAGCCTTAAATTTTGGTTGACTATCGGATGCCTATAACTAGCAAGTCGTGGCTATCTTTTTTTTTTTTTTTTTTTTTTTTTTTTTTTTTTAATTATTATTGTGGATGC
This sequence comes from Centrapalus pauciflorus, assembly GCA_020465985.1. Taxonomy (NCBI): domain Eukaryota; kingdom Viridiplantae; phylum Streptophyta; class Magnoliopsida; order Asterales; family Asteraceae; genus Centrapalus; species Centrapalus pauciflorus. The sequence goes on from JAANYP010003435.1 coordinate 225,750, forward strand.
AAATACGATTTACATTTAGAGATAAGAGGAGATTTTATTCATGAGTTTGTAAATAAAAGTTGCAACGAAAAAAATTCTAATTATCAGATGATTGAACTACACCAAATTCATTATTGGGACGAACCTAACTAAGCGGCTTAACAGCTCTTAACTATAATTTTTGTCTACCCAGTTTACTCAGGTGGGATCGATATTTGTTTGGGACATAAATTCTCAAGTCACATTTTTATAAGAAAAATGGTAACCTACTTACATTCGGAGGGCTTCCACCAACCGGTCCTATGGTCATCATGAAATGCGTAACCCATATTTTTGTGAATTTAACCATGAATCTTCACCGTAAATTTAGTCCATGAGACCACGACCAACATGGGTCGACATTACATAGCACAACTTACTATACTAAAAATACAATCTAATAAATTTATTTTATTTTAATATGATATTAAACTAGATATTAAAAGAAATGAGCGTTTAATTGAGGTATCTAACTCAAATAAAAAAATTAAGACGCATTGATAGTCTTTATATCTTGCTATAAAGTATAAAATGTCTTTTAGTGACTAAAATAAATAACATGTCCATGTATCAACAGGCATATGTTGATATGTAACATCACATTTGACAAAATATGTTTGAAACTTTGTACTTAATTTCAGGCATATCTAACACCACAATTTAAAAAAATACACTTGAAACTTTGTATTTATTTTCATGTTAAATGAGTGTTTAGATTTACGTTTCGAATTCTACTACAATGTTTTAAAAACTAATAATCAAATAATAGTTGTTATTAAAAATTTAGTATTTTAGCTTTTGTATATAGTATCACAGTTGTTAGATAGTCAAATTTTGAGTATCTGATTTTGAATTATAAATTTGTAATATTACTAAAAATGACATGTGTATATAATAATAAGGGAACATATATATTCATGTAAACTTTAAATATTACACATATATCCTTCCAAACTTCCTTATTAAATATATATCCTTTTAAACCTTTAAATCTCACACACATATATATCCAAATGACTATTTTAAATTTAATTACATTATTTAAAAAAATATAAAATATCATTTTTTAATTAATTCATTATTGAATCAAATTAGAAAATGATATTTCTTTATATTTTAATTTATTTTTGTTGGGATTTTTAGGATGGTAGTTTAGACCTTCAAAAAAATTTTAAATGATAAAATACATTTAAAATAGTCATTTGGATATACATGTGATTAATTAGGTTCATCAGCGAACCTATGAAATTCCAGCGTACTCAGCGTACCCTAATGTGAATGATCATTCACACATTTTTTTCGAATAGACATGTATAACACAACATTAGAATACTTTTTTTTTCAAAAGTAGCAACATCATAAATATTGTGAATGGTAAAAAAAAATAATGTGAATGGTGTGAATGATCATTCACTTGGATGACCATTCACATAAATATGTATTGATAATTCACATAATTTTTAGGACACAGAAAATGTGAATTTATGTGCAATTCATATATCATGTGTATAACATTAATTTACACATGGTTATGAGAAATAATTTTAAAAAAAGTTTTTTAAGGTTGGTATCTTCGGGTGCACTTGATTTCGAAAGATACTTTTTTGAATCTGACTCTACATGTTGTATCTAAAGATTTAGAAGGATATATATATATATATATATATATATATATATATATATATGTGTGTGTGTGTGTGTGTGTGTGTGTGTGTGTGTGTGTGTGTGTAATAAAGAATTTTACAAAGATATATGTGTAACATTTGAAGTTTACAAGGATATATATGAAATTCTCCCTAATAATAAATTTTTTTGATTTTTTGATATTTTTTATTTATAACACAATATTTTTATCTTTTTTTTTTTTCAATAAGCGACTATGTATAAGTCTCAAAACATTTTTGTTAATTTATTTGCATCATCAAAACACAACAATCTAATAATCTCTTTCATATGTAAAATCAACCACCCATTTAAATTTTTAAATAACATAAATTTACTTAAAAATATAGTAAACAAATAAGACATAGACATTTTACTAATTATAGTACAAACTGGTGTAACATAGTTTTTTCATAGTAGGAATGACTTCGGTTTCAAAACAGATCCGAACTTAAACTATAATGTTGGTTGTCCAAAACTATAAACTAAGAACCGGAAAAAATGGAAAAGAGGAAAGAGGTGAAAGAACATTACAAATTATAAAAGAATATTTGTATAAATGATAAAATGCAAACCATTGTATTATGAATAATAAAAAAGCTTGTTTCTAATTCAGGTATAAAATAATTCAGAGATTTATTTAAAAATATAAAATATATGATTTTACATATGATACCTATAATATTAGTAAGTTATCATAGAATACCGTATTAATAAGTCACTCTAAAATATACATAAAGTGTATATAAGTGTTAATATTGAAAAAACTCTATTAGCTTTCTTCATTTTCGTGATTAAATCCCTAAAAAAATTTCTTATTGTTTAAGTCTTTAAACTATTTTAGTCATATTCAAAAGTGTATATTTGACCTGTTTAACCGGTTACCAAACAATATACCTTAGATTTTATACTTGATTAATGTTGGAAAAAAAAAGTCACATCTTTCATATTTTAGCGATTAAGTACTTTAACTTTTTATCTTGTTAGTTGTGTTTAACCCGCTAATCCGGTAGCCGGTCAAAAATATATACTTTTGAATAAAACAAACATAATTTACGGACTTCATTCGGGTTTGGGTTTAAATGAGGAGATTTAGTTTTGGGCCAAGTAGGTTTTATTAATGGTTTGGGCTTGAATGTTGGGCCGAGAATCAAATGGGCCGACTGGATTTGGTCTCATCCCAATCGCCTTAATTAAGTTTCTTGTTGTCTGTTGGGCTATAGATTTAGTTTTATTGGGCTGCTAGAGTATCACTCTGCACACCAGAATGTATCACTTTTAAAAAAAAATTGAATTTTTTTTATAAACATGTTTTAATTAACATTATAAAGATCATATGTAAATTTCACATACATTCACATCTCGTAACTCTTAAAAATAGGCATGGTAAAAAAACTCATCCCCGACGGGGAACCCGTAACTCGACCCCGATTTGACCGGGGAATCCCCGAGTTGACCGGGGATGGGGATGGGGATGGGGACGGGGAATCCCCGATTTAAAATAATGGGGATGGGGCGGGGATGGGAGACACTTTAATTCCAGACCCCGAACCCGACCCCGGTTATAAATTATGTTTTAATATAAATTATTATATATATTTAACTTCACAATATAAATTATTCGTTACATTTTATATAATATATTTAATATCATTGTTTATGACTTTTCTATAGTTTAAAATACCATTATTATTTTTCATTTTATTGGTTTTATAAATGTTTTGCATCCATTTCTTTGTTTTTTGTTTTATTATAATCTATACGTTATATATGTAAATACCTCAAATATGTTTAAATAATTTTTTTAATGTTTATATACATATATTTTTCTACTAAATTACAATTTATAGTTTAGACTTAAATAATCTTTAGGAACTTTAAAAACCCGATTCCCCGACGGGGATCCCCGATCCCCGATTGGGACGGGGATGGGAATAGAAATTCATTCCCCGACGGGGATGGGACCGGGGATGGGGAAGAGAATTATGAAGCGGGGATGGGGATGAGAACTGAGATCCCCGCCCCGCCCCGCCCCGCCCCATTGCCATCCCTACTTAAAAAATATGTGAACGTACACTTATATAATTTTGCATATATGTGAACTTGCATTTATGTGATGCATGATTTCATGTATTTAGAATGTATGAATTTGCATGAATTTTATATATCATATGTGTAATGTTAATTAAAATATGTTTATGAAAAAAATTTCAATATGTATGTATGTATATGTGTGTGTGTGTATATGTATGTATGTGTGTGTGTATATATATATATTGTGTGTGTGAGTGTGAGGAAGAAGTGACAGCCTATTAGTTATTAAATTAATTTTCAGCAAATTAATATGATTAATAAGATTAATAGTTTACATTTTATAACATTTATTAATTTGCAAATAAACATCGTTATTAACTCGTTTATAAGAGTTCAAGAATGATTTTTATTGATACGAAATGAAAATAAGGGAGGAAAACTTTTACCACTTATCAAACAAAAGCAACCTTAGAATTTTATCATTAATTTAAACAAGAATTCCAGTATATAGATTATCAATTCACTGACGAAGCAATCTTGTGACGTTTAGTTTTGTGTTATGATAGAGATTATTAGATTAGCACGTTACATTAACGTAAATAATTGGTTTTAAAAAATCCAATCATAATTTTTCAAAAGTTAAAAAATCTAGTTTAACTGATTAATCAGTGATTATTTGATCATTTTACAAGTTTAAACGTAAATCTAAACTATTTAAAAACTGTTTATTTGAAATTCTTATAGTAAAAGTGGGCTCGGTTTAGAAACCGGATCGAACATGAATTACCAAAAAGCCAAAATGTTGAAACCGAGAACCGAATCGTTAGAATCTAATCCATTCCGGTTCCATAATTGAATATATAAAAAAAGTATAAATTTAATGTTCATTTAGTTTCGTAAATTTTTCTTTTCAGTTACTTGTATTTTTTTTAATTTTAGTTTTTTGTAAGTTTAAATTCTAGTTTCGTAATTTTAAATTCTAGTTTCATAATTTTTATTTTTATTAATGTAATATTAAGTTAGATTTTATTAAATTAACTATTTTAGTTTTACTTATTAGTTATAAATGAACTCTATTTTATAATAAAAAATTAAAATATATAAAAGATGAATATTTTCAATATAAAAAATGGACTCGCTAAGATGTCCAAAAAAATAGAAAATAAAAAAGATGATCTTATTTTTTTTAGACTAAATTACATAAATGGTCCCTGTGGTTTATATGAAATTACGGTTTTGGTCCCTGAAAGAATTTTATTACACCACTAGTCCCTAAAATAGAAAAGTTGTAACATTTTGGTCCCTGAAACTAACGGCGGTTAACTTGAGCCGTTAGTTTCAGGGGTATTTTCGTCCGTTTGAATTCCAGGGACCATTTATGTACATATCATACTTTCAAGGACCAAAATGTTACTTTCTTTTTATAATTTAATTTAATTTTCATAAATATAATTAGTATTTCTTTCTTTTTATAATTTAATTATCCAAATATAACATTCTATTTTTTATTCCTTTTATTTTAATTATTAATTTTTATTTGTATGTTTATTGTTATTATTAAGGTTAGCTTTTTTTATGTATTACTATAATTATTATTTAAGATTATATATGATATATATGGTTCATTTTTTTCAATTATTTATTGAGAATCCAAATCTTTATCTATTCTTTTTTTCATTTAAGAAAATAAAAACTAGTTGTAGTTTTTTTCGTTCTGAAAATCTAAAATCGAAATGATTTATTTCTTTTATCCATTCAAAAAAGTTTAAAATAAGGACGTGTTGAAACTTTTTTTCGTTTGGAAAAAAAATATAATCAAAATGGTTCGTAGTTTCTTCATTGCAAATACTTGATAAAAAATTTAACTTTAAATGGTTTGAAAAATTCGAGAATTGGAATGGTTAAACGCTTTTTAGTAAAAAAAATTTAATTTCGAATGGTTTGTTGTTTTTTATTGAAAAAAATTGTAGTTTTATTGATTTTTTTATCTACGTTTAATTAAAAATCCGAATGGTTTTTTGTTTGAAAAAATCAAATATCATAATGATTCATCGTTTTTTGATCAAAAAATTAAAATAAAAAAATAATCATTCTTAATTTATTTATTTTTTACTAAAAAGCGATACACCATTCTAATTCTAGATTTTTTTTTTAAAAATCATTCTTATTTTTAATTAAACGTAGATAAAAAATCAATAAAACTTCGTTTTTTTAATAAAAAACAACAAATCATTCGGAATTTAATTTTTATTATTACTAAAAAGCGATTAACCATTTCCATTCTTGATTTTTTCAGACCATTTAGAAATAAAAATTTTATTAACTATTTGCAATGAAGAAACTACGAACCATTTTGATTTTATTCTTTTTCCAAATGAAAAAAAACTTCAACATGTCCTTATTTTAAACTTTTTTGAATGGAGAAAAGAAATAAATCATGTCGATTTTAGATTTTCCGAACAAAAAAAACTACAACTAGTTTTTATTTTTCTTAAATGAAAAAAAGAACAGAGAAATATTTGGATTCTCAATAAATAATTGAAAAAAATGAACCATGTATATCATATATAATCTTAAATAAATAATTATAGTAATACATAAAAAAAAAGAAGCTAACCTTAAAAATAACAATAAATATACAAATAAAAATTAATAATTAAAACAAAAGGAATAAAAAGTAAAATGTTATATTTGGATAATTAAATTATAAAAAGAAAGAAATACTATAAATATATACATATATATATATATATATATATATATATATATATATATATATATATATATATATATATATATATATATATATATATATATATATATATATATAAACTATGAAAATTAAACTAAATTATAAAAAAAGTAACATTTTGGTCCCTGAAAGTATGATATGTACATAAATGGTCCCTGAAATTCAAACGGACGAAAATGCCCCTGAAACTAACGGCTCAAGTTAACCGCCGTTAGTTTCAGGGACCAAAATGTTACAACTTTTCGATTTTAGGGACTAGTGGTGTAATAAAATTCTTTCAGGGACCAAAACCGTAATTTCATCTAAACCACAGGGACCATTTATGTAATTTAGTCTTTTTTTTACTTTTGAGTGTTGTCGGTTCAACCTAATCCTGTCACATCACCAACACATCACACACGGTCCAATGTCCTAGTATAAATCAAATTTGAAATAAAAAAGTAAAGAAAGGAAAAAAGAAAAACTTCATACATATCCATCAAAACTTACAAAAATGGTCCTTATAGTTTGTTTTAAAATTTAAAAACAATCTACAACTTTAAAAATTACATAATCAATCTCTTAAAACATTATTTGCTTGTAAAACTTAGGCTGCGTTTAGTTGACGAAAACAAGCCGGTTTTCTGTTTTTGTTTTCAACGAAAACATGGTTTAATTGAAAACATATTTAATTTGACATTATTCTAATTTTTTTGTCATTTTCTAAATGTTTTCATTTTCTAAATTTATAATAGAAATTGGAAAATGGATGATAGGAGTTTTCAACCATTTTTCTAATTTTCAAAAGCGAAAACAAGGGACGTGATGAACACGTTTTCAAAATTTTTTCCTAATTTTCTAGAAATGTAATAATGAAAACAAATTCTGGAAAAGTGAAAGTGAAAACAAATATCAATTTTCCATCAATTAAACACATCCTATTCACTTTCCTTTTTTAAAATAGTGCAAAATAAGCATTAAAAAAATTATCAATGACATATTTGTTCAGTTAAAAAAATAGTTGTAAGGTGTCATGGGTAAGTCAAGATTAACTTTTATAAATAAAAATATATGTTTTTCAAATGTGGATAACATATACTTAGAAAATTAGTCCATCTAATATTTTAAATATATATTTTTAAATATTTTAGAGTATTAAATATATATATTTATAAATAATAATTATGTATATTCCTACTTGAAAAATATGAATATTTTAAACTACAACTCTAATTTGTAATAATAAAAGATTAATTTATAAATAGCAATTTGTGTACTGAAAGATACTAAAAAACTAACAATTATAAAAATGCTTTTTATAAAAGATCATTATAATTACAACTACAAAATGATACATTTTTGAAGATTATTCATTAAATAGTTATAAATTTCAAAAGACTTCGTTATATGTTTTTTTTTTATATACATGCTAATTAAGTTTCAATAGTGATCAACACAAACTTTTTAGTAAAAGAATAATTTTTAGGATGTATTTACGTTGTAATTATATTAGTTGATTTCTATATTTTTTTTTATAATTTCAATGTTGGTCCACAAGTAATGTTTGTAGATAATATCAAAGAAACATATATTATTATCTGTATGAAACACGAATCATCTTATTCATAAAAAAAAAAAAAAACTAAAGAAATTTTCATTTAATTTAAAAGTAAGTACTTGATTTGATGATCATTTTATTTTTTTTTATCATTATAATTATTTCATTTGATAAAAGATATAGTTTTGTGTTTTTTTTGATATAGTTGTTATTATTACGTGTATAATGTTTTTGCCATTTCAAATAACATTTTTGTTTATTTTATTTTTTGGTTTAACATTTTTATTGTTTAATTTCATGATTAAAAGGTTAAAAAGTTTATTATTAATATGTTAAAAATCTATTTTTCTTTAAAATAAATTCATATATCATACTGGTCAATAAACTAATTATTTTATATGTAAACATAGATTTAAACGTGTTAATCTATTTTCCTCCATCAAATATACATTTTTCATAAAATATGTTATACTTTCATTCTATTGTCAGAAAATCAAACATGGTATCGTTTTAATTTCTAAACGGTGTGACTTTGTGAGAGCGCGTGTAAACTCAAGCATTCAACCGTGGCGCGTGTCTTCCACCTTCTGCAATTTTATAGTTTATGAATCATACGCTTCTCTAATCGGAGAATATTTCCGTGAGGGGGGCTACCGAGTCCGAAACTCCTCTCTCTCTCTCTCTCTCCGCCAATTCTTTTTCTTTGTATGAATTCAGTAGGTATGTAACGATCTCTGCATGAGTTTCGTTTACTCAATTTAATTTATTAATAATCATCTGAACGATTTCCCCGAAATTGTTGTTACACTTGTTCGATTATATTTACTTTCACTGCATTTTGGATGTTAGCTTGAAAATCGCTGGGGTTTTGGACAAATTCGGTAAGTTTTGTCGAAATTGGTTTAATTCTGTTTAAATTGTTGTTATACGTATGAAATAGCATGTAAATTCGAGTTTTGTTAAAGGCTGTTTAGTGGATTGTTTGTTGTGTATGTTTTGTTTTGGTATTGTTATAATTGATACGGATGGTTGAGTCTGGCTAGGGTTTTTCTGTTACGAAATTTACATTTATAGTTCATTGATCATATCGTGTTTAAGAAAGAAGATATATTGTTTCTGTTAAGTGTGCAAGGCACCAGCTTTTGTTACTGTTCAATAAGATACATGTTTTGAAATAATTTAATCAATTTATTTTAGGTATGTAACGATCTGTATGTTGTGGTCAAGTATTATTTTTTAGTTTCTTCTGAAAGATGCATGATTTTACACGTATGTTTGTTTACATTTTATTTTAAAATGATTGAAATTCTTAAAAGACATTATTAGAATTTTCAATTTTAAATGTTTGGTAGCTAGTGAAAGAGTTGTGTGTTTACATTTTATTTTAACTTTTTGAATTTTTACTTGGATTGCTGAAATGATGATATGCTGTATTGTTTTTTTTTTATTATTATTATTATTATTATTTACAATTTGAAAGTTATACATGTGTGTGTGTTCTGCACATGTGTCTTCTTCTCTTAGATTTCTATTATGGTTGCCGGAGCTAGTTTTTATATAATTACTCTTTGTCACACTGTTGTTTGTCCGTTGTTAGCTTCTAGCCTGAATTTCAACATTTTGGTGTATTGATATAATTCCCATGTGAAATTATCTGCCAGTCTTTCACTTCATCTACAAGAAATTGTCAACATTTTAGTTTAAAGGAAGGTTGCCGCATGCCACAGCCCACAGGTCATGTTTGTGACACAGTCGCTCCACCCCAAGGTGGAGCAAGCCTGTCGACATCTACTTCCCCTACACCATCTTAATGGTTCCCGGGGTATTGTTACTGTTGCTGCCGCTGTTTAGTTTATAGGAAATATAATAATCTAGGGCTAGATTTTTTTTTTCAATCCTTGGTTCTTAATTACATCGCCCATTTGAATTTATAACAATTCCCTTTGATATTTTAAGTACAAATGTGAAATTTGCAGTAGGGGTGTTATATGCGGACCAAATACCCGAACCGAACCGGGACCGGACCGGTCCCGAACCCGAATAGGACCGATTTCCAAGCAATGGTCCGGTCCTCGGTTTCATATAATTGTTTCATTCGGGTTCGGTCCTAACCGGGTTCGGTCCGGTCCGGGTTCGGGAATTACCCGGAACCGAAATGCAAAGCCATTTAGACCATATATTTTTCTAGAAATCAAACATTATATAATATATACTATTTTTTTTTTGTAGAGATTGAAGAATCAATACGCGACCCCGATGGAAAAGGAAAAAAATAAAGGGCGATCGATGTTTTTTTTTTCGTTACTGACTTGGTTCGGTTTTTTGAATGGTTGTCAAAATTCAAAACTTTTGGTTGGTTTGTCATTGTTTTTTTGAATGTTGGTACACTAAATATCATGGATGTTTCTTTTACTTTGTTATGCGATTTCTAGTTGCTATTCCAAAAAAAAAAAGTGATTTTTAGTTTGGTCCTACCGGGTTTTTCCCGAATACCCGGAACCGGGACCGGGACCGAACCGGGACCAAGAATATTCAAATGGTCCGGTCCTCGGTTTCATATATTTGCTTCATTCGGGTTCGGTCCTAACCGGGTTCGGTCCGGTCCGGTCCGGTCCGGGTTTGGTCCCGATAACACCCCTAATTTGCAGTGCAGGCTGCACACTAATTTTAATATTTTATTGTTAATATTATTCTTTATGTTGAACAGATTGAGAGCTTCTTTCGGTCAGGCTAAACATTATTAAGAGATGGTACGTCTTCCTTGAAATCGTTTCGTGTAGATATCAATGTTTGCTTGGTCACGATGCTTCTTGTTTTCCTAAATAGATACCCACAGGGTGTGTTTGACTGTTTGGCCATGGAGTTTTTGGGAGATTTCAAGAGCTTCAACTTTGATTTTTAAAAGCTAAAACTCAAACTCCATTTGGCTAATAGATACTTGAGCTTTTGGTTCAGAATTGAAAGCTTCCAAAAACTCTTCCACGAGAAGCTACTTGAAATAACTTTCAAAAGGAGCTTGAGCTTTTGGTCTAATAAAATCACCTTTTTACCCTCACATAATTATAAACTACAACTTTAAATTAATTTAATGTCTTTTTATGTCATTAATACTAAAGTTATAGCTACAGTTACTTTAACAAACACATTTATAAAATCTAAATACTCCAGCTCTTTAAAAAAGCTATAGCTCCCAAAAGCTCCATTTACTAAAAGCTCCAACTCACAACTCCAGCTAGTTGTGCTAAACATACCCAATGTAGTTTTACTTTTCTCATGTGAAATGGTCTGTTTTTACAATATGGTTATTGAGTTCTATTTTCTTTGTTCCGTTTTGTTTTGTTATTTCACTTGTACAGGATGATCATGCTTCTGGTGAGGAGGATGAGAGTATTGATTGGGATACTGAAGATGAACTTGAAATCCAGAACATAGCCCCATCGTCTCATTCAAGTTTACTAACTAGGGATACTGAAGCTATTATTAGCAATGGGGAGGTAATTTTCTTGGCTAATTATATATGTCTACACTTTCTTGTTTTTACGGCGATACAAGTTATACAGTGTCATAAGAATTGCTTCATACAAAGAAGTACTGTCACTGATAAATTTTCATGAGGTTTGAGGTTGCTTGGGAATTCGGTGACAAATGCAACTCAATAATTTGTGAATGGGTCAAAGTAACTGAAAAAATGTCAAACTGCCACTGGTCAAACGGGTCTAAAGTTGCCAAAAAGTATATAATGTTTATAAGCCTCCTAAATCCTTTTATGTAATAAATTTCATTTATTAGTTTAAGGTGCCGTTTGGATTGCATGATTTTAAAATGATGGATTCTAAAACGATAGGATTTTAAAATTATTAGGGGGGTGAGTGCATTGTGAAATGAGGAGAATTGTGGAATGTGAAATCCTAAATGAAGCTAAATCCTTTCCTTTTAGTTTTTATCCAAACATGACATAGAAGGATTTCTAAATCCAAATCCTAAATGTGTTGTTAAAAATCCTACAAACCAAACGCCACCTAAGGATACACTATTTGTACTCGATTATTATATAAATTAATTGTAAAAAGAAAGAGGACAAAAGTCATAAAACAGTGTTGTAGGGTCAACCCAACCGGAAGTCCGGAACTGACCTGGACTTAAAGGTATCCATTCTGACCTGAACATAATTTAACTCGTTATGCAACATGCTTGTTTAGCCACCTCTAATGAGAATAACCCTATTTGCGCCCCATTAACTCTCACAAGAAACAAACTGGGGCTTTAAAGTTTAAACATTGTGAAAATGTCTTTGAACATTTAAATCTGCACCAAATATGCCTATGCTGGTAAATTTAACCAGTTTCTCATTTATTCTTTTTTAAGTTAAGCCTTCCTATATGTCTCTAAGTCACATGTTTTTCACTGGAGAGTATGAAGTACTAGAGGTTATTTTTTTGGCCATTGACTTGTTAAGTAATTGCCAGAATGCCTTTGCTAAACAATTTGTTTCCCTTGCTATATGCTGTATGATACATTGATATGGTCTTAGACAATAGTAAAAAACTGATACGACCCAACGTCTGGGTCCGGGTCGGTTTGGGCAAGTGTACCGGAGGCGGGGCTAGGCAAAAGAATGGATAAGTACTGGTGATTTTGTTAGGATAAGTTTTATTTATTTAAATAAGTCCTGGTGGGTATTTTAGGATAAGTTATATTTTATTTAAATAAATAAAACTTATCCTAACAAAATCACCAGTACTTATCCATTCTTTTGCCCAGCCCCGCCTCCGGTACACTTGCCCAAACCGACCCGGACGTTGGGTCGTATCAAAAACACATCATTTAACTCTTCTCATTTCTTTTGTACATTTAATTGGTTGCTAATTTGCTATATTGTAAGTTCTTGTCCTGCACTAAAATGTTGGTTTAATATTAACTTCCTCTTTGTTTTCAAGGCAAGCTCATCAACAGGCCCTTCAAATTCTCTGGTTCAGCATTTCCTAGGGATGGGTTTCTCCGAAAAATTGGTTATGAAAGCAATTAAAGAAAATGGTATATTATAAGTTTGACTGTCTAATATGGGGTTTAATTTGAAGAATTTGCTTTACATTTTTATTCTTCCATACATGCAGGGGAAGGTAACACAGAGTCGATACTGGAAACTCTACTTACATACTCGGTAAGTAAACTTTTCACTTTCATATTAATCATGGTGTTTGCTCATCCAATTTACGTATAAACATGAGCTTTCTGTTGGTGTGGAGATCCAATTGCTCAAAGAAACAACTTACAAGAAATCATATACCTTTGCGTCATATGCTTTAATGTAAAGCATCAAGTCAAAATGCGATTATGAAGTATGTAGAAACCTCAAATTTAAGTATTAGCAAAATCTTACATCAATATGTGGCACACATTGAGCAATTAGATACAGATTTTAAGGTCTGTTTTAGTTATAGCTCGTGCAAATCTTTTGGGCTACTAATCATTTATCAATGTCATGCAGGCTCTTGAAGAATCTCCGGAGGAAAATAACTCATGCAATTTCAACTCTCATCAACAGCAACAATGTATAAATAACGATGAGCTGTCTTCTGACTATGATGAAAGTTTAATTGATGAATTCTCTGAGTCTGACAGCTGGTCAGATGGTGAAATAACTGTGAGTACATTATTGAACACATACCCAATTTGTTTTTTCTTTCAGTAATGTATAGCATAGGCCACCAAAGTATTCAGAAGGATGCATTGAGGCCACCTAATTATCATAACAACTTTACAAGCCACCAAATGTCCAAATATCAAATTGGTTTCGTTTAGCCAATCCCAGCCAAAAAGTTGACTGAAAAAATATACAAATGAGAAATTTTCCCTAAATTTGAAAATAGTACTGATAAAATAACATAAATAACTAAAGTGTGAATAGCATTAGGGGTATTTTATAATTTTTGTAATGTGTAATAGTTTTTTAATGCACACATTAACTTATAGTTTGCATTTTTTTAATAAATATTTTCAACAAGCAGGGGTATGTTTTATATTTTATAATTTTCTGACAAGTTTTTCTGTTCTTGGCTGGAGTTGGTGTAGATGAAACCAAATTGATACGTTGTCTGTAATGTATAAGTTTTTGAATATTTTAGTGGTCCTATGTATACATGATCACTTTTTTTCTTTCTTGGTTCTGTTTCTCTTTTTGCGGGTATGGGTTGGATTTAAAAGAAGTTTAATTAACTAATTGATTAACAAAAACCTTTGTCAGTAGAATTATCATCTCATCTGTATAGTAACTGAAATTCAATTTGCTTGTTTCAACTTTTACTCCAAATTCTTAGAGGCTGTATGCAGATTTTTCGTCAATTGTTGCTATCATGTGGCTTGCTTATTGTTACCATGACGAAAGCTGATATTATGTTTTCTGTGATATCTACTGCTCGCATACTTATCTGTCCAAGTCTTTCTTTTTTAATTACCTAATTTGTAAGCAAGATTTGTCAATTGTAAATTGTAATACACTCCTTACATACTTAATTATGTTCTAGTATATTATCCTTTGGAATTGTTGTTATGAAAGATCAATAATTCTGAATTCGACATCCATATTGTACAGGAACGTGATTGTCTACCTAAACACGAGAAAGCGTTGTTATCCTTGGCAGCTATGGGATATACAGTAGAAGAGGCTTCGGCAGCAATGGAAAGATGTGGTGTGTATGTGTGTTATATTGAGCATGTCATATGTGACATTGTTTTTGTTATGGTGTTGTGTCTTTTTGGACTACCTGTTTCTTTATATCTTTTTCGTAACCATGGAAATCCCACCAGATAGGGCCCATGAATACCCCACAAACCCATGGGACCGGGCAAACCATCTATCCAATGATAGGGGTGGGTGGCCTCCTGGAAGTTGAAGCTGGTGGGATTTGAACATGGGACTCCTCCTTTGGAGGGTCTTATCTCCAATGTGAAGTTAACTACATTTGCAAAAGTTGTTAGAGGAAGAGTACACTCCCGGTAATCGAACTCTATTCTAACAGCGATAATTGGGTCAAATTCATAAACCCTAAAAAATTTGGGAATCTGTTAATATACCCAAAACATGTTGTTTAATGGTGTTTTGGGTAAATATGATACTGCCAAGTTTTTGAGAGTATACATAAAGTTTCCCTTCGATGAGTTTATGTTTTAGAAAGAGGTTGCAAAGTTTTGTTGCACTGAAAGAGTTAAATTATCTTAATAATTAGAGGATGTAAATTTGTTTTTTCTTCAATAATTTACAGGGTTTCCTTTTGCTATTAACTTTTTAGTTCTTCAAGTTGTACATTATGTGGGTTGCTACTTGACCATTCTTGCAGGTCCTGATGCCTCCATTGCAGAACTAACTGATTTTATTTGTGCTGCTCAAATGGCAAAGACCGAAGCTGTATTTTTTGAGGAAGAGGTGTTTATTCTTTTTATTAATTTAATTCCTTGAAAGTTGATAAATATATGATATATCTGAAAACATGCTTCAACTATATTATATTTTTCAGCATAATGTAACAAATAATAACTTAATTAGATATATGTTTTTTTTTTTTTTCTGTTGGACGTGTAATCAGAAACCAAAAAACTTATTTGGTGAGAATGGGAAACTTAAGAAGAGGAAATTGTATGAGCTTGAGAAATGGAAGAGAAAGAAGCGGAAGGGTGCACTGACCGAGGAAGATGAGACCATACGTCTTCCGAACCCAATGATAGGCTTCGGAGTTCCATCAGAGTCTGGCACCGTGACTCATAGAACACTCCCTGACGCAGCCACTGGACCTCCATTTTTTTACTACGAGAACGTTGCTTTAGCTCCAAAAGGAGTTTGGGATACCATTTCTCGTTTCCTTTATGACGTGGAGCCAGAATTTGTTGATTCCAAGTATTTCTGCGCAGCCGCAAGAAAAAGAGGATACGTCCACAATCTGCCGATAAATAATAGATTCCCTCTTCTTCCTCTGCCTGCCCGCACCATAAGTGATGCGTTGCCCTTGACAAAGAGATGGTGGCCCGAATGGGATAAGCGTACAAAGCTCAACTGCTTACAAACTGTTATTGGAAGTGCAAAATTAACAGAGAGGATACGGAAGGCTCTTGAAGAATGGGGTGACAATCCACCACTCCATGTGCAGAAGTATGTTATTGAGGAATGCCGAAAGTGGAACCTGGTTTGGGTTGGGAAAAACAAGGTTGCACCTTTAGAGGCGGATGAAGTGGAAATGTTATTGGGGTTCCCAAGAAACCATACAAGAGGAGGTGGTATAAGCAGGACGGACAGATACAAATCACTTGGTAACTCATTTCAGGTGATAATTTAGTTTATTGTTGTTTTTGTTTAAATGTTGCTGTAACTAATAGTTGGAATGAGGCAGTTGGATAACGGATCAAAACTGACTTCTTTTAGGCTGATCAAACAGGTCAAGGTTGACCCCTGTCAACATTTTTTGAATTGAATTCACAAATAATTAGTATCCTAACTATGAATACAAAGATTTCTATTAAATAAATGATCCACTTCTTGAATAAGGCAATTTAGCTGGTTGTAAATGCTTGACCATTTATTTTTAATTAATTTAAATAATTTTTTTCTTATTTCATGTTTGACCCATTAGGAATAATAATCTACTGCAGACCATGTTCGCATAAATGAGTTGAATTTGCCATCTGATAAATGAGTTGAAATCACCCTCCCTACTGTAGATCCTTAGTTTTTGTTATTTCTACCTCTTTGTTCTAGAAAAGAACCGTTAAACTTTGAATTTTATAGTTGTATGGTCCTACATCGCGCCCGCCCGAGGGGTGAGGATGCATGGCATATGTAAGTTTTTGTGATTTTTGTATAGGTGGCAAAATGGGCCGGTAAGGTTGTGCTGTTGACCCGCCAACACTTTATTTTGTTTGTTTCTTTGAACTTCATAAATGATTACTTATTAGCATGTTAAAAATGATTATAAAAAGAACTTTCATTGTCATAATAATTCAATTATATGTGAGTAAAGCAAATTAAGAGATTGTAAGCACTTGAATATCCTTTTATTTTGGACAAATTTTAGGCCTTTTGACACTTTTGACTTTGTCCATTTTCTTTTTCAGCTTGTATTTCTTAGTTTTACCCTTTAGAAACCTACCATCAATAAAATATAGCCTAAAATAACCAGTTTTTCTCATACATGAGTTAAATTTGCCACCTCTTTTGCAGTGGCTTTTCTGGTCCTCCTCTTTCCTTTTCGATTATTTCATACTTGGTATCCCAAGTAGGTTCTTTGGCTATGTACATGATTTCTATCATACAATATTACATTCTAGTTATTAGTGATGTCTATTTGAGTTTTTTCCCGACATACGGATCCACAATTCCACATCATGTCACGCTAATTATGTGTTTAACATCCTCCTTCCACAGGTCGATACAGTAGCGTATCATCTCTCTGTGTTGAAGGACATATTTCCAAACGGTATAAACATGCTCTCTCTCTTCTCTGGTATTGGTGGCGCTGAAGTTGCTCTCCACAGGCTCGGCATTCCTCTTAAAAACGTCGTTTCAGTCGAAATCTCTGAAGGTAACAGAGACATAGTTAGGAGCTGGTGGGAGCAAACAAACCAGAAGGGAAACCTCATCCACTTAGCTGACGTTCAGCAATTGCAAGCTGACAGACTTGAGCAGCTTATCGGTTCTTTTGGTGGCTTTGATCTTGTTGTTGGTGGCAGCCCGTGCAATAATCTTGCGGGCAGTAACCGCGTCAGCAGAGACGGACTTGAAGGTGAACAGTCTTCTCTGTTTTATGATTATTTCCGAATCTTAGACCTGGTCAAGTGTATAATGAGTAGACATAACTAGTTCTAAGTATCCAAAAGGGCCATAACTTAAATCGATGGTTTAATCTGTATCTAATTCAAAATCTCCAAGGGCCCTTTTCTTTGTTTATGTTTTTTTTTGTTACAACTTTTAGATCAAGACTTTGGTGGTAGTAATATTAAAACGATTAATGAAATAACTTAGGAAGCGGAGACCGTTGTCTAAAATTTTTTCAAAGATGATTATAATGTATGCCGATTTTATGATATTTGATAAATGATATGGAATTGTCGTGCATCCGATCTGAATGCTGCTTATGCCTTATGATATGATGCAATTTGGTACTTGTTACTGCTTCGGGTTCATTTGTTCAATGAAGTTTTTTTACTTGTGTCTGGATGGATTAAGAATTTCATATATATTCTATTTAAACTTGAAAATATCATACATATACAATGCATTTAAGCATGTTTTAGATCATATGATATGTCTAAGTTTAAGAAAGGCATATATAAATTCACTTATGTATATTTGTTTTTATAAACGTGGTTGGTAAAGGTAGCTGTAGCTTTTAGTATTAAATGACATAAAAAGACATTAATATTAATTAAAGTTCTTGTCAACCAAACAGGGCTTTTGAGCTTAAGCTTCCAAAATCAAAAGTTGATGCTCCTGGCTAAAAACAATCTTTATGTTTGAGTTATGTTGTATATATTGGGAGTGTTGGGATCATTGGTGTGTTTCCAAAAGGCATGGAAGATTTATGGTATAAAACACTTTTTATTTTTGTTTTTGGCAAAAAAGAAAGAAGAAATGGAAAACGCAAAAACATTGAAGCTGTGTTTAACAATCACAAAAGCTGGTGATAAGCTTCATAATAATAGTGATGATTATTTTTGGCTTAATGAAAACGAATAAAATGTATCATGAACTGTAGATGCAATGATTTAACTATAGCCAAGAACATTGAACAATAGCATTTATGCTGAAAGAAAGAAAATAAAAAGAATGGAAGACAAAGAAAGAAAAAGTTTTGATATTCCTTATTCGTGTACTTTTTCTTTCAAGATTTAAAAGATAGTTATTGAGTTGTGCATGTCGATCGGTTTGTCTGGTTGTAAATTTATGAACTATGTTAATAGTTTGTTGTTAGTTTATGGATACCCATAGTTTGATCTGCAGTTATCTATTATATTCTTAAAATAATAAAAAAATATAATTATTTTAAAATTAAACTTTGTTTAAAAATAAAGTTACAATTAATTTATTTCGTAATAAATCAAAACATACACTAAAATATTTTATAGGGTTAATATCGAAAAAAACCCCATAAACTTTCTTTAATTTTGTGATTAAGTCCCTAAACTTTTTTTCTGATTATTTAAGTCCCTTAACTATTTTTGTCTTATTCAAAAAACTCACTATATTTACATGTTTTAGCGATTAAGTCCCTAAATTTTGTATTTTATTGGTTGTGTTTTACATACTCATCCGGTAGCCAGTAAAAAATATATCCTTTTGAATAATACAAAAATAGTTTAAGGACTTAAATAATCGGATATAAAGTTTAGGAACTTAATCGTGAAAATGAGAAAAGTTTATAGGTTTTTTTTCAATATTAACCCTATTTTATACAAAACCTGAAATAAATAATTCGATTCAAATCTCTAGTATACAATGTTTCAAACACATTAAATAAATTATAAATAAATATCATATGCGTGTGTGTGTTTTGGGAAGAGTTGTCTATCAATTTATTTTGAGAATCGAAATTGTCTCATATTATTTGGAATTTTTAGTTTTCACATCAAGCAACACGCGGTTTTATTTGAATTTTTGGTTTGTTTAAACACCTAAATATATTTATATCTTTCCTTAATTTTCCAAGTGAAAGTTGAAGGTCCGTGTCTCTATCTATTTTCCACTTAATTTTTTGGTTTATTTAAAGCATACATAGTTTCTTCTTTTATTTTTCAATCGGATGTTGGTTCTATTCGTTGAAAAAGTGTGTTTTTGGAGGTATGCAAATTATGGGTTCGAACCGTTAGAAAACATTGAATTTGTGTGCGTCGGCACCTGCAGACACGAATGCAGCTTCGAAAATACGGGTCCATACTTCGTCTGAAGTTTTTGGGCTCGATAAGTGAAAGCTCAGCAACTGATACACAAGTCGTGGCGTGCTTGCTCGCTGAGAAAAGATCAGCAACTCATGGTTGTTGAAATAAAATATTAGCGTGTTGCTGGCCTCAAGGTTGTTGGGAACGCTCACTGATGCTGAAATAAAAGGTTAACAGGTTGCTCGAGCTTAAGTCACTATCTTAGTGAGATGATTGGTCGTTGAAGTTGATTAGCAGGTTGCTGGTGTTGAAGTCGCTATCTCAGCGAGCTGGTTGGTCATTGAAGCTGGTCAACAAGTTTTTTTGCTCACTGATGCCGGAAAAGATCAACGACTGATACGATCAAAAGTGACCATTCACTTGCATTTTAGAACTGTTACGTTTGTTGCTTTTCTCCAGTTAATTGTTAATAAAAATTATTATAATAATTGCATAATTAAATCCTTTTATGACAATTAAATTAACGAATTGTTTTATTTTACTTTCTCTTTCTACAAGATAATAAAAGAAGTTAACACCATTTACATTCACGATACTTACGAAATAGTATACACATTGAGAGCAGAATTGCTGTTGATTTTTCAGATCGAAGAACACTCAATAATTCAAATAAATTTTTAGGCAATTTGGTTAATTCTTACAATAATACTGCTTAGGTTGTTGCATTCAAGAAAACAGACTAATCTGTTTTAAAAGAATCATGTTAAACACGAGTCTTAGTCTTGTTTTATTTTCAAGTATTGTAATTACTTTCTGTCAAATAATTTCAATATTATAATTATCATTTCGCGTTATAATTTAAAATCTAAAAATATTTTCTTGTTTATTATAGTCCCACACTATCTATTTTCCTTCCAAGAATTTGGCTATCGGTTCGGGTTGTCATTAACATTTGACTAAATTACATAAATGGTCCCTGTGGTTTATATAGAATTACGGTTTTGGTCCCTGAAAGAATTTAATTACACCACAAGTCCCTACAATCAAAATGTTGTAACATATTGGTCCATGAAACTAACGGCTGTTAACTTAAGCCGTTAAGTTCAGGGGCATTTTTGTCAAAGAAACTTTCAGAGACCATTTGTGCAATTTTCAATACTTTTTATTGTTTTAGTATTGTTTCTTTTTCTTTATATTATAATTTATTCTATATATATTTTTTTTGGATTTTTCTTTTATCATTTAATTATCGAAATGCAATATTTTTATATTTTATTTGTTTTGTTTTAGTTACTAATTTTTCTTATTAGTTGTGTATTTATTGTTATTATAGTGTTAATTTTTTTTTATATATTACTATAGGTATTTATTTAAAATTATCATATGATAGATCTGATTCGTTATATATTTTCTACTGGTTATTAAAAATCCGAATACTTTTCCATTTTTACATTTAGGATAATCAAAATCCAAATTAGTTGTAGTTTATTCTATTCGGGAAATTTAAAATTGGAATAATATATTTTTTTTCCATTCAAAAAATTCAAAATAAGGACGTGTTAAAGTTTTTTCATCAAAAACATTATAATAATAACCGTTCAACGTTCCATCATTGGAAATATTTCAAATGGGTATATGTTTTTATTGAAAAAAATTAAAATGGAAATGTTTCGTTGATTTTTTATCGGCATTTAATTAAAATCAGAATGTTTCTTTTGTTAGAAAAAATTAAAAAATCAGAATGACCATCGTTTTTTGAGCAAAAAAATTAAAATAGAAATGATTTATATTTCTATTTAATTAAAATCGAAATGGTTAAAAATAATTTAAACGGTGAACCATTCAGATTTTATTTTTTTCGAACAAAAACACAATGACCCAATCTGATTTTAATTTTTCAAACAAAAAATGACAAATCATGCATGTTTTTTATTTTTTGAACTAATAAACAGCGAAACTCTTTTAGTTCTAGTATTTCCGAAAAAGAATTGATGAACCATTCTGATTATAATTTTTTCGAACGAAAAAACTTCAACATGTTTTTATTTTAAATTTCTTGATAGAGGAAAAAAATCATTTAGATATCAATTTTTCCAAGTAAAGAAAACTACAACTAATTCTGATTTTTAATCTTCTAAATGTAAAAAAGAAAACGGAAAAAGATTCAGTTTTTCAATAACCATTTAAAAAAAGTTAGTAACCAATTTCGATCATAAATAAATATTTACAGTAATATAAAAAAAGGTTAACATTAATAATGGAAATAAACATACAAATAATAATCATAAATTAGTAATTTAAAAAAAATAAAATGTGTGATTTGGATAATTAAATGATAAAAAAAGGAAATTCAAAAATTATATGAAATAAATTATAACATAATGAAAAAGCAAAATATTAAAGAAAAATTAATAAGAGAGTATTGAAAATTACACAAATGGTCCCTGAAACATTCTTTGACAAAAATACCCATGAACTTAACGGCTTAGGTTAAAGGCCGTTAGTTTCAGGACCAATATGTTACAACATTTTGATTGTAGGGACTTGTGGTGTAATTAAATTCTTTCAGGGACCAAAACCGTAATTTTATATAAACCACAAGGACCATTTGTGTAATTTAGTCTTAACATTTTGACAAAAGGGCTCAGTTTGACACAATTGATTTCTTGAGGGTCTGTATATTATATTATTCAAATTGGTATCCTTTCAGTCATTAGGGTTTTACACTTCGTTGATTCTTCTTCTGCTTCTCTGATGGATGAATCGACTCAAAAACAGCAGCACCATCTGACTCTAGTAGCTAGAAAAGCATGCTTTGGTCTCCCAACCGCTTGCCCTTCATGTTTGCCTGTTTACATTTATCTCAAATTCGCCAATGTTCCTTTCGATTTGAGCTATAATCTCACTTACCCTGATTCCGGTTCGTAATTCTGTTCTAATCTCTCACATATAAATATATGGATGACATGGTGAGTTTTATGCTGATAAATTGCTGAATTTGAATGTTCTAATATGATTCAGTTGGCAAAAAAAAGAGAGAAAAATCATTGTGTTTTTAGGTCAAAATGGGACTGTTTCAATTTGAGATTCACATGACAGTTATTTTTTTTTTCTTCTGAATGCGACTGCTGCTGCTTATTGAATGATATTAGTTGACGTTAAAGTTTTATGACCAAAATTTTACTGTTGTTGCATTTATAAAAAATATACTAGGGTTGGCATGAAATCATAAACTTAGAGGGAGTAGTATTCCTAAAAATGAAAATTGCAATCATTTCAAGTTGGAATGTTTTTAAGTCATTAAGCTAAACTTATTTGCATAATTTCATTGTAAACTAGAACTGGTGAGTTTGATTTGGATTTATGAGATTCCTATATGTTGTCATTGTTGAATAACATTTAGGTTTTTGAATAACGGTGCAACATTTTCGTAATAAACTTGTTGAGTCTACTGTTGCAATTTTCCTCGGAAGAAAGTAGACCTGGGTGCTATTTTTTTTTTTTGATAAGTGACAAGTGGTCAGAATCTTATCGCAGTATTTCTTGATAGGTGGATCCTGAAGCATTAAGAGTTAAGACTAACTTTTATAAAAAGTTTTTACCTTCTAAAATATCAAGTTATCTCCATGATTCATCAATTAATCATGAGAAAAGATCATAGGTCAAATGGAAATACAACAATTATCTTTGAACAACTAACAAACATGATTTAAACGTATTTTTATCAGCACTAAATTCATGATTAAGACATAAATAACTATTATAAAATGCTTACTTATAGGATAAAAAAATATTATCTATTAGAAACTTAATACTTAAAATTGTTAATACTTTTTTAAACAATGAAAAAGAATTATTACATACATAAAAGTAACTTATGTGCTAAAAATAAACTAATAACCTAATCAATATTGAGCTCATATTGTAGGGTTTTGATGAGAGCTTCATAAGGTTATAATTTATGTAAATTGATTTTTTACTCTAATGTTATATATTGAACATATTATATACATTAATTAAACAAGAATAAGGTTATAAGGGATAAAAAGTGGTTAACTGAAAAACTTTAAAGGGAAAAAAATGAAAATAAACACGATTAACTGGTTTGATGGAGTTGAACACAAAAAAGCAAAATAAACTACTTACTGAATATTCGAATAAGTACTCTATAAGGGAAATAGTTAAGTTGTAGCACAACACCACTTTGGCCAAACCAAGTGATAAGTAGGGAAAAAAAAAAGAAGAAAAACACCTGACCTGCAATCATGGGTAGGATACGTAATAACTAGAAATGGCTTTTCCACAGTCCTTGAATTTGTTTGCCTATCTGTATTATAAAATGGGCTTATTGTTGTGGCTTACAAGGACAACAAAGCTGATTATATGTTCACTCTAGGGCTGTTCATAATATGTTTTTACCGAGTAACCTGTCCATTAGCTATTTGGGTTTTTTGAATTGGGTTGTTTGGTTTCAGTTTGGTTTTCAGGTGAAACCAAATAAGGAACCGGTTTAATGGTTTGGTTTTGAGTTTGTGTGTTGTGAATAGGGCCCAGCAACAACCTGAATAAGCATATTGTTAAGCTGAATAAACCAAAACGGTTTGAATTATTGCATTAATATTTCGGTAATATGATTAATAGAATTAACACAATGCAAAAAACCCAAAAGTTCGAATTCCATATTCAGGTAATCCGAATAACCGGCCAATTAAACTGAATACGAGTTTGGGTAATTTGGATTGGGTGGGCCAAAATTTGGTTTGGGACTTTCGGTGTGGGTGGATTGGTGATCTCCCAAAACCCTAATCCGCCAGCATAACTACCCCTAGTTTACTCTAATAATTAGGCTTTCACACTTGATGGTTGTAACTTATCATGTACTTTGTGATACTATTTAACCATTAAAATCATAATTGCTATCAAATATCATAACATTATTGGCATGGGTTTTGACTTTGTTACATCCAGATCAAATTCCTTATGTTGAGTATGATACGTATGTCGCTTACAACAATGAGAAGGGTGGCGTAATTGAAAGTTTAAAAGAAGATAATATTGTTAATCTGGACTCGGAAGTCCAAAGTCTTCCGGAATGGATATCAACCATCGCAATGATTAACTCATGGCTTTCCGACGCAATCTTGTACGAGCTCTGGGTAGCTTCAGATGGAAGTTCCGCACACAAGATCTATTATTCTGATCTCCCATGGCCAATAGGAAAAATTTTGTATATGAAACAAGTGCATAATGTAAAACAGTTGCTTGGAATATCAAAAGAGACCGAAGAAAGAAGAGAAGAAGAGGTAATGAATTTTCTGTGTCTAAACTTTAAAGGTGCTTGACATGGTTCTCTTTTTTCCCCTAATGATAATGTCTTGATGAGTTGATGGGTGTTCTTAAAGATCATCTTTTTTTTTTTTTTTCCCACCTGAACTTAACGTAACTAATTAATCCTTCCTTTTTTGTGTTTTATTCGGAACACGTTTCAGTTTACTTCATGCCCGTGTTTGATGGATTTTTGTTTGATAGATATATAGGAGAGTGACTATTGCGTACCAAGCTTTGTCAACTAGGTTAGGCGAAGAGTCCTTCTTTTATGATAACAGGCAAGTCTTGACATACACTACTTTTATTCGAAAGCGTCTTTTCTGATTTAATCAATAAAACAATAGCAAGTCATTGATTTTTTGTCCACTAGCTAATGGCCCGACTCATATGCCTGTCTTCTTATGTAATGCAGGCCAACTAGTTTGGATGCTATTTTCCTTGGGCATGCACTCATTACACTTTATGCATTACCGGTCAGTATCATCCTACGGTAGCTTAATTTTTTATATATTTATGTTTTTTTAATGTTGATAATGCTTCATTTGTAGAAATATTCAATTATTCATATGCATCAGACAATTATATGCACTTTATAGCTGGAGAAGTAGGTCCAAATGTCCAATGTTCAAGCTCTCAGCTGAGTGAATTACAAAAACCATCCCTGGGCCATTGGTCAATCTGCATATTTTGTCCCTCGGCTAAAATATTTGTACCAATTGCCCCCAGTTATGGCTTTGATTCTCCTATCAGGTTCTTCTTTTGTACTGTTAAGTTAAGGTCTGTTGATCGAGGGTGAATTGGGTAAATAATATAGTACAGGGTTGTATATAATTATAAACCATAACTCATTATGTCATAAAAAACCCCAGAATCGGTTAAAGTATACCTCAAGATAGGGTTATAAGAGTAACCATTTGGAGAAGAATAATCTACAAAGGGGATAAGATTCAAAGTACATGAGGGATGCTTGAAAGCATTAGGCATGGGAAATCAAATTTGAATGAGATCGTGGATCTTGACCCATACCTTACAGATTGGATATCTATTTCCAAAATCTCTCCATGCCGACAGGCAACAAATGGCTCTCTTGGAGCTTCTGGTTGATTGCTTCTGAAGAACAATTTGGACGAGATAAATGGTTGGCTTTTCTGGCTCCCTTTAATGTGAACCACATTTATATTAATTTCTTTTATATCAAGTTACTTATTTATTTAAGCGTCATAAGGAAATTTCAAGTTAAAGAAAATGATATGTTTTTTGTGGTTTACTTATCTTACCCCTTAACTCGTGGAATTCGTAACTATGATAAAGATAATGACTTGAGTGGGGAAGAAGTCATAATAGGGATATTGGAGACTGGACATTATTAGTCAAGGGACATAGTCACATAGATGACAGATAACAAATGCTTCATGACTGATATTTATTCAGTCTCTCTTTGCAAAACTACTGAGTTGACAATAGTGGAATCAATGTAACTAGGCATCATAGATTAAGCAATTTACATATAAACACCACTATCTACTATTTTTTATATATCTAGAAGCAGAAATACGATAGTTTATGCAAGACTGCGAGTTCAAAAGACTATTATTATTTTGACTTTTGGTAGATACACACACACACACATACATACTTACATTTACACATACCAAATTTTGACCAACAATACACAAACTTCTCTTAACTCGGAATTATGGTATTTGGTGGTTTCCTATTTATTTTTGTTCTTTCAATAATGAAACCGAGTCCTCATTTGCTGACGTCGAAGCCATATATAATGAGAATAGTCTGAGTTGAACATTCCATTATCTAATAAATTCATGTTCACTGTTCTTTTTAATCTTCTAAATTTGTAATATTAGATTGATTATCTTAGCATGCTACATCTTATATGTGAGATTTTCTCTTAGGAAACATCAGTGCTTCGTGGCAAACTCTTGGAACAAGCAAATCTTGTGAAATATGCAGACAAACATAAAGCGGAACTATTAGATGCTGGATCATCAACTTCAGATTCGTCATCTTCTCTCCCAAGACGAGGACCTTCAAATTGGAGTAAGTTTTTGAGTTTTTGTACACATTGTTATTACGGTTTTATGGTAACCTCTGATCTTTATGTTATGTTTTCTTACATACATAAGTTAGTAAGCCACAATGTTTTCCGACTTCAATACCAAATTATGCAAGCCACTGGTTTTTGGTTGTCTTTAAATCAGTTGAGCCTTTTTGTTTCTTCCAAACGTTTTTAGGAGATCTTTACATTCTTCTCATGGTTCTTTTTAAAACATTTAATAGTAAGTCTACTATGTTTCTTCACTCTCTTGATACTCTAACCAATCAAATCTTTCAATACAATTTTTTTTGTCAACCTTCAGACCTGATACAGATTTACTGTTTCTAATTAAAAAAATGCAAACTTTTCAGATGTTCAGTTAAATTTATCGTATGTAAAATGTTTTAGCAAAATATGTTGATTTGTGATGGATGGTGTGTGGGTGGTAAAAAGGTCAGGTAGGTTGATTAATGGTCAGGCTATAACAGGTAAACTTTAGGACGGGTCAAATTGACTTGTCAAAGCTTTCTTTCTTGTCTTTTTTTTTTTTTTGGGACTTCTATAGATATTTAATATATCTATCTATACTATTAAAAGAGTAACTAAATGCCACATGACATGCTCTCATTTAATTTGTCACGTGTCGCTCTCTACTTTTGTCACGTCATTTACTGATTTTATTTTTAAATTTTAAAGAATATCAAATCTATGTAAATCTAATATGATTTAATTAAAAACTAACTAACTAAGGCCTTGTTTGTTTTTGGTTAAGAGGGTCTTAATAACCTCTGAAGTCTAAACTTCAGATCTATAAAGAAATAAGATTGTTTGTTTAGATTTAGAGTTTAGAGGTTACAACCTCTAGATTTACCTCTTAAAATTAAGAGGTTAAATTTTGGCTGAAAGAAAATAAGAGGATAATTTCTCTCATTCATTCAAGTTACAACCCTAATTCTAATTTAAAAATATTTATCATTATTAATTATTTGATTTTAATTTTGTTTATTTAAATTAATTAATTATAAGATATAACTTATTAGATATAATTTTTTGAAGTGATATTTTTCATATGTTTCATATTACGAAACAAACAATCTTAAGACTACCTCTTAATTTCAGATTTCAGATCTTAAGACCACCTCTTAATTTCAAATGTGTTTTTCAGACTTCAGACATTTAACCTCTTAAAAAACAAATGCCACCTAACTAAAACTAAGCAAACTTTATGATTTGAAAAAAACTCATTAAATATCATTATTTATTCCTTTTAAAGAAAGCAATTAAGAGCTTGTTAATAAGTGATTTTTAGAACTGTTCGATTAGTTCCCTTGTTATCTAGTCTTTTTCATCTACCTATTTGACCAATTGCCAATAATCTAGAGCCCAAATTGACTAACTTTGACATCAATCCGTTGAAATTTCCCCATTAGGAAGGAGTGATGAGATTCCTGTTTGATATTCATAGCTATCTGGTTTTAAATTCCAATATAAACTTTCTTAACCCATTATATTTTTGTACTTACATTATTTTGTAGCATGCTAAATTCGACCTTTTCTTAACCCAGGTTCTAAAGCCAAGAGCCAACCTAAAAGAGAGAGGACACAAGAAGAGAAAAATTTCAGAAGAAAGGCGAAATATTTCTTGGTAACACAACTGGTTGCCGTTCTAGTTTTTCTTAGTCTCCTTGGTGGATCTGATGATGCTGACGTGGATGCCGATGGTGATGATGGCTTCAACTATGATAACTAACCACAAAGCTCGACGTTTGCTCGAGCACTCCCTCCCCCCTTTTTTGATCTGTTCTTGTTCATTTCCCATTTTGTGGAAAATTTTGAAAACATGCACGCACATATACAACTTCATTTATCTGATTCGTGAAATAGATGAGATAATCTGAAGCAGGATGTGTTTCTTGCGTTCTTAAACATTTGTATGCTAACAAATGTTCACGAGCCTGCTATGGGTTCGGGGTATGAAAACAACTTTTATACGACATGAGCTGTACATATAATATTCCTTGCGTGCATTCCGAATGCTTCATTGGGGTGTTTGAATTTATGTTTTGCAAATGTGTGATTTGTGAAAGTGCTTTTCAAAAGTATTGGCAAAAAAATACAAGTATTTTTTTTTGAAAAGAAAAGTGTTCTGGAAGACTGGAATAGAAGTTAAAATTTATACTAGAAAAGTGATTGTGGTAGATAATCACTTTTGTCTTTCATTTTCAAAACACAAAAAACTATAAACAAAGTTAAAATATAAATCCAAACATCATCAAATACATCTCTTGGACAGTTTGAAAATCAAACAAGAATCTTGATGTGGTTCTTGAACGGTTTGGAATATCATCAAACAAGAATATTGATGAGTCGAATCAAAAGATAAATTGCATATAAACGAATGTTCTAAAAATATTGAAAATTAAACATATATCATATATCATTGTGAAACTGTCATTTTATTGATTGCATAAATGAAATGCTTATAATGGAAATGAGGTTTTATATATATAAATATATAAAATGATGGCTACTTTTTTAGTATGCATTTTTAAACATAAAAAGTTACATAAACTTTTTATCGGTTTATGTATAAGAAATAAAGTGTAGCTTTGTTTTATCTGGAAGTTCGATAGTAAAATGTGGTAAAAAGTTTCAAAGTTTCTATTATGATACAGTTTGCCCCAAATCAATCCCATTCATTCGAAGTGTCTCATTATAGCTACGTTTTTCTTTCGGATCAACCAATTCAGACTAAAAACCATGCTCAGCAAAACCACCACATTTTCGCGCCAACTAAACTTTCAGAAGCAACGGCAAAAAACTCTCAAGGAGCAACTCTTGATCTTCTTGAAACAATGTGTTTCCACCAAAACAATTGAACAAATCCACACCCAAATGCTCATACACTCTGTAGACATACCCAATTTCTTGCTAGCAAAACTCATCGATCTAAAAGATTTCAATTACTCCAACCATTTATTCGCTTCGATGCACGAACCAAATGACTATGCTTTTAATGTCATGCTTCGTGGTCTAGCGACAACGTGGCAGAGGTTTGATCATACTTTAGAATTATATTATAAGATGAAGGGTTTAGGTATAAAACCCAATAATTTTACCTACCCGTTTTTGTTTATTGCGTGTTCAAATCTTTTGGCGCTTCAACATGGTAGACTAGGTCATTGTATGGCGTTGAGATGTGGGTTGATGGTGGATGGTCACGTCAGGCATGCATTGATTACTATGTATTCGAGGTGTGGTGAGTTGGGGTATGCACGCAAGGTGTTTGATGAAATTAGTGAGAGAGATTTGGTATCTTGGAACTCGATGATATCTGGGTATTCGAAGATGGGTTTTCCTGGGGTTGCTTTGGAATTGTTTGAGAAGATGAAGGTTGAAGGATTTGTGCCTGGTGAAATGACTCTGGTTAGTGTTCTTGGTGCTTGTGGGGACTTGGGAAATTTGAGTTTAGGAAGGTCGGTTGAGGATTATGTTGTGGATAATGAGATGGAGATGAATTCTTATATTGGCTCAGCTTTGATTGGTATGTATTCAAAGTGTGGGGATTTGGTGTCAGCAAGGAGGATTTTTGATAAAATGACCAAGAAAGATTTGGTAACCTGGAACGCCATGATTACAGGGCAAGTATTTCTTCCTTCCTCACATCAGTATATATGTTGTTTTATGCTTACAATACATGTATGAAAATAGCCAAACTGATACAATTGGGCTTGAAAAGTTTGTATTATCATTCAAGCATATCTACTTCATTTGAGATTTTTTCAGTTTAAGACAACATTTGTAACATGTCACTTTAAATCTGTAAAGAAATAGTGGCAATGACATGGTTGTAAGGACTATAGTAGTATAGAGACCAGTTTGTGAAATTGAGCTCTTTTATGCATCAAATAATAGGCAAGGAGAGATTATTTTGGACTGAGGAGATACTATATCCATCGTATATTCAAAAAAATATGGTACAAGTCAAGTTTTGTTTTTTGATGACGAAAAGAGGCATCAATGAAGTATCAATCAACTAGATTTCACACATTAAACTTCACATTCCATGACTGTGTTTGTCATAATGCTGGATTAGGACATGGAATTCATGTTGCATCGCAACAGTTATTACTGCTCCCATGCAGAATCACCCGATGGTATTTACTTACTCAGTTACACATGTCAATTTTTTATACAAAAACAATTGTATGTCTCAATTTGGAAGAAGCAAACTAAGTTCCTTGTTCTTGTTTTATCACATTTCACTTTTATAGCTTGATGAATAAGTTTGGTAACTTCATGATGACATTGAAGCTTGAAAGGAAACTCCTACTCCATGAAGAATAGAATCATTCTCCTTTTTGTACTCATATATGATCATATTCTTGTCTCATAAGACTTACCAGGTTTAATTTAGTAGGTTAATACTGACTTAACAAAGGAATAAATAGTCGTTGATATATTTTTTGGATGTATTAGGCATCGTCTCAAACCAATTGGTTCTTAGTGACTGGTCTTTTGGACCTTTACTTGCTTGCTAGAGGCCAACAATTCATAGTGAAACGATACCAGCCTATTGTGTTTTATCATGTTAATTTTTATGTCTCTGATGTGTATATCAATGGATAAATTTGCTATTTTTTTATCTTATTAATGAGCTCTTGGTTCATCGAAATATGATATGGAAAAATCCTCGAACTCATTTATTAGTCTTCACATGCTAGATATGCTCAAAGTGGGTCTTCAGATGAAGCAATTTCATTGTTCAACATCATGAAAGACAAAGGGGTAAACGCTAATAATATCACATTGAGTGGAGTTCTCTCTGCCTGTGCTTCCATTGGTGCCCTTGATGTTGGGAGGTCGGTAGATGCATATGCATCAGAAAGAGGTTTGCAACAAGACATATATGTGGCAACCGCTTTAATCGACATGTATGCCAAGTGCGGGAGCATGGATCATGCATCCAAAGTTTTTGAAAAAATGCCTTTCAAGAACGAGGCCACTTGGAATGCAATGATTTCTGCACTTGCTTTCAATGGACAGGCTAGAGAGGCTATATTACTATTTAAGAGAATGTCAGATGATCGGGATGTTCACCCTGATGATGTAACGTTTGTAGGGGTTTTATCTGCATGCGTACATGGTGGAATGGTCAAGGAAGGGCGTCAATTCTTTGATTTGATGAGCTCATCTTTTGGATTGGTTCCTAAAATCGAGCACTATTCTTGCATGGTTGATCTTTTATCAAGAGCAGGTTTGGTAGATGAGGCATGGGATTTCATCCAAATAATGCCTGAACAACCCGATGAAATTGCATTAGGCGCATTGCTTGGGGCTTGTCAAAAAGCAGGAAATATTGATGTTAGTGAACAGGTCATGCATCTTTTACTGGAGATCGAGCCTAGGAATTCTGGGAACTATGTAATATCGTCAAAAATATATGCAAATTCAAAGATGTGGGATGATTCTGCTAAGATGAGATTACTTATGAGGCAAAATGGCGTGACCAAAGTTCCTGGTTCTAGTTGGATTGAGGTTAATGCCCAGGTTCATGAATTTCATGTTGGTGATGCTTTACATAGAGATTCGGAAGTTATCTACGGACTGCTTGACTTCTTATACGATGAGATGAAGTTGGTGGGTTACGTGGTAAATAGCAACGTTGTTAAAGGCAGGAACAAGAAGCTCTGTTGCTCTTGCGAAATGTGAAGATTATTAGGCAAGACACACTTCGGTTTTTGCAGTTATGCAGGTAATTCCTCGATCCTTCATAGAACTTAGTGTTGTGCTGATCATTCTTTTCCCTGAAGAGGCCAACTCTTTTGGTATTTTCTGTAATTTCATATCCATGACTAGTGGCAAAGCCAAAAATCTATGAGATGGAGGGGCGGCTTTTACAAAGTTGATTATTGTTTTTTCTTGGGGGGCAAAAAACTATATGAACTTATGATTTTGTACTAATATTTTTGAAACACGTCTATTAATACCAAAATAAATGTGAGGTAGGGGATGGGGGTGGGCACACTGCACACCTACATGTGACTCCATTAGTGTTCATGACTAGGGGTGTTATATGTGGACCAAATACCCGAACCGAACCGGTCCCGAATAGCACCGATTGTAAAGTAATGGTCCGGTCCTCGGGTTTAGATTTTAGCCAAATTCGGGTTCGGTAACACCCCTAACCTTCTAAATGGAGTAAGTTTTTGAGTTTTTGTACACCAAATACCCGAACCGAACCGGTACCGATCCCGAATAGCACCGATTGTAAATTAATGGTCCGGTCCTCGGGTTTAGATTTTAGCCAAATTCGGGTTCGGTCCTAACCGGGTTTGGTCCCGATAACACCCCTGTTCATGACTTAGCTTCTAACCCAGATTCTTTCCTTAGTTCCTGATTTAATTGTTTTTCTTCCCTTTGCCATGGGATGAATACATGATCAGAATTTGCCTTGATACTGAAGAATTCAATGGAAAGATGCAGAAGATATCAGATACATATTTGAGCAATGAATCAACTATTATGAGCAAGATCATATTTTGTTAATAACATGGTCGCTGTTCAACCTAATCAGATCATTGAGCTTATATAGATATGCATCCACACAAACTCTTACATGCTTGCTTGAACTGGTATCCATTAGGCGGTGAATCTTTGGATATTTTATATGAAATGTTACTGTATATGTTTATATAGAGAAAATGTTCTTTTATTTAGATAAGTTAAGATTCCAAATGGAAAATGTTAAGTTGTGAAGTTTGATGTGTTGTTGAAGGAATATATGCTGTTACAGTGTCGGAGTATGAGGACGCCCAAGCGCCTTGGCGGGGACCCAAGCTTGGTCAAGATTTTGACTACAAATATTTCTTTATATAATCTTAAGCCTGTAAACCCTAATCAGAAATCAAGAGAGGGACTCTTTAGTACAACGGTGGACATAGGTAATTCTTGGACTAAAGCACGTGTATATGTGTTCTTGTTTTGTGTTTTTTACTTTTCTAGTGCTGTTTTCTTGAAAAGAAGTATTTAATAAGTTGCATAAAAATCATTATATGTATATGATATATAAAAAATGGTAAAGAATTTATTCAACAATATTTTTTTTTCCCTAAAAATTAAAATTTCATGTGAAATGAGTACAAATTGTATTTGTGAATATACCTGTTTTTCTTTTTCATTGTTTTCTCTTTGGAATCATCATTAATCAACACACGTGCAGAAAAAGAGATTCAACGAATGAAATTTTTATTTTTCCATGTGTAAAGACATGGTTTTACGTTTAGTTAGTATCCAATTTAGATAAATGTTATTAGGGTGACTTAGTGGTTGTGGGCACTTGTGGCTTAAGATTCTCAAATAGAGGTATTGGGAATCACCCGTGCACGTTTCAACCTTTTGGGGCCCCAGACCTATTCGTGAATATCGAATAGGTGTTGTGCCCGACTCAAAACTTGTTGGGTGTTCTCAGCCTGAGGTTTTGTCTGCAAGGTCATAGAAATAAAAGGTCAAGAAAATGTAATAGAAAATTGTAATAAGGAAGACATATTTCTAATTACGTTTGAATAATAAAATCTTTTTTTTTTAATAAAGTTCTGAAAACCTTTTTTAAAATTGTTTTTATTGAAAATTACTAAAGAAAGAAAAGTAGTAATACTGTAAATTTTCATTTCATTCTATGGAGGAATAAAGAACACCTCTCATGCCACATCCTTTGAGGAATGGTTTATTTCATTCTTACAAACGTTTTTTTTACTGCATACCAAAGTCCAAACACTACACAGACACGTACATTGTGATGTATATGCTTTTGTGATCTATTATTTCCACTAAACGCACAAGCTTTTCCATTTGATTTCTGGTTATTTCTGCTAAACAGGGGTATATGATCTGCCATTTCACATGCATCTATATTAAATATGAGGAAAAACCAAACAATACATTCGTATCATTCAAATGCAGATTGAAATATGTTACCTACTTTATTCAGTTACAATTCACAAAAGTTTATCATAAAGACAAAAGTTTATCATAAAGTACAGGCATTCTAATTCGGCAGATCAGAGATGCACACGACAAAGCACACTTCCAGATACTTCTTACTTGTATTTCAGACCTCAATGAACTGCAACCTGGTTAGTTTTCTTAACATCTCTTAGTTTCTAATTCGATAAGCGTCAATCAACATTGTTCTCAGATACCTTTTTTTTCTATCTCTGAAAAATTATCGATCGTTATTTGTTATGATACAATCTGTTTGTGTTGTAGTTTTGTAGAAAGAGAAGGTAATGACTCGAGTTAAAAGAGCTAATCATCACCCTCTTGAGGAGCGACATACTTATCATATAGTTGTATCGGCTAATATCAGTGATTGGCATCAATATGTTTCCATTGATAATTTGACATCAGAATGGTTGAGATGACATTCATTCTTGCTGATGAAGATGAAGACGGGGCCTAGTATAAAGGGCAACGATGGAAGACAAAAAAGAAAAAAAAGACGACTCATATGTTGGCTAAATAGGAAAAAGTTTGATGCTGGTATCCTTGGCCAATACGAGGATTATGATTTTGAGAGGGATTATAATGAGGAAGACAATAACAAAGATCCCATCGATGATCATGTTCCATTGCTGATTGCTCCAATATGGAGATGACTATGATTATGATTTGTAAAGGAAACTGTTTTTTTTTTGTTGATTAAACATGTTCAAAT
This sequence comes from Centrapalus pauciflorus, assembly GCA_020465985.1. NCBI lineage: Eukaryota > Viridiplantae > Streptophyta > Magnoliopsida > Asterales > Asteraceae > Centrapalus > Centrapalus pauciflorus. The sequence continues at coordinate 261,715 of JAANYP010003435.1, forward strand.
GGTAGACATTTGCGAGTCTAAATGGCTATATGAAATCTGTTATATCCATCATGGTTTATTAGTCTTGTTATGTTGATATATTACTATAGGGTACTAAAGTATAATTAGGGTATGTTTGGCACGACTAGCTGGAGCTTCAAGTTGGAGCTGTGTGCCAGAGCTTTTGAGAGCTGTAGCCTTTTGTTTTTATAAATGTGTTTGGTAAAAGTAGTTGTAGCTTTTAGTATTAAATGACATAAAAATACATTGATATTTATTAAATTCAAAGTTGTAGTTTATAATTATTTAGAGTGTAAAAAAGTAATTTTGTTTGACCAAAAGTTCAAGCTCGTTTTGAAAGCTACTTCAAGCAGCTTCTCGTGAAAGAGTTTTTGTGAGCTTTCGAATCTGAATCAAAAGCTTAAACTTCTATCAACCAAACAGATTTTTTGAGCTTGAGCTTTTAAAAATCAAAAGATGAAGCTCCTTGCCAAACGCAGTCTTAGAGGGTGTTTGATTGTGACTTAATGGGCTGACCTAGCCACATGACTTAATTCGGTCAGTCTTTTTCACATGTTTGTTTGAGACTTGATCTTAATAAAAAAACAAGGTCAGCCATATTGTTAAGTCATTGGAGCTATGTCCTCCCCATTCAGCCCAAACCCAATTTCTAGATTACCCTTCCCTTCATTTATTGTCTTTCTTCTTTTTTCTTTTTCCCTATTAACCAACAAACATTGCAAATGGTTTATTTGTTCATATTACCTCTAAATAATTTTTGTTGTTAACTTGTGGTTTAAATATTATTAAATTTTTTATATTTATGTTAATTTGAAAACGGAGTAACATCAATATTTTCATTCAAAATTTATTCAACAATAAAAATAAGTAGTCTTTATTTTTAGTCGAAGTTTAAAATTATAATATTTATATCATTTAGACCGTTAATTCAGCAAACAAAACAAATCATTATTATTTTTATCTAGACAGTCAACTTAATCCAGACAGTCACTTAATCTAGACAGAACTTAATATAAAAATCAAACAAACAACCCCTTAGCTTTCTCCTTTTAATTGTGGTGTATGGGAGCCTACACCTGTTTTATTTATCCTCTAATATGGCATTTGGTTCATGCAATGTAATTCGAAAAATTTTAGTTATTAATATGTTTGGTGACGATCGATGAGAGTTTTTACTATTGGTTAATGATGCAAGTTGGATTCTAATTTATGTATTTATTGGATACTAATGCATGTATGAGAAAGAAGAATTGGTCAAGTTTCTATAAACAAACAATTTGATAACAAATATATAAAATTTAAATCTTTATCCTTGTTATCAAAAGTTCAAAACAATATAAATTTAAATTACAATTCCTTTGAATTTCGTTCTGTAAACTAAACGCCACCTATAGGTTTTTGTTGTTTTGTTTATAATCACTCTGGCTTTATGTGGATTTATCCAATGTATCAAAAGTTGGATGTTTATAATGTATTTGCAAAGTTTGTTGTCACGATTGAAGGCCAATTGTCTTACCAAGCTGAAAACTCTCCAAATTAATTGAGTTGAGACTTTTGCAATCTCGCTAAATATTCATCTCTTGGTATCCAACAAAGGTTCTTGTGTAGTCGTATTGAGGCCAACATTTTACATCGCTTCTTGCATCATGCTTTTGATGCTTCCATTTATCGTATTTAAATTCATGTCTCTTTACTAATACTGTATATGACAAGAAGCTTTTGATAGATTTTAGGATCAACTTTTGATTTTTGAAAACTAAAACTCAAAAGCCCTGTTTGGTTGATAGAAACTTGGATTTTGTTTTGGTAATTAAAGCTCCTAAAAGTTATTTCACGAGAAGCTACTTAAAGTCGTTTTCAAAAGAAGTTTGAGTTTTTGTTCTAATAAAATTACCTTGTTACCCTCATAATTTATAAACACAACTTTAAATTAATATCATTGTTTGTTTATATCATATACTATAAGCTACAGCCACAACTATTTTTACCAAATACATTTATAAGAACTAAAAACTCTGGCTCTTTCAAAAAGCTTCAACTCCCAAGTTTCAGCTCAAAATTACACCTCGTTGTGCCAAACATACCTAATCCAACAAAACAATCTTCGTTTTAACACCTATTCAATTGTATTCCTAATTATTCTTTTCAGACGAATCTTTGATTGTCATTGTTTCCCTTGCTTACGTCCATATCACTTTCACAAGATGTGAATTCATTCCCGCTCCATTCATTGTGTACTTTTTGGACACAGACAAATAGTCCCTTCCACCAAGGCTATTAATGTCTGATCTCTTAATCAATCCACCCACAGCTCATACATACACCGACTCCAGATTGTAATATTGATAACACTCGCAGCTAGTCAGCTATGTCCATTGTCCCTCCCTAACCTCCAAGCTATAGATGAGAAAAAAAACTTGTTTGACTCAAATCGAACTGTAACCATACTCGTTATTTCGGGTCGGTTCTCGGTTCTTATAAATCTATTAATTTGGTTTTCGGTTTCACAAGGTTCAATATAGTTTTCTATTTTTCTTTGTAAAAGTCTAGAAAAAAAAAACTGAAACCGAACCGATCTAGGCTAATTTATTTGCTGGCGGTTTTAGATTCTTAATTTTGGATTTTTTTTTTTTTTTGGGTTTGGACCAGTTCTGAAACCGAGCTCATCCCTCCTCCAAACCAACCCTTTGTCTGATTCATCTAACCATCCCATGACTGTGACCAACCCAACTCCCACATTCTTTCTCACACTTTTAGACAGTTCTGAAATCGAGCTCATCGCTTCTCCAAACCAACCCTTTGTCTCATTCATCTAACCATCCCACGACTGTGACCAACCAGCTCCCACATTCTTTCTCACGCCCCATCGCCGCCACCTTCACCTTCACCTCTTCCTCAAACCAGTGGCAGATTCAAAAAAAATTTTCGTTGGGGACATGAGGTTTTATAAGGTATTCGTCGTATTAATTTTCCGGAACACATAGGCTAAAAATCGTCAAATTTACGCACATCGTTGGGGGCCTTTCCCCCGCTTCATTCAATGTAAATCCGCCCCTGCCTCAGACACATCCTTCTTACTTATGTTAAATGTGAGACGAAAAGTTCATCATACCCATTTACTGTTCATGTTGTCATGTCACCACCTCCTCTCTAACTATCATTGAACTAGTGACTTTACCATTACCAACAAGCATGTAGAATGACATTCAACAATGGTGGATCAGTTTTCTGTGTACCAAAAACGAAAATCTACATAATCTTTATTCATCTTTTATCTAACTGTAATATTGTTAGCTATAAATGGGTTTACAGGTTAAAACAACACCAGAAAATGCATTATAATTCTATACAAGACAAATTCTTTCATTAAACAATGAAATGCTAACAAACATGCTTTATTAAATAACAATTACATATAAAATGATTACATTTTCGATCTTTTAATATTTAAAAATTAATATTTTTTAAAACTAATTTCAAAAAATCCATGCTATAAATCATTATGATCATAATAATTAATAATATTAATTAAAAGGCAAATGGATGGAATAAAAAATAGAAGTCACTTTAATGATTCATACATGAACTTCAATATACGTACACAACTAACGAGTATATTATATATTGTTATAGATTTAGGGTGTGTTTGTTTGCAATTAAGAAGATCTGAAAATGGTCTGAAATCTGAATTTCAGATCTTAACCTAATTTGTATTGTTTGTTTAAATTCAGACTTAAGAGGTTTTATCCTCTGAATTTTAAGAGAGTAATTTCAGACGTGATTTTCAGACTTCAGACAATTAATCTTTTAAATAAAAATATGTAACTTACAAGTCAAAATTTATTTTAAAAAGTTAATAATAAAATTACCTTTTATTTTACATATTTATAACTGGATCGAGACCTAATACAATACAAAAATCATACGAAATGATATCAAATCTAGTTTAGTTTCGACCTTCGATGACTTTTAAATAGTATACAATCAATCGATCGACTCGTTTAGTTTTAGTTTATCAGTTTCATCGATTTATAAAATTAGGTTTAACCTAAGTTATAATATTCATTTTCTTTTCCAGAGTGTGAGATTGGCTGATTCCAGTTGCATACGGCATACCCTATCGCTATAAATATCCTTGCCTCCTTCTCCCACGTTCTTCCCTTCCGCTTCTCCTCCCATTCGAAGCGTCTTTTCCTCTCTCACCGCCTCCAATTTTCATATATCTGCAAGAGAGGAGAATTCTACGCAAGAGGAGGCCTCGTTTCTTTTAATCCTAACCTAATCTTCCCCTGATTTATCGCTTTCAATCGACACCCCTTCAGGTACTTTTCATTTCGTTTTGATTTCATCTTAGGGCTTCAGATCTGATTTGATATTTTTGATATCTGAGTAAACCCTAAACTGAATATGGTTTTGAGATACCGGAAAATCACTTTTCAAAATTAGGGTTTTTATCTGATTTACGCTTGTCATGCTTAATTATGTATGATTCCTTTAATGAGCTTTTTGTACGGTCCGTATATGAATGGAATTTTGTGATAAATTGTTAATCTTTATGATTGTGCGGATTTTTAATCTAATTTTGTTAAATCGAAGCTTATAGAGGTACAGAACTATCGAGATTCGAGGGGGCTATCTGTCGTACTTGTCCTTTTATTATGAGCATGCTTTATCTTAATGAACCATAAAACCGTGTACGATTTATTATATACAGAAACCCCTTCTACGATTAGAGTTTTTTTTCCTGATCAATTTAATTTAGTATGTTTCTTTTTATTAACTTAGAAAGCTACTTTTGAGATATTACTCTTGTGGTATCTTTTTGTGCACCCATGAATGAATATAACTTTGTGTTAATTAAACCTTAGCTTGTGCGGAACTTTAACCTAGTTTATTGAATTCAATGTTTTTAGAGTTACGTAGTTTATGAGGGTGCTGTTAGCTTATCGTGAGAATGGTTAGCTAACCATCCATTAGTTAAAATGTTATGTCTTGCCCTAAAATTTTGATATCTGAGCAAACCCTATACTGAATTTGCTATATTTTACTCCTGAAAGTATCTTTTGTCTTTCGCCTTCAATTTATGTGGTTTAACTAGGTTTGGGATTTTAATAAAACATTGAAATGAATATATTAGTATTAAGTTATCTTTTGCTGCGACTTATAATGGAATTTAACTTCATGTTTATATAGTTCATGGGTGGAATTTTAACGTAGTTTCTTGAATTGAGCTTATAGAGGCACAACACTTGCGAAATTTCTGTTTAACTTGTCATTTATTGCGAGCATTGGAATGCCTGACATGATTGACTACTCCATACTTTCCTACTGTTATATAATCTGTAGAAATCAGAACCATCAGACATTCTGATATTTGTTATCATTTGTATAAAAATTTTAAAAATCTCATATGGTTTTATGTCAAGATTGTTGTTAGTTATCAATACTAAGTTGTGTAATTTGTGTGATGTAGTGAGATTGATTTTTTACATGGCTGCTACTGCAACTGCAACTACTGCCGATCCTCGTTATGCCCCAGATGATCCCACTCTTCCAAAACCATGGAAAGGGCTAGTTGATGGTAAAACTGGTTATCTGTACTATTGGAATCCAGAGACAAATGTTACCCAATACGAGCGGCCCTTGGGGTCTAAAGTTTCTGCTCAACCACAAAAGTCTTCTTCGGTAGCCTTAAGTTCTGCGGTTCAGGTGCAACAATCTTCACAACAAGAGAACGGTTTTATTGATGATGATAGGTATGGTAGAAACAGCAACGGTGGATCAAAGCTTTCTTCTGGAACAAGAGGTTACGAGGTATGTGTTTACCCTGCCTTTCGATGATATGCTCTGTTTTAGTCATTGAAGTAACTAGTAAGTACGTACTTGGAAAGTTTTCTTGTTAGTTTTTACGGTTTATATTAGTTTGTAAGCTATAATATTTTATTAGACTTGGAGCTTCTATTCAGACTGTATTCGCTGGTTTGACCATGAACTTAGAAATCTGGTTTTTACATTGAAGTAGTTTACTGTAAAAGGAACTACCGAAGTGTTGGTTTTTATTCTTTTTATTTCTATTTTGTGCTTAGGTGCTCCATAAATTATATTGTGTCTGTACTATAGTTCATACTTGGTAGATATTATTGATCTCCTGGTTCCCCACTTTAGCTGCTTACTTAATTTTTTGACCTGGAAAACATTCTAATTAAGTTTGTATTAAGTAGATAGAAAGGCATGGTTATAGAATGTTCTATGAATACGAATGAAATACGCCGCAAAACGATAAAATTCCTATGGGTATTATTTTATAAAAAAATGTTTGGAAGTGACTAGCGCTTCAAATGAATGGAATTCATTTATTGGGTTCCATCGTCACAATAGAATTTTACATTTCTGGAAGGTTCATGATGTCATTTACTAGAAAAGCATCTGCTGCTATCCTTGATCTTTGCCAGGTGTTATAATGTTTTATCATCACAATAGGTGGTGAAATGGCTGGGTTGGATAATTAATTACAATTTCTAGGGTGGTCACAATGGGTGGGCTGATCTGCCAACATATACTCCTTTTCTTGATTCCATAAATAATTAATATATGCAGTATGTGTGTATGAATGCAGAAACTATTATCAATGTAAGTATCCGTTGTTTTAATTAATCAAACTGATCACGGACTTGTTTAATTTTATGTCAGAGTACACGAAATGGCTACCATAATTCACATGGTGCTCCAAATGGGACGATTGCTGCTGGACCAGGTGGAACTTCTGCTCGACCTTATGGGTCATCAGGTGGAAGTGGTCTATCCCCAGATGCTTATCGCAGACGGCATGAGATAACTGTAACTGTAAGTATCGAATGGTTCTTATAATCAAAATAGTGTAATTTATCAGAGTAACAATATCTCTGATCCTGGGTTGTAAATTTTAGGGAGACAATGTGCCTCCGCCTTTTACATCATTTGAAGATACTGGTTTTCCATCAGAGATACTTAAAGAGGTATATTTTTTGTTATATTTAATGCAGCTCCTGATGATTAGCATGATCTTGTCTTGTGCAGCTTATTTTAAGTAGGTAGTGCTGACATTGCTCTGTCATTGCTGAAGTTCCATCAACTTTCAGACTCATGTTTACTTTTCCATCTCTACTTTTTCCCAGGTGCGATATTTGCTCCAGGGAGGAGCTAAATGTCGTACGCTGTGCCACCCTCTTTGAGGGGTTTGCATATATTCTGGAGTACTCTTAATACGGTGGACCAATTTGTCAAAGGGCTTTCCGAATCATCCATGGTCGGTCGTGGTGGAGACTTTCAATGGTGATGATTCAGTTTGCCGCTTGGTCCAACTAAAGAAGAGGCCTCCTTCTGCTCCGGCTTGCATCAGCAAGCATTCATGCCGGGATTTTTGGGGAGGGTGCTTCTTGCATCAGCCGCAAGATAGTCCATAACGAAATGAAATCAGATATCTTCAAGATGCTACCTCTGCTTACAGAGGTTGCTGGTTCTTTGCTTTTCCAGGTACTTCAGGCAGGGTTTTCAGCCCCCACTCCAATACAAGCTCAGTCATGGCCAGTTGCTCTTCAAAGTCGTGACATAGTAGCTATTGCAAAGACAGGTTCCGGGAAGACTTTGGGTTACTTGATTCCTGGGTTTATTAATCTCAAAAGAGTCCACAAGAATCGTCAAATGGGTCCAACTGTTTTGGTTTTATCACCCACTAGAGAGTTGGCAACACAGATACAAGTTGAAGCTGTGAAGTTTGGAAAATCATCAAAAATACTATGCACGGTATGTCCTACATAATTGACAAACTTAATTTGAGCTGGCATAAGCAGCATCACTTATAATAACAGGGTCAAATACTAATAAGTACATTATGCTGTTGATTGAAGTGTTTATATGGAGGTGCACCAAAAGGCCCACAACTACGAGAGTTAGACCGTGGTACGGATATCGTGGTTGCAACTCCTGGTCGTTTGAATGATATTCTGGAGATGAGAAGAATAAGCCTTAGTCAAGTTACCTACTTGGTCTTGGATGAGGCGGATCGAATGTTGGACATGGGATTTGAACCTCAGATAAGAAAAATTGTAAAAGAGGTTCCAGCACGTCGTCAGACACTTATGTACACTGCTACATGGCCAAAGGAGGTCCGAAAAATTGCAGCAGATTTATTGGTTAATCCAGTTCAGGTGAACATTGGGAATGTTGATGAGCTTGTTGCCAACAAGGCAATTACACAGGTACTATATTTTGGACTTTTTGCTTGATACCTGTGTAATGATCATGCCTTCTTTTTGGATGGTATTCATATGTTTTATGGTTGTAGCATATCGAGGTTCTGTCTCCAATGGAGAAACCCAGACGACTGGAGCAGATACTGCGATCTCAAGAGCCAAGATCGAAGATTATCATCTTCTGTTCAACAAAAAAGATGTGCGATCAGCTGGCTCGTAATTTGACCCGACAATTTGCTGCTGCTGCTATTCATGGAGACAAATCTCAGGGGGAGAGAGATTATGTGTTGAATCAGTTTCGCACCGGCAGGTCTCCGGTGCTTGTTGCAACTGATGTTGCTGCACGTGGACTGGATATCAAGGATATCAGGTATTATGCTGTGCATTTCACTTTGATTGGAAGCTGATTGCAGTCCTTTATGTTTTATGTTAATTGGTTAAATGAATGATCTTGAACTCTTCATTCTTTACAGGGTGGTGATCAACTATGATTTCCCTACAGGGGTTGAGGACTATGTGCACAGGATCGGAAGGACTGGCAGGGCTGGTGCAACTGGAGAGGCATATACGTTTTTTGGAGACCAAGATGCAAAGCATGCTGCAGATCTTGTCAAACTGTTGGAAGGGGCAAATCAGCGAGTTCCTGCAGAACTTCGAGGTATGGCTTCACGTGGTGGTGGGATGGGTGGCAAGCCTAGACGTTGGGGTTCTGGTTCCAGTTTTGGGGGACGTGATGGAGGCCTCGGAGGACGATCTGATTCAAGCTTTGGTGGAAGGGGTAATTGGGCCTCAGGCAGGGGTGGAGGCCGTGACAGGTGTTAAGAGCAGTAACCTTTTCTTTTATGAGATCCTTTTCACTGTTGTATTATTTTGAATTTTGATGCATTTTTGTTTCCGTTTCATCACAGCAATAGGGCCGCTTCTGGTGGCTATCATCATAAGAGCTTCCATGAAAGCATAGTGGGTGCTGGAGAGAAGCGTGGTAGGAGCAGAAGTCCACCCAGCAAAGTTGGTGGTTCAGGATGGGGTAGAGCTCGCAGTCGTAGTCGCAGTCCTGAGAGGTTTGACAAGGCAACAATTGCACCCAGAAACCATATGAGATCCCCTCCTAACGGACCACACGAGTGGGGAAGATCAAGTGGAGCTGCTGATGGGTTTCGCCCACGTTTTCGGCCTGGTGATGAAGACGAGGAAGGTATGATTCGAGAGTAAGCAGACGGTGGCTCTAGCTGTAGCTTATAGCCATTTATTCTAAATTTTTTTCCTCAAGCGGTGAACGAATATGGTGGTTCTGAAAGGTGGTTGAATTCGAGTGTTAAGGAGAGATGATCGTAGTAGTTCTCCCGTAGGTGTTAAAACTTAGCAAAGCATGGTCGAATGTCCGTGCTTGAGATGTTTTGTTTTGGGGTTCTTTGCGTAATGGTGTAAAATGTAGATCGTTTGTCAGAAGACGAGTGCTTAGCGAATTCTACTAAATTTGTTGTTTGTTGGAACTTATAAACAACTGTCTGTGTACTATTTTTCATAATGTTGGTTGATATACAACATATACGTGCATTCTATTTTTATTCTGTGTTTCTGCTTGAATTCGACTTGTAAGTTGTAGAATTTGATTTGGACAATTGAGGTCGTTGGGACCATGCCAATCAGATTCATGCATATGTGGGTCTGAGTTGAACAGATTGATTGGGTTGATCAAACCACCTATAAGCCGGAGCGACAGTGATTCCACCCGTACGGAATTAACTGAATCGCGTTTTTTATTATTATCTTTCACTGTCGGTAAAGGGCGACGAGTCATTGTCGTAAGGTCGTACATACTGGCCGAGGCCGGGAACAGCTAGTTGGTGAAAGAAACCTTGGTTCTATTCACGTCTTTTTGCACCGCCTGATTACGAATTCATCGTACCAAACCTTCACCTAACCGATTCGGCTAAATGGAACTCGTTTTACTTCGACCCAATGAGTCAAGAGTCGATGTTTGTCACCTGGACCAACCTCTCGTCATTAAAAATGGTTCGACCAAAAATCAAGACTTTAGACCCAGCCATGAATCAACTTATGTATAAGGTAATTCAATAGCAATGTTTTTCATAGTAACATTTGATACAATAAATTTGGTTTAATCCGAAATAAATTATTAGCATTAACCTTTTTAATACATTTAACACATTCTGTTTTAATTATCTTGGAAGGTAATTAGTTAAAATTCCTTCCATGGAACAACATAAAATCAGTTGTGTATCCTAAACTTCCTAATTCTCTTCCATTTTACCAACCGAAAATCCTTTCTTTTTGGAACTTACTCATTCTTGTCATCAATTTAATCCATATGAAGCTTCTTCAGTTAATGATTCCCATCTCTTTAAATGCTTTCGAATCTCCCGACTCCAAAGAGAGATTCAAACATGGTTGTGACAACCTTCGGAGTTTGAGACTTTCCTGTGTTTCGTACCATGGATCGAGCCGCAGTAACTCCACAGTTCAATTTTCAGATGTTTGGATCAGCGTTCGGTAACTCTCCCGACGAGGTTTTTTGCTTGAGCTCGGTTGAAAACGAGGGTCAAAAGAAAGGACACGGAAGGAAGAGCAAGGGAAGAAGGAGGGTTAGTAGTAGTAGTAGTAATAGTAAGGTTTGGCGGAAGACCGTTATCGTTAAAGGTCAATGGAATTCCGAAGAAGACAGGTAAAAATCCATTTTACCGTATGTTTTATCGAACCCCGTCGGGAGTAATTTTAGTAAAAAAGTTATTTTGAATAAGATTTGTGTGTGGTTTTTAGGTTGTTGATGCAGTTGGTGAAGCAGCATGGTGATAGTAAATGGTCTAAGATTGCTGAAAAGCTTCCAGGAAGAATTGCAAAGCAATGCAGAGATAGATGGCAAAATCATTTGAGGCCCGATATCTCGGTATCCCCTTCCATATTATTCATTAACCGTATGTTAGCAATGAGTCGTAATCTTATAAACACTCGATCAGTACCAATGAACAGGGCCGGCCCTGAGCAAGGTCAACACGGGCAATCGCACAGGGCCCATTAATCGTAGGGGCCCATTTTCAAAAAACGTATTATATACATAGGTCTATTAACGATTAAATAAAGTTATTGACTTGCAAAATTTTTAAATTTAACATTATATAATTATAAGTTTTTTGTTGTTAATTTATCATTTTTACTTGAATTTTTACTAATCTTAAATATACATACATATTTATAGGGCTCATATTAAATTTTTGCTCAGGGGCCTCGAAAATGATTGGACCGGCCCTGCCAATGAATTAACGTCACGGGTTCTATTATACCATTAAAAATTCGTTCACGTGATACCTGATGTCCGTGGTCCGGTTTTCGCTTAGCTCATTTTACATCTGTGTAGTTGTTATTTGAAACATGTGGGTCTGTTTAGTTTAGTTGACCTGTTTTCGAAAAAAAAAAAAGCAAAAGTTTCTATAAAACGTTTAAATCCATTGTTTCTTAATGTTTTTAGTTTTCAAAATTACAAGTATTGTGATTTTTTTTTTTGTTTGAGGTTTTACCTTTTGGTTTCAATGTAGTCAAAAGACAAAAAAAATATATATAACACATAAAAACACATTCTTATATCTAAAGTGTGTTTTCTTAAAAACCATCTTGTTTTCAGTTTTATAAAAAACTTCAAACCGAAAATTCTCGTTTGTTAACCGCACCCATTCCTCGTTTGCAGAAAGATGCATGGTCCGAGGAAGAAGACAAGTTATTGATTGCGATTCACAAAGAAGTCGGAAACAAATGGTCAGAAATCGCGAGGAGGATGCCAGGAAGGAGCGAAAACACCATCAAGAACCATTGGAACGCAACCAAACGGAGGCAGCTATCGTCCAGGAGGCGTGGCAAGCCCAAGTACCAATCACTCTTGCAAGAGTACATCAGGAGCGTCCCTTCATCGTCTTCATCTGAAGATCGAATCAACACGAAAGAAGAAAACGACAAAAATCCTCCAGTGGTGGTCGGTGCCCCCATTGCTCCTCAGTTGACGACTATTTCGTCTGATATCAATGTCTCATCTTCGTCTTCGTCTTCTCTAGACGGGTATAATTTCAGTTTTATGTTCGGTTATATGCCTGGTGGATCGATGCTGAACGACAACAGTTTCGAATTCGATCAGATGCCCTCTCAGTTGACTAGTCAGTTGGAATTTGATTTGAAAAAGGAGATGGATTTTCTGGAGATGCTCTATCAATAGTTTTTGTGTTTTCGGTCCGGATTATGAACCTAGTGTTCGCACTTTTTTTTTAGTTCGAAGTTTTTGCGTTCAGACTTTGCTATATGCTAGTTTTCTGTTCTTTATATTATGCCCTTCTGATGGGATTAAAATTGTACTTGAAGTTCGTTTTGTTACATCCGAAAGTACTATGTTTTTAACTAACAAAACTGTATTGTTCTGGGATATTATTCAAAGATCAAAACCAGGTCCTAGTTCAAAAAAAAAAAGCCCTTGAAATTTTATACAAATTATTGATTCTAAACTAAAGCCTAACCAGTTTAGTCTTTTGGATCGATTTTGCTTAGCTGGGCTGGAAAGATTCTTAAAAAATATCTACATATTTACAAGGACTATTCTATCAAATAAATGGATAAGATTTATTTACATCAAGTTTGATTGAGATCAACCCTCTAGAATCATAATGTAAATATTTACAAGGACCACTCTATACACTTTCATAGATCAAGTGGTCACCACCGAATGTGGGAGGAGTTCCCCTTGGTCGAGGTCTTGAGTTCGAGCCTTGCAAGGGCGTTTCTCCTTAGGTGGAGGTGTGTGGTTTGGTCCTCACCCTCAACGTGTATAACAATGGTGCTAATAACTAACTACTAAAATCTGTTGTTCAAAAAAAAGTGTTAGAACCTTTGTGAGAGTTCTAGAATCCTTTTACATTAGCATTGTCTCTTCTTGAATTGGTTTGTTGAAGCATTTTAAGACAACAAACTCTTGTACATAACCTTTTGTAGATTTGTTAATACTAAGAACTATCATGGTTTGGGTGATTGAACCACTTGACTTAGATCAAGTTGCCACAACCAAAGGTGGGAGAGGTTTCCCTTGGTTAAGGTCTCGGGTTCGAGCCTTGCCAATGGCGTTTCTCCTTGGGTGGAGGTGTGGGGTTTGGTCCTCACCCTCAAGGTGTCTAACAATGGTGCTAACAACTATCCACTAACATCTGCTGTTTAAAAAAAAATAGTTTGGGTGATTGACCAAGTGGTCTTGCTGGTGAGACGGATCAAAATAGGATACAAGATTATGAGATATGACATCCACAAGTTGTTTTAACGATAAAAATGATAATACATGTGACTTGTTCAAATCTAAACATCACCTTGCTCTTGATGACCAAGTGGTCTTACTAGATGACCGGTTTCAATCGTTTGGTCCAGTTTTCAAAACCATGCCGATGACATCATGACTTATTTCTTCATGTTGGTTGGGACTTAAGTTAAAGTGTGGACTTGTGGTACACAAGTAACATTCATCCATTTAGGATGTAACATACAAAACAGCTTATTCACCAACTATTAAAAATGTCCAATATTGTTTCTCATAGTTGTTTTGGCTTGTTTTTGCGAATCAACTATCTTTATTTGTTAATTTTGTACGATTCTTGCCACATGTCAGAGGTAATTTCTATGACACAGTCGCCCCACTCAAGATGGGGACAAGACTGTCAACATCCACCTTCCTCATACACCAACTTCATGGTTTCCGGGCTTTTTGCTGTATAATATGACCATATCATGCAAAAATAAAACTCAAAATAAAGCAAAAAAAGATGAAGCTAAAAAATGAAGATTTCAAAACAATGGAACAAATAGAAATGTTTGAGGAACAAAGACAATCAAAACCAACTACAAGAGACAAAATGGATAATAACCGAAAAGAAGTTGAAGCAGAAAGCTTCTTTTCAGGTTATAGATTGTTAATTTAATTCTCAAATGCGCAGTAAATCGTTTAAAAAAATTTACTTGAATTGAATTTAGAGATCTTATAAGATGAGAACTGTTGGCTTCAACGAACAAGATGCTTGCATCGGAGCCATTAAAATTTCTCCTAGTCGTCAACCTAGGAGAAGACATAATACTGAAGCCAAAAACACCTGCTCACAACAATTAGCAAGTCTCGAGCCATTCATCTGTTAAATCAGTCTAACACAACAGACTCAAGGTCTCATCATGCAACACATTTAAGTCTAGCAAATGTTAGATAGCCGGTGTGACCTCTTGCCTCACCAGATGGTTTAGCCATCACAATTGGCGAACCAGAATTATCGTGTTGCCAATGACTTGCTTCACTTGCACGGTGCTTCCTTTTGCATGGCCGTGACCCAGGAGTACCTTCTTCAATTTGACTGTGATCCATTTTCCGTTCTCGAACTTCATATGTGCGCAAAAGGACCTCAAATGTTCTTATATCTGCATATTCCAAATTATATTAAAGTCATACTCTACCAATCTTTAGTTTCACACCCTCTATCCAAGAAGTCTGTTTATGAACTTTGAAAGCCTAATCTATGAAATTTCTTACAGATTCATTGTAGCCTTGCAGCATTTAGTTATCAACTTATTTTTAAGGTCTTAGAGATATAAAGTTACCGATATTGTGGACACCGAAAGTTCTTAATCTTAGAATTGAGAGCGTTGTATTTAGGGTTAATTACGTTAAAAGGTAACTAATTGTCACTGTTTTTTCAATTTGGGTAACATACCAATCTTTTTTCTATTTGAGGTAACATACTGTCCAAATCAAGTCAATCAATGTAACCGTATCAGATTGAAAGGTAAAAATTATTGACATGACAGTTTCTTTATCCGGTCATCAGTTTTTTAATTTCTAATATTGTTTAATTATTTTAAATTTTCTCAAAATAGCAATGTATTATCAAAAAGTACTTTTGAATTGCACAAAATAGTGCAAATCATATAACAGTTAAACTGTCATTAATGTTAAAAAAATGCTGACTGGACAAAGAAACTGTCACATCAGTAATTTTTACCTTTCAATCCGATATGGTTACCTTGATTGACTTGATTTGGAAATATGTTACCTTAATTAGAAAAAAAATTAGTATGTTACCCAAATTAAAAAAAAAAAAACTGTGACGGTATGTTACCTTTTGATGCAATTAACCCTTGTATTTATGTACATTGAGCATACCAGTAAATTTTGATGTGAGAGTTTCAGATGAACGTTGTACTTGTTCGATGCAAGGTGAGAATGAACACAAAACTCCATCTGGTTTCAACATTTCTCCAGCAGAAGGGATGGCAAGCCAAGGCTGGGGTAGATCTAAAAAAACAGCATCTGCTACACCTGCTAAATCTTTTGGAAACCCCTCACCCTGAATATCTCTGACTCCCACCGTGACTAAACTGCTCAATCCAGTCCTCTCAAAATCCTCTCTGTTGCAATGAATTAGAGAAAAAAAATCACTTTTCAAATTGCTAACATATCATAATAACGAGTAACAAGTTAAGCGATCATACAAGGGGCAAGGGGGTGTCACTTTTATGCCGCGAATACATGAAAATCTTGGATATTCTATTTTAAATACTTTTTCAGCACACCCTATTTCTTTGGCTAATCTGAATATCATAAGCGCATAAATAGAGGTAAGCCTGGAACAGTTTAAAATGTAAATTGAATCTGTGTTTTAAAAAGCGCGCCTCAGGCTCACTGAGGCGCGAGGCTCAAAGCCCTACGCAACACAAGCTGTTGCGAGCGCCTCCTTGTCGTTTCATTAAATTTGGCCTAGAAAAGATGAAAATGAGTCCCTCCTTGATTAATTGTTAAAGTAATTCAAATTTGTACTGAAGATTGTGTATATTTTTTGTATTTGGTATTCTACATTTTGGCATTTTACATTTTTAGTTGTTAAAGTAGTATTAATGTGTTGTTATATATGAATCATGATACCAAAACAAGTGCGCCTCGCGTACGTGATGCGCGCGCCTCACATCGCGCTTCACGCCTCAGGCTCCAGAACCCTTTTCGCAACGGTGCGCCTTGCACTTTTTAAAACCAAGAATTGAATCAACTATCCAACTTCATCCCAAATCCAGAATTCAATTCAGACATGCTCTGATACATTTAACAAAATCTTTAGCAGGAATTAATTAAGGTTTGAGATACATTATGATGTAAAATAGACAACAAGGAGATATAGGAATCTCTAAGTAATGTACAAGAGGTGTTACCTAGCAGCCGCAGCCCTCTGTTCGTGAAAATCAAATGTATAGACGTGTCCTGAAGGAGCAATGGCCCTTGCTAGTGAAGTAGTCAACGAACCACTTCCAGTCCCGGATTCAAGTACCACACAACCAGGAATCAATTCTAAGTACATGACCACAAAGCTGATATCTGCAATGTAAAGAATTTGAGTTCTGTGGCTCAAAACCAAAGTCCAGAGCTCGGGAGTTGGAGCCAGCAAGTAAACAAAACCACCCTTGTGGCTAGACACTTTGCAGCCATATGGTTTTCCAATCCAATCTGAATGCTTAAAAACACCAAAACGGTTCTCAAGAACAGACTTCTCACTTACTTTTACAGCCTTCATATTATCATGTTTCTCGTATACGATAACCAAATCTCCATCACTAATGTGCCGATTGAACGATAACTTCTTTGTCGGATCAGTAGGCAACATCCTTTGGGATTCTAATACAGGCTACCAACTGATTTTTTGAATCCTAAGGCGATCAATCCTTCCTTAAATATACCTGTAAGAATGCAATCACCTAAATCTGAGAAACTGTAAATTCCAAAAATTCGGTTTCTTTAAGGAATTAAACACATTTTCGGATGCGTGATTTCCTCTATGAGTTAATTAAAAGAAAAGGAGGTGACTTCCAGCGATGTTAATATCAGTTTTTGAAAACCGAGATTGATGTTTTTACCAATTATCGAATTTCTTTCAATTTGTTAAGTACAATCTCGAATTCTAGCTTGTTTTTCAATTTTCCATCGCTACTTATGGTATGCAAAAACTTAATCAAAGTCATTTTCAAAAAAAAATAAAAAAAATCAACAGTAGTTGGATAAATGTACGCATATAACTGGAATTGACCATCAAGATATCTTTAAATCTTCCAAAAAAAATTGATGAACAAAGAAGCGAGAGTTTCTGGTCTGATAAGAAACTCTACCGGGTTTAGGTATGTGCACTTACTATAGTTAGTAGGTAACTGAATCAGATTCCGGCACCGGAAATTAAATGCCGACGTGACGTTCTTCTGCATCTCCCTCCTCCAAAGTTAGGGTTTGGGGTTTATGTTCTTCGAGCGCGTAAGTTCAAGTGAGTTACCAAATTGACCCTTAGACTATTAAAAGTTGACAAGAAAACCCTAGGGTCTAGAGAATGACCAACTACACCCAAAAAACTTTAATTAATTTTTTGTTGTACATACATGCAAGAAAAAGATTTGAGGCTCCATCGATAAACTTAATAGTATTTCTAATAGCAATGTTAACATCATGGCATGATAATATATTGTCATTGTAACGTGTATTTTCTTTATAAAGCTTATAATACCAAATATTCAGTTATCAATCGTTTAAACTAGTGTAATACCCGTGCGGTGCACAAGATACCGTAGTTTATGTAATCTTTGTGTAACTGTGATACCATAGTTTATGTAATCTTTCTGTAATTGTGATTTATATCACATCTGGATCACAATTTATATGTCATCTCAACTCGATTTAGTTCAATTTATTATTTTTAGATAACATAGATACAAATAATAAAATAAATTGTTTCTAATTACATGTTAAAAATGTAAAACCACCACAGAGTTGTTGCACAAAAACCAACCATCATAAGGCCTTTCACATTCTTCCAATTAATTATGGTTTGTCAAAGCCCTGTTTAGCCAACTACATACTCCTTAACCCCATTAAACCAACTTAGTCATCTTGAGCTCCTCAACGTTAAGTAAGAAAACACATTCTCAATTAAATGTACCATAGTTTTTCAGGCAACGAAAAGTAATACCGGTGGTCTATAAAAAAAAAAAAAGAGTGCACCAAACGATTAGTTAAATAAATCACAAAATAATGTATAGCAATTGACAACAAACCAACCCTGTATTACCAACAAACCATCTGTAAATGCTTAAAGGGGCTTAGAAAATAAACAAATGGAATTAATTTTAATCCTACAGATTTCCGTAAATGCTTCAAGGGGTTCTACCATAAATGTTGGTCCTCGTGATTTCCTTTTTCATCCTACAGAAAATAAGAAACTGAAATTCAATTTCAATCATTCAAAATTAATTTGTTACTGATCGTACACGAAGGTATTTTGGTTAGACCTTCAAACTAAATACTGCCCCCGCTCAAAGAATTACAACGGCTTGATCAAGAAAAACACTCAATTGTAAAATAAAATTTCTATACCCAAAATCACTATCAACTTTGTAAGATCACAACAGGGAAAATTGAGTTGTTAAAATTCAGTAGTGATGTGAATGCTTATTGATGCAGCTCAAA
The DNA here is from genome assembly GCA_020465985.1 of Centrapalus pauciflorus. Classification (NCBI taxonomy): domain Eukaryota; kingdom Viridiplantae; phylum Streptophyta; class Magnoliopsida; order Asterales; family Asteraceae; genus Centrapalus; species Centrapalus pauciflorus. Next base: position 280,465 of record JAANYP010003435.1, read on the forward strand.
ATGAAAGTGAAACAGCTAGTAATTGAATCCTTTTTTCTCACCACTGATCAAAATTAAGCAAAAGGAAATAGGAACTTACCGGTTATCAGCCAAAGATATCCTACTGCATGGAAGATCCAAAACCAGTGGCCAATGGCCCTTTCTATCGAAGCCGTATATAGTATAAAGGTGGATCACGTGTGAACCTTGCAACTAATTAGCAGCTACACCTACATAAAATCAGAGCCATTAGCATTCACCATAGCGAACATGATCGTAACTTGTTAGCGATAACTCAAATTAAAAGTTGGATCATCCAATAACCATTATTTGATTTCTTCCATTACTACCTGCTTCCAATAATATATTTGATTACAAATATTAACTTACGTTTAAAAAGTTGTTGCAATGGTAAAAATACTCGTATTGATAGGCATGCCAAGAAACAATGGGAACATGAAAATAACAAACATGCACAAGTTACTTGCTACATTGATTGCAATTATATGGAAGGAGATGCTTGTAAGGTTAATGTGACCAGTGATCGTAATTTCGCTTAGAGTCTTAAAGACATAAACCCGGTTCCATGTAGCATTTCCAGCCATGTCTTCTTTGCTGAACAACAATGGCTACGCACATAATAACAATCAACATAATAAATTGATGGACCAATAAGCTAAAATCTAGAAGAAACATGTACACAACCCCAGGCAGATCAAACTTCACTTTAATTGGTTAATATAATTGAAAATAAACGAAGATACCATTGATGTAAATGCTATACAAAAGGTTTTTTTCAAAGGCCAGTGAACATAGTTTGATTTTACAAAAAAAAAATTATTTGATATCTTTTATCATTGAAATGATGATGTATCTATAGCATTTTATTGTATTAAAACCAAATTTTGATGAATTTGCCAAACTCCAAAGAATAATGAAAATAATGAAGACTGTAAAAACAATGATGCTGGAAAATCCAAAATCAAAAATGTCTACCAGTTATGTGTTTTTCCAAGTGCTTATTGCTTCTTGAGTTGTGCTCATCACCACAAACAACATTGGAACGTCATGTGCTTCCTCATCCAAGCCTTGCAAGATACATAGAATCAGATGAAAATCATAAATCAAAAGAAAACGTTATATGAAATTTTAAATCCTTAATACATGATAATAATGTTGTCACTTACTTTGTCAAAAGGGGTAAGGTCTGACTTTTGAGATCAAACAAACTAATTTTATCAGAAAATTAGTATGCTTTCATACATTTTCAAGAAATACCGTAAAACCTTATCACAAAAGCTACACACACCAAAAAAGAAAAAACTGGCGTTAAATTTGTAAAGGTCAATTTTGAACTGATCATGTTATAGGTTTGACCGCAAAAGATAACATTAATCAATGGCGTTGAAGCTTGGTAAAGTTCATCTATAATTGGTGCTCAAATAAGGAGAACCAAATTTCATATATGTCCTGCTATTTTTCATCCAATTAGGTCACAGTTGCTATTGATATCAATAAAAACTTGCCTCCATAAGCATTACAAGGTGAACCATGAATGCAACATAGTGTTTTAATTTCATTTACTAAGAGAAAACAACTAAATTAAGAAATAAATTAGTTTCATCTAACCTGTAATGGCAACATTAAGGATGGTTGGATGGAATGGCAACACATCCTATATGTCAAATGAAGCAATCTGCAGTACATTTATACAATATTGTTAGTCATTTTCATCAAAGATTTGGTCACAAATGTTACCGTTGAAGCCACATGCTCCCATAACCATGGATTAAGTCATGCCATAATCTTGAAAACAAAAAAACTTAAGATCATGTTTAACCCCAATTGCAAGTGATGGAACTTTCAATCAATTTGCAATTAAAAAAGAACACTTGATAGTAGGAAATATAATCTCATGAGATAATATGAAATTACGTAAGTATTCTTAGCTTTAATCGAATGCAAATTGCATGTGATGAAACTTTCAATCAAGTTCTACGTTAAGAAAAGGACTTTCACAATCAACATTTAACGGCCTAAGTTATAAACTTATAATAAAAAATGGACTAATTACTAAAATTAGATATAATTTTTCTTAAACATATTGTTTACTTGATTACAAACCCTGCAAAGGTGTTTTTGAATGTTCTAATTACTCAAATAAAGAGTACCAAATTCTATATTTATCTTGCGGTCCTGCCTATTTTTTATCAATCAAGGTCTCATTTGCTATTGATATCCATAACAACTTACATCCATAAACATTACAAGGTGAACCATGAATGCAACATAATATTTAAAATTCATTTGCTCAGAGATAACTAAATTCAAAAAGAAATTAGCCTCATCTAACCCGTTATGGCAACATCTAGGATGGTTGCATGAGATGCCAACACATCCTGTATATCAAATGAAGCAATCTGCAATGCATTTATTCAATATTGTTAGTCATGACATAATATTGAAAACAAAAACGTAACATCATGTTTAACCCTAGTTACAAGTGATGGAACTTTCAATCAATTTGCAAGTAAAAAAAAAAAAGAACACTTAATAGTAGGAAATATAATCACATGAGATGAATATGAAATTAACTAACTATTCTTAGCTTTAAGCAAATGCCAAATAGTTATGGGACTTTCAATTATGTTCTACTTTAAGGAAAGGACTTTCATAATCAATATTTAACAACTTATGTTAAAATTTTATACTCTGCCTTGTCGTCTTGGTGATGTAAACCACCACTGGAGACAAACACCACCAAGTATCTTATGGAAAGACAATATTCCCACAGGTAATTCCATCTCCTTGACTCCTGAGATTTTATCAAGAAACATATTAGATGACAAGAATAATAAGAATCAATCGTAAAATAGTAACTTTGAGACTTTCACCTGGCACCCAATATCACCTAACTCCAATATACGTTCACCATCAGATTTTATTGTGTCTCTCCGAACTAACTAAAATAGTAGATGGAATGAACTTTTAAAAAGACCTTAATTTGGAGATCAATAAAGAAGCATGGATGCAATGCACTTTTAAAGAACCCTTATAAAAGTAGTAGATGACCTCATCTTGATAATTTGATCCTTGATTTATTGGAAAAATCATCATTCCGAATAGCCACCACAATTGAAGGCTTCACTAACAATTTCAAGGATAGTAAGCATTTCTCAAAGCCCACAAAATGGATATTTTCTACAAAACCAAATCAAACCAGAGTTACAAACCAATTCAACTATATCAAATACGAAAACTTTCATGTAAATATATCGGACAGATTGAAAGCAATTTGAAAATTAACATAAAAGAGGAACTATTGAAGAGCATAATGTTGACAGAAAAAGAGAAGAGTGCTACAAGGATAGTAAACAAAAAATCGATTAAAAATCTACCTTTTATTACTATAAAAGTATAAATCAAGTCCTAAATGATGATAAATGGAAAAACAATTGACATTGAACAGAAGTAATATACTTAAATAAGAAATGACTTTGACATTTGGTTAATAATATAATCATGACATTTATATGTATAACATAGACACATAGTGTAATACAAACATCAAATTGGAAAGATATAAAAAAAAACCCACAATTTCATTTAATTTAAAAACAATAATTAGCAAGAGTAAACATAGAAGAGTAATCAAGTAATCATTCACAAATAAGTTAACATAAGTTTTACTGTTTTAGTAAGTTAAATACGCATTCTTTTTTTTATGATCAATTGATCTAATTGTTGGGTTTGTGTAGGTAATTATGTGGGTTAAGCTGTGTAATATATACATAATATTGATTCACCCTTCACTCTCATCCTTTGATGCTAGTCAATGGAGACAACCAGTTTGCTTAACTTATCATGTCCATGGTTTTTGTCCAGCTTAATTAATATTACCTGTAATGCAGACTATTTTTTTCAACATATACTATACCATGATTTGGATATTATCTCACTTATGAAACAATAGTTAGACCGTGAGAAATTGTTGCTAGGACAACTTACTAAAACTTATATTAAAAACCAACAATTAGATCAATTACAAAACCAACAATTACATCAATTAATCATGCTAATAACAGAAAGCACTAAAACTTATCAATATGAGAATGATATTGCTTACATCATTGTGACTACTACCGAATCGAAATCAAAGTGGCAGGCTTTGTATCAGCCGGTGTCAATGGTTGAGGAAATACAGGGAAATAAGACTAACCTGTGAGTCACTACCTCATCGCGAAGATCTTTCCTGCTCCGACTCCCTTCATCTGCTACTGGGTTCTTTTCATTTACCGATTTAGGAGTAACCACTTTCGTTATCAACAGTAACGTTGTCTGTTTTCAGCACCCCAAAAATCAGGATAAAAAACACCACAAAATTAAACCCATCGTCTCTTCCCCCACACCACAACAATAACCGTAAAACCAAACCCAAAAGTTGTCGAACCATAATTTGAAAACAAAAAAGAGAAACCAAAATCCTTAAAACTGTAAACCAAAATATTTAAAAATATAGAACTCTATAAAAGGAAAACCAAAAAGCCAAGATATAAGCATGTACCAAAAGGAAGAAACCCTAAAACCCACCACCATAACAACCCTGAAAAATTGAAAATCCTATGTCTAATAAAACTGTACATATAAAAACAAAAACGAAAACGGTGAGATGAAGAAGAATCATGACATTCACTCCCGTAGATGATAGACAAATCTAATGGACGACAGTGGTCTGATGGTTTAGTGGACAAGCAGTGAGGGCAAAGGAGAGAGGAGCCAGAAGCGTGGTTGGAGTGGTGAGGCGGTAGAGTTGTGCAGGCGGTGCTGGCCAACACCGGTGTCTTCTTCCCCCGTCTGAATAGTGTGTGTAACTGTGTTTATGAGTCGTTTTCAAGTTCCGTATGATAGAGGAGAGAGCAGTTTCGACTTTCGAGCGGTTCTTGAACGTGGGCTGAGAAATGCTTTGAATACTTGTACCTTCTGCTTGAACATAAGTCAATCAATTAACACGGTTGAGATTGAAAGTTCACAAATCCAATGGTCATTAATCACCCATGGAGTTACACTCTCTCTCCTCCATGGGTAATATATAGGGAGAATTTAAAGGTGTGTTTGGTACAGAGAATGGAAATACAGAGAAATGACAATAGAGAAAGAGAATTAGTCTGGAGAATGAGAACTGATTCATTTGTTTGGTAGAACAGAGAATTCAACAGAGAAATACAACAGAGAATCAATTCTCTTGTTTGGTTGTTATAAACAGATTAAATAAATTAATATTATATAACAACTTTATCCTTGTCAGCTATTTTTTATTACAATCTTTTATTAAACAACTTAATAATTAGAATATGTAATCAAACAAGTTCATAAAATATATCGTGTACAAATTCCACTTAAAAACTCAAAGTCATCGATGTCAATCAAAGTCATCTTGAACGGCTTCTTCGACGTGCATCTTGAGCAACTGCCTCGACGAAATCATAGTCATCATTCATCAATGTCAATCATAACATATCATATACAAATTCCACATAAAAACTCAAATACATCAAACAAGTATAGCTCATATATGTAATCAAACAAGTTCATAACAAGTACTAGCTCATGTATGTAATCAAACGAATTCATAATAAGTACTAGCTCATATATGTAATCAAACAAGTACAAGCTCATATATGTAATCAAACAAATTAAGCAAAAATATCTTTTAAAACTACAACATAAATCTAAGAAATTTAAAATTTGATATCAAACAAAGAAATTTGTAATTAATCTTTGAGTATATTTCTTTATGCTTGAATTTCTTTACAAATTTGATAGGAAATTGATCCATTTTAAATAGCATAAAACATACACATCAGAAAGGGTTGGAAAAATTGAACCCAGTGAGAAGTGGGATCAGGGATGAGATGAATCACAAGCAAGAAAACTGTTGCTAGGATAGGAACCGACCAACAAAAAATGAAGGATGGAACCTTCGAGCAAAGTTGAGTTGTTAGCTATGATGAATCACAAGCAGGGTTGGGAAGTCGAAAGCGCATTGATCCTTGGATCCAGGATATTAATCGCAAGTAGCAGTGCGATGGGAGAGTGCTGTAAATCGCAAGTAGCAGGCCGGTAGAGATAGAACCAGCAACAATGTTTTTTATGTAATGAATCAAAAAAAAATCTATTAGTTACAAAACATGAAGGTTTAATCATGTCTTTAGCTTATAACGTCGGTGTGTATACAATTATCCTTATTATTGGACATGTCACGTGAGTTTGAAAATGATATATTATAAACTTTTATGATGTATTTGGTACAGAGGAATGAAGACAAAGAAATAAAATTGAAAACTATTATATTATTTGTTTAGGGACTTTAAAACATATTTTTAAAAGTTCATGGATTTAATCATTCAAAAAAATAGTTTATGAACCTAATCACATATTTTTATAAAATTTAGCAATTAGATCATCTAAAACATAATTTATAAACTTAACCACTCATATAATATAATAGTTGTCGGGTATATTTGAATTTTGTCAAAAAATAGAATAAAAATACAAAATCAAGTGAAGCAACTTTATTGGGCCTATAAGTTTCTTTATAGGTTTAGGCCTGCTATTTGGAATTTTAAAATTGGGTTTATGAAATATAAGCCCATCAATACTTTCAACCTACTTAAAGAAGCGTGTCCCGGTAAACTGGTAAAGTAACGAAGAGACTTATCACAAACAGATTTCTGAAGCTCTTTTGGCCCTTCAATTGGATATCCCTATGGATAGAATTTAATTCCACTTTATTTCTTTATAAATGTTTAAAAATAAATATCTACACAATAAATATCTAAATAATTGCACTTTTTGTGACACATACAAGATATTTACACGACACGTATATAAACGAGTGTGAAACACATAACCGAAAAAGAGAAGAAGATATGAGAAGAAGGATTCAAAGCCATAAGCTCCCATGCTTACATTGTCAACCTCATGGCTTCATTAGAATGGTAAGTCATACATACATACATACATACTTGGTTTTCAGCATACGGGTTCGTTTTTGTAACTAAAGAGTAATAAGATTTTACTCGAATGATTAGAAGCCGATTAGAATATCAAAATGTTTGAATTTCATAAAAAGTGTTGCATTTCATTAATTTAGTATCAATGTGTCGGTCTATTGGTGTTAACCATGTCTTTGACGATTTTACAGGTTCATCATTTAATAGAAAGATGCATCCTTTTTCGTATGAGTAGGGACGAGTGCATGAAGACGCTTGCTAAGCATGCCAACATCCACCCCATTGTCACATTTACAGGTCGATAAGTCTTAGCCTTTACGTTGTGTATGCATACTTGCTTTACATATAATGTCGGGTTTTTTGTAAACATAATTAAATGATATGTATTTTTATTGAAAATAAATACAGTATGGGAAGAGCTGATTAAAGAAAATAAGATGTTCTTCCAAGCATACTCGAGTTCTGTTTTACCAAGCAATCTACTCAACGGTAAGTAAATTTTGTATGTTTATTTCTCAATGAAACTATAAAGATGTCATTTTACATTAAAATGATCTTTCAATGGTTAAAAAATGAAGTAAACAAATGCACTAAATTAGGTTTATCTTGAAGTCCGTTTTTACTGCATTCTACTTTCTCTTACATTTTTTTTGGTTAAAATGTTACAGGACCATCACAAGTGACTCATAACTTCAATCGGCATGAAATAACAAAGAGAATATGGAAGAGATGACAGTAGATTGGTTTCGGTCCCTTGAATTTGTAATAGTTAAGTTTAGAAAATAACTTTTTTTGATGTTTCATTCTTGAAAGTATGCATGATACATATTTGTCAGTTAATCGTCAAGTTTAAATGCTGAAAAACTATATATTTTAAAGCCCCTTGATGGAAAAAGACAAATAAAAGATCCAAACCCATAACTCTCATAAATCATAGATGCAATTCATACCATTAAAATGTGAAATGGATGGAACAATATCGATTACAAGAGAAACTAGTTTTGACAATCTTTTAACAATCAAATAAACAAAAATCAAATGCATGCAAATATGAACATAGAATTATCATTCACCCATTTGACTTTCATCTTTTTAACGTTCACCATAACTCACAAGAAAAAAAAAACATTAAACTTTTGAAAGATTTGCTTTAATACTTGTCGTATCAACTTCCACATTTCCTTTCCATTTTCCATTTCCACAATGTTGGTCGAACAACAGCTCTCAGTAGTGAATATCGAATCACAATCTAAATTTACGACGATTAACTAGGTTCTTTTGAATATTGTTGGTTTTGTTTATTTTGTGGATTTCTATCCTAGATATCCATTTGTTTATTGGTTCCCTTATCTGGTATCCTGTTTTTTGGTCGAATTTTTATGTTATTATCTAATATATGGCACTCCAAAAAAAAGAAATAAATGTTTTGATGATTAGTCAAGACTCAAAATCTCATAAGGGAGAATTGCTCAAAATAGCAAGCAATTTCTCTCTTTTTTATTATTGAAGCAATTTCGTAAATTTTGTTTCAAATAATGAAACTAACTTTTTGCTTATTCCCGATTATACATCTAACCGCTAAACAACAAAAGTTAACCAGTAAAAAAAGGTTATACATAGGGTTTATTGTTAAAAATAACAACCAACTTTTTATTTTTTTTTCTTATTGTGGCAATCGATTTTATTTTTATCATTTAAAATATTGTTTGCCGTTCAAAAAAAATTTAAAATATTGTTTGAAATAACAAGTTAATTGTTGTTTACCGGTTAAATGCTACAATAAGAAAAAACCAAGAGTTGATTCATTATTTGTAACAAAATTTACGATATTACTATAATAAAAAAAATGAAAGAAAAGTTGCTTCCTATTTTAATCAATTCCCCCCATCTCATAAAACATAACATAAAAATGCAAACAAGTATAAAACCTAGCTACGACAATAAGATGAGTATGGAAAGGGAGACATTCATTTGTTTATGCGGCGTTTAGGGAATTAGTTTTTAATTTAGAATTTAGAGGGTGTTTGGATTTGCGTTTGAAAAAATGTTGTAGCGTTTTGAAAACTAATAATCAGATAATAGCTGTAACAAAAAGTGCTGCAGGAAATGTAGTGTTTGGTTTAGCTTCTGCTGTTTGCTATCATAATTATCAAATAATCAGTTTTTAAAGTGTTTGGATTTGCGTTTTTACTTGTAAAATGACCAAATAATCACTTATGAAGCAAATAAGCTACAATTTTTAACTTATAAAAAAGTGTGGTAAGATTAAGGCTAAACGCAAATAATCACTTATTAACATATGCAATCCAAGCACTTTAAACTAATTATTTGCGTTATTGTAACGTAATAAGCTGATAATCTGGTTCATAACACAAAACCAAACACCCTCTTAGATACATTTGAACTACAAAATTACATAGAAATACAAAAAAATTAAATTTTAATAATAATAATAATAATAATAATAATAATAATAATAATAATAATACTAAAACTTAAAATTTTGAAAGTACATGCAAAACCCATATTGAAACACGCATACAACATAAATCTAATAATTAATACATAATTATCATATATCTATACTAATGATGTCCAAAAATCATTAATTATATTCACAATGTTATGGCTAATTTAAAATTTTCTATTCAAAAATAACTTTAAGTGAACACCATTATAATATTCTAATAACATTATACATTTTAAATAATTATTTCAAGTATCTTTAATAATTTATTTTAACCTCTATGTTAATAATTCGTCGGGAGAAGTACCCATACATTAATTATCTTCATGAAGACCGAATAACAAGTTAGCCACTTCAAAGGATTCGAACCCACGAGCAATACAACTTGGCTTAGTAATTTCTTTACATTTGATAATTGTACCTGAAATGTGTGGAAATTAAGAGGTAAAAAAATATGTTTTGCTTAACAAGTTACTCGATTGATATGAGTATGCAATGCATATAACAATGTATAATAACAATTCATAAAGGTAAAATCTGTCAAATGAAGAGAGATCACTTGTCCAATGGGAGACTTTGGAACCAGTCCAAATTTGGGAATAAAACCCACTATATATATAAATATAGGAATGAATACCATTCCAACAGGTCAAGAGGGAGATTGAAGAACCTGCACGTTGTCAAGCCCGGGTTAAAACTGCAACATGACAACCATAAGACTAACCGACACCCAAAATCCGACCACCTTCTCCGTAAGCTTCCGGAATTATGAGTTTATAGGCACAAACACACAGTAGGGCGTTTAAATATAATATATAAGCTGGATATCCAGTGAATTTCAACATGAATAAACATAAGCTCAATGAACATGGTTATGAACAAGTAATCATGAGTTAAGCAATGGAAGCCGACAATAAGGCTATACAAACAAGTAACATGATATAATGAACAGATATGCACCATGACAATGTGAACATGTATATATGTTGCATCACGCACATCAATGTTATAACTCACAGAGCTTTGGAGTTATATATATTTGAAACTTCTGTAACTGAAGTCTTTATTCAATATCATTGTTGAATTATCCAACGCCTTCCTCTTCAACTCCGAGCGAGATCCTTCAATTTTTTTTTTACTATTGATATTTCCATATACATTTTCCATCATTAGACTATCTTGTACGAATATTCATATTATAATGTTTCCATTTGATTTCAAACACTAGGTGAAATGTATAATATTATCAAGTATTGGGGTCTTGATTACCTTTCCAAATTCCAATCATATGATCCATATAGATATATAAGGTATTCAAAGTATTTATAAACAATTATTAATCTTATTTGCATAACAAGTTTGTTGGCTATACTTAGCAAGTATTCATAAGATTCATGTGTGTGGTTAAATACCTTATCATGACTTACATAAGTAAGATTTAAAATTCAAACATGACCAACCAAAAATAGGTTACTATTTTGGTATATTTAGATTTTGTTAGATAACTGAAGAAATGAAGTATTTAAATATTTAGTTAATTGAAATGTTATAAAAGTAAATAAAAAACAACAATTTTATTGTAACATTTTAATGATATACTAAATTATATTATTTCAATAAAATATAAAATATTATATTCAATAATATTAAGATCAAATTATTTAAACAAACGTTAACATTACCTAACCGAAAATCATAAATCATGAAAAAAAATCAACATCAATAACACACTCATTTAATTTTACTTTTAAATCTATATTTCTGTCCATAAAAGGTGTCGAATCATCAACTTTAAAGGTCATCCTTAACACTCTTAACTTTTTAAATGATTGATATTAAAAGTTGATTTAGTTTTAGCGGTTAAACGATGATGTATCATTTTTTTTTTCTTTATGTTACGTGTGAGCAATATTTTATATAATTTTTTATATCCATAAAATATTATAATTATAAGAATTGTAGACAAAATTGGGTACCAATCGAGTACGTTTATGATTTGTGGGATCCTTGCATCAAAATCAAATCGACACTGGCGAAAGTCCACAGGTCCACTCATTAACCACTGGATCAGCGAAATTTCCTCTTTCCTTGGTCTACAATCTACATATAAACAACGAATCATGAGAGATTGAAAGTTGAGACGCCATTCAGATTCCGCATTTCGCACGTTAACATTTTGGATCTTCTCCGTCGTATGAATCGGAAATAGGTAAATTTGCTTTGACATTTTCACAGCTACTTTATGTGTGTATATCTCGATTGATTGGTCGTAGAAACTGCTGTTCATCTGGTTGTTCTTTTGATTTCCATGTGAGTTCTCTACTGGTTTTAATGGATGATTTTCAGCTCGATTGTGTAGTGTAAATATCTTGATTGATTGTTCGTAGTACGTTTGTTTTGATTTCTTAATGACTTTTCCACTGGTTTAATTTATATGATACAGCTGGACTTAATTCATAGCTCGTAAAAAAAATGCCGTTTATCTGTAGTTTTGATTTTGATGCGAGCTCGCACTGTTGGATTTTAGCTGGAATGATGTCTGATTCATATTTCATAGCCGTAAAAACTGCTGTTCATCTGTTTGATTTGATTTCTTTTTGAGTTTTGTACTGGTTTGATTTCAGTCGGATTTGATTCATAGCTAGTAAAAAGTTCCGTCCGTTCGTTCAACGAATGATTTCAGCTGGATTGTTAGATTATCCTGATTGATTGATCGAAGGCGCTGTACATCTGTTTTTTTTTTTTTTTTTTTTTTTTCCGTTTCAATGTGGTTCCTCACAGTCTTGGTGTATGAATTATGACTTATACGTATTGTATATGTATCATATTTCATAACTCGTACAACTGCTGTTCAGTTTATTCTATATTTTGATATTTATGAGTTTTCCACTTGTTTTAATGTACGAGTCTGCTGGATTTGATTAAGATTTAGATTAAAATAAGGATACGAATTGATTTTGTTGTGTATTGTATAAATGTATGTAATGCAACTATTGTGGCAGTTTTTGTGTGTTTGTCTAGATTTGATTTGGTTTATGTGACCTGTCCTTAGCCCTTAGCTCCTTAGGTTTCCGCTTATTAGTTGTCTAACATTCTATCAGATGTTTAGTAGATATGCTCTTTTCTGAAATCTGGTTAAGTTAAAAATCATTGATTAGCTGTTTCTAAATCATAGGAGTACAAGACTAAGGGGGTGTTTGGATGTGTGCTTTAAAACTGCTCATTGCGATTGGAATTGCATAATCAGCTGATTAAAGCTCGGATAGGTAGCCATTTACATGTATCTCAATAATCATTTTTTACGGCAATTTATTGCCTGTATATCCAAATCTGATTATTTTACCCTAAATAATCATAAGTAAGAATAACTTTTACCCAAAACCTCAACATTGATTATTGCAACTTCGGTTTAAATGCACTTCATAGTGTCAGATTTCCCGTTTTACCAACAATGGAGGAGTCGCCCCCATGAGGCCGGCGGCCAATATCTCAATAGCACCAACTTAGTAGGCGTTTTTTCTCTTTGAGTTGGTAGTTGGCATATTAAGATAGCAATTTAGAGGAAAGGTCATGAAACTCATTATGACGCCACTAGCTTAAGCAAAACACAACAAAAATTTTTAAGACGCGACAATCTCATATAGAATGACAATCATACCCTTACAAGTGACTTTTGGATACTTCTATGATACAAAAGTTAGTAAGGGTAGCATAATCAATTTATATAAAACTTTTGTGTATGAAAATTTTTTGTTGTGTACAAATCACCTCCCTTATGCAAAGGGGATTATTGATATTAATCAACTATGAAAGTTCCCTCTTCCATCTTCTCAGATATTAGCAAATAGCAAACCTTAAATCTGACACTTGACCATGTCTTTAACTTGAGAACCATGAGGGGCTAATAATGGACCATGCTGGTGCTTTAGAATTGGTATTGTGTAGGGGACTAGGGTCTGGAACTCTAGACTCTAGACAGTATAACTGCTGCTAGAGAGTAGAGATTCAATGGCTCAGCCTCGTACCCAGGGTGCAAGCCACCGACTACCAACAAAACATGCTCATTTTAACACGTCCACGTATACCCCACATGGGAAAAAACCAACAATTTCAACTTTCACGTCCTGAGGTGGGCTCAAACCATGGGAGGTGACACTATTGACCTGAACCTGCTGTCAGAACTTTAGTCACGCCTGTGTGTTTAATCAAAATGTTCATAATCTCTCATATATCTCCTCCATGGGAAACTCCATCTTTTTTTTTAATATGAATAGGAAATATATAATTAGACTGAAGGTTTTCTTCATCCATCTCCTGATTATTACATAGTTACATATTCAATAATATTAGGCATTTTGAGACTCATGTGCAAAGTTCTTTATATCTGATGTTTACGTATGTAAGAATGTTCCTCTGAGTTCTCAGCAGTCAGTATTATGCAAATTTAGAGCGTTCTTTATTGTACTTTTTACAGGATGGAGGTTCCTTTGTATAGTGATACTACTAGCCTGGATTACTGGATGAACTGGAAGTTCTTACTCTGTTTAATATGGGTTTTCGGTTCCATAATTATAGCAGCGTTTCTAATATGGAAGTATGAAGGTTCACACAATTCGAAAACATACATAGAGGCAACTCGCCACGAAAAGGCTTGGGCTTTGTATGATTGTGAAGCATGGATGCCTTGTGTGAAGGAGATACACCCTGCTTGGTTACTAGCTTTTCGGATCATTGCATTTTGTTTGCTTTTAGCTGCTTGCACTGCAGATGTTGTTTTACAAGGGACCAACTTATTTTACTATTATACTCAGTAAGTTATCTTGTTATTTTACCACTACCTATTAATTACATATGATGGTTGGCAGTGGTGAATTCTAGGTATTCCTGTTTTTGCAAGTTTCTGATTTTTATCATCTTCTGGATAGGTGGACCTTTACTTTGGTTATCTTCTATTTTGGGGTATATTTTCCATTCTCCTAGTACTTGTATCACTTACTCGTGCTATGCTTTCTGTAGTTATATCGTCTTGATTGATTTGCCTTCAAAACATCCACTTTTGCTTCAAATTGAACTTCAAATTATATGAAGCTGATAATAGCCTTTGCATGAATTTTAACCTATTTGTTCCAATGTCCTCAATTTCCTTTGCAGTTTGGATCAGTGCTCTCAGCCTATGGATTATTTCGGCAACACAAGATGTTCGCTGTTTACAGTTTAGACGTAGATGCACAGCAAGCAATTTATGTGCCTCTCAACCATGAAGATTTGGAGAATTCATCAAATCAGCAGGGAAGAAGTTGTGTCTTGCAAAGCGCTGCCTTTTGGGGCTATTTATTTCAAATTATTTTCCAGGTACATCAACCCTACAATTTATGAATTTATTGAGAATAACAAGATACATTTAACCTTCATGGAGGTGGTTGAGTGGTGATTGGTTTGGAGATAAGACCCTCTAAAGGACGAGTACTAGGTTAAAATGCCACAAACTTCAACCTTCTGAACGGCACAGCAGCACACGTCCCTATCCTTGGATAGGTGGTATAATTAGTTCCGGTTGCTACGCCACATTGTGCCATGGGTAGGCCATGGCCACCCCTCAAATTCTACCTACTATATATATACGTATGGTTTCGAGAAGGACTTTTTTGAATCTGACTATATATATGACTCGAACCAGAATAACTTTTAGCTCTTATGTTTTTTTACGGGAGTTTCACTTTGACATTACCATTCTTCTACTCAATTTTGATTTCTATATTTACCCTCTACAATATCTGATCACATATTGAATGTTGATTTGATAATATTACTTATTAGTTATATGTTTGTTAAAATGATTTTATGGAGGTAAGAAAAACATAATATTGCATACAATTAAAATATTCTCTTTTCTTTAACAACAAACTCTATATAAAAAAAACAATACACGAGGCCACAGTCCCCACATTTTACAATATATAAAAAGAGGGGAGAGACACCGGGAAATGAAAACAAAAAGCAAGACGGGTCACATCATTTCTATACAACTGACACACACAAGTACCTAAAAGTCTAAATTACAAAGACAAAACAAAAAACACTCTAAATGAACACGTTTATCGTGAATATATTTTATTGTATTATGTTTTACTTTTTATTTTTTTGGTTTTTACTGAATTCTACTAATTGATTTGGCCCACCCAACAACGAAATTCTGACTACGCCACTGATCCTGGGTTTGCAAGGCACCACGTTTGTATGTCATGTCAACAAAGCTGACTTGGATGAGATTTTCTTGGTTATCCAATAAAACAACTAAATACATTTTTCTTTATTTTGTTTGTTTTTGTTGGGTTGTGAAAACTAAATCCTCTCCTTTAAAAACTTTGACAAATATGACATGTTTGGGATGTAATTTACAAATGTATATAATCTCTAGAAACTCGGAGTGTTCTTGCATTCAAGCACAAGTGGATTGATATTCTTATGCAGTTTTTGATAAGTTACTTGTTTGTGGTACACAGATGACTGCTGGGGCGGTGATGCTAACAGATTCTGTTTATTGGCTTGTGATTGTCCCATTTCTTACCATCATAGATTATCCAATGAATTTTGTGAGTACTTGAACTTTTCTTATTCGCAACTATTTCACACTTCATTTCATTTCATATATGACCGGTTATTGTTTGGCAACAGTTTCGTGTTCGGTTTGTATCCCTTCTTTAAATAATATGAAGTGGATGTAAGAACGGTGTTTCATAACCATTTTCCAGAAAAATCTAAACAGGATTTCAAAAGCTGGAAATGCTTTTGTAGGTTGTAAACATGATTTTGATGTATCGTTCACAAAAATGGTTTCAACTTTCAAATCAGTAAGCCACAATTTCCATCCCTTTCTTTCGTCGTGCTTATTGGAAGTTATAACAGAATTTCAGTTATGTAATCAGTTATGTAATGTATTCTTTTAGTTAGAGAATTTGTTAGTTAGTTAGTTTGTTAATTTTTCACTCTATAAATAAGTCAGCTGTAAGCTTCTTTGAAGTATTAATGAGAATCATTTTTTTTCTAATCTTCTTAATTCATACTGTTAAGATGGTAAAGTTTTTGTCAATCGCTCACATTATAAATAAATAATTTCATTTCAGGATGGCCTAGGAAAATAACAAGATTTCTTTCTTAGAAATATTCCACAATTCACCTAGTTGCCACAACAAATTGATGTTATTGATTTAATGATTTGGATCTACAAGGTTTTCTTTCGTCTCTGTTGAAGTTTATTTAGATATTTGACAAACAATCTACTTAAGCTATGTTATGGCAGACCGCTGTAGTTCTTTATCGGTGCATAAACTATTAAAGCATCTTTGTTTAATTATCTTGATTCCTTTATCTGGTTTATAATTTTTGTTATTTGTTCTTATGCCAGCTGACAGTTCTTGCACATTCACTTAATCTAGTTTTCCTCCTTGGGGACACAGCCTTAAATAGCTTGGTAATGTTCTCTACCATTATTTGTTTACCTTCTTTTAAATGATTAATTTATTCTGCATAATGTTTTTTCTTCTATGGGAATTTGGAACACCTCCTTTCAGCGCTTTCCGTGGTTCAGAATTTCATACTTTATCTTCCTCACCGGATTTTATGTGATCTTTGAATGGATTATCCATGCATGTGTCGAGATTTGGTATGCGTCTTTCTCCTTATGTATCTTATGTACATTTTGACAGAATGTTACGGCGACTCATGTCACATTTCTCTTCATTACAGGTGGCCGTACCCGTTTCTTGACTTAACCATGCAATATGCTCCGTTATGGTATGTATTCTCAAACATCCAAATACCCACTTGATGTTTACAAGAAATGCTATTATGCTAGACAAATGACTTTTAAAATACGACATGCACATTTAAGGGTATTTTTGACTAGTCGTCAATGTTTAAACAATCCCACTTATACTATATAGGCAGGGTCAATCATTTTCTGATTTTCATTATACTTCCCATTCAGAGAGAGAGAGAGAGAGAGAGAGTAGAGAGAGATTGCGGTTGTGTGTGTATGTATACATATCAGGGCCGGCCCTGGGCCTGGGCCACCGCCCAGGTCCCAATTCAGTAAAAGGGACCCAAAAAAATTTATATTTAATATAGCCCAACTGTCTAGTATTAGCTTATATATTTTGTGGGCAATGAAAGACATAAATAATGTGTTGGCTCAACTGGCAATCATCTTAAGTTGGAATTCTATTGGCATGGGATCGAATCCCATTGTGTGCATTTTTATTCTATTTTATATCTCATCACTACCACTTGTATTTTCATCTACAGATATCGTCTATTTACTTTTATATCAATATACTATCCATCAAATTCAATATTTATAATTTTGTTTTTCAATGAGTTTGATTTTTTTTATATTTGTTTATCACGTGATTTATGTTATTTATTATACGACTATTAAAAATACCAATGAGACATGTTCTTATTTTTTAGGATGTTATTAATTTTCGACACGTATGTAAACTGTTTATATTATGAATCATTTAAAATTTTAAACTTTTTTTTCTCAATTTACTAATAAAAATATAATTTAATATTGTATGTAACTTTTGCCCAATTTATAATCATACGAATAAAAAGTATAACTTTTTTTTTCAATATTAAATAGTTGTAACTTTTTATACAAATTTTGCTTATATATATAGAGGGTACTTTATAAGTGTTTGCCCCGGGCCTAAAAAATGATAGGACCGGCACTGATACATATAGGCAGGGTCAATCAATTCTACTTATAACCTCTCTTTATCTCTATACGATGTAACGTACAGGTACTTAGTCGTTGCATTATTGCATCTTCCATGCTACGGTATCTTTGCATTACTTGTAGAATTCAAGTATCGAGTACTCGCTAAACGGTTTCCTGAATCCTATCGGTGTCTGAGATAACATTCTTTCTGGAGATTGCACTTTTTGACCGTAACCAAGAACCTGAGTGGTATACGTCTGAACAAAATGCTTAGGGAGAAGACCGCAAAGCAACGAGGTTTAATTCACATGCTGCATACCACCATTCTGAGTTGTGATGCTTGGGTGCTTCTCTCAATAAAATCTTTTCAATTCAACAGCTTATGGTAACCAGAGAAAAAGGTGACCATTAGCATTTATTGTGAAATTATTTGAACCATTTTTAACTTTGTGATTCTTAAAAAGTTTTGGGGTGTTATGATTTATTTGGAAACGAGCAAATGACAACTACACATTAGTTTCTGAATTTTGGTTTGGTTTGGTTTATTTCGTTCATATAGTATCAACAAGGTCATTAATATATATCTTTGATTTTGAATATAGGTTTGTGTTAAGATATTATTAAAGAAAAACTGGCAGGTTCCAATTTCCAGGTAAGTCCAATTTGAGTCATAATTTATTTGTTAAAAACTCTAAAATTAAATACCCAATTTTCTTTATAAGAAAAACCTAGAACCATGAATAGAACATAACCAAATTGATTTCAATTTTGTCCAAGTCCTTATTCCATGGTTAGTTTTTCAGTTGGATTGTTTAACCCCAATTTTATATATCTATCAAAGTCTGCTGTTTCTAGGAAATCAATAATCGACACTACATAATGATTTTCCAACATAGATATGTATTACTGTTATAAATAAAATCAAATACCCATTATCATATTGTTTAGTGTTGACACTTGACAATACAAACATAAAAAAATTGCCTGTGTATTACTTGACAAATTTCCTGTATATTTCCAAATCTTGGTTTCCCCCGTGCTAGAGGTCCCTTTGAAGCTCGATTCTGAATGACAAACACATCATCAGAAATTAAAACATCAATCGAATTATCCTTGGTAAGCTTGTTAATATAGAGAAGATTTTCGGTAAGATGTGGTACGCCAAGAACATCTTGTAGCTAGGGCGGTCTCATGGATTCGTAGGCACTCTGTTTGTGAATAACAAAAAAAAAACTTGTTAGTGAGAATTAAAATAAATATTACAAATCAAATTGAACTTGACATTGAATTTCATTTTATTGCACCGATGCACAATGTACACATGTCAAATAATTTTTTTTATTGGTCTAAATTTATATCTTTATTATGACCGTGAGGCCCTATAAAATTGGGAGACCCTGTGCAGTCGAGCCTCCCGCACACCCTAAAAGTCACCCATGCCAAGATGTTGGAGATATAAATGACGTACCAACATGAGATATAGAAGAAGTATTCATTAGCAAAGAGAACATGTTCATTACCAAAAAATGGCAGGCGGTTGGCGAGCAAAAGTGTGAAGATTAGGGCACTGGTTGGCGTAATGGCCTTCTTTGCGGCATAGTTGACATTGCCACGACCACTAAAGGAACCACCACAAGTAGAGGAACGACCACGGCCTCAGGCAAAACCGGATGAGTGAGGGTGACATTGAAAGCAACCTGAGAAACATTCGAACCAGTCACATATGAAAGAAATAGCTCATGACATTCTGCTTAAGATAGAAAATCCGGAAACAAAGGATGATGCTTGATCAAACGCTGGGTCGTAGAAAATGTCTCAAAGGAGGAGCCAAGACCACAAAGGAACCAGTGAAATTTGTCTGTTTCGTCAAGAGAGTGACCAATAGCAGTGAATTGATTAAACTTGCAACCATATTCAGCAACAGTGGAGGAACCTTCTGAAGGTGACGAAAAGAAGGCCATTACGCCAGAGTGACCCAGAGTCAACTATGCCACGCCAGAGTGGCCTTCAACCAGTGCCCTAATCTTCAACTATGCCGCAAAGAAGGCCATTACGCCAGAGTGGCCTTCAACCAGTGCCCTAATCTTCACTTCTTTGCAGCAAAAGTGTCAACTATGCCACGCCAGAGTGGCCTTCAACCGAAACATGGCTGTAGGCAGCCTCTTGTGACCCAGAGTTTCGGCCATCGCTTCTGCTTGAGCGATGATTGAATCAAGATTAGAGCACATTGATCAACGGATCGAACCATCTATGTAGCCCGTAAGTTTTTGGTAAGCAGGATGTGGAGAAGAGGAATCATTTGTGATAATGGTGAAAGGATCGAACCATCTATGTAGCCCGTAAGTTTTTGGTAAGCAAGGAGAGGGAGCATTTGGTGTCTCCATAGGAGATAATAAAATGAAGAGAGTTTGATGGTGATCATGTGTAGAACAGGAAGAGGAGAATCGTCAGCATCACTGGAAGCCATTACAGAACCCAGAGAGAAGGGATGGCCAGGACGAGTTTAGCCGGATACCATATTAGAGTTTGTGAATAATCACCGTGAATGCTGAGACATTAAATAATACAAAAAAAAAAAAATAATAAAAATACAATGAAAGAGATCAAACTTACATCAAACTTCCTAAAAATACATGATATGCACAAATGCACAATCGGTTTTAATATTCTTGGATCCTTATAAGGTTTACGGTAAACTTCCTAAAATACACGATATGCACAAATGCACAAATTTACACCGAACTTCCTAAAATACAATGAAAGAGGAGAATAGCCAGCATCAATAGAAGCTATTAATATACAGGATTTATTATGAAATACATCAACATGTTTTTATTTTTTTTGTGTTTTCGTCTCTCCATGTTATTTTTTTCTATAAAAAGTCTACAAGTTAAGTTTTTTCTTTTTTGTTTAGTGAAATTTAGATATTAGAACTTGGTTTTTCAGTTTTTAAAAACCCGGTTTACTAATTATAATTGGACTCTAATAGTCAAATATCACAAAACAAAAAATAAAGATTTTAACTTAAGGATTTTTATGGAAAAACATAACATTGAGGGACGAAAAAGCAAAAACCATAAAAACACATTGGTTTTTTTCATAATAAACCCTGATATATATTAAACAACTCTTGCATCATGTTTCCTACCTCGATCATAATGGAATTGTTGCTATCTGGCAATTCTGGTGTGTCTAGTCAAAGTCCGTCAAATTGCCTTGTGCCAAATCAAATTGATGCCAAATTGCCAAGCATACATTTACAAAGTGCTAACAATGCTAAAAAAAGGTGTTTGTCTTTAAATTATGAGACTATTTATCTTCTTATTAAGTTTGTAAAAGTAACAATATGTTTAACAAGTAGAAAGAAAATAATTAATTCTTTTACTTTGCCTTTAGTGAAACTAAAAAAAGCAATAACCCTTTTTAAAACACGTGGCAAGGTGCTTTTTGAAATATAAGAAGAAAAATATACTTTTTAAAAACTCAAAAACAAACGGCCACTTAATCATTCTAAATAAATCCCTTTTACGTTTTAAAAATCACTCGTCTGCTTCGCATCATATTCTAACGGAAGATAGTGATCAATAAAGTAAACAAGCTTGTTGTAACAAGTTCATTGTTCTCGGACAATTCAAATGTGATATCCCTTGAATACAACGATTACAATGAAGCATTTATTTGGTGAATGCAAATACTCATTCTCAAAACAATAAAGCTAAACTGAGCTACTACAGTGCTTACTGCTTAGTTATCTTCTGATTAATCATTCATAGTTTTACTATGTCTTCTTCCTCTTCCTATATTGTGAATTGTGCATTTTTTTAGGGAAAATGACATCAAATAGCTCTGAACTTTCGACTTTGTACACATCTATGCAGTGAACTTTTTTTTTGTGTACATTTGGAAGTCAAAGTTTCAAAATTGTTTCAATTTGGTAGTTGGCGTACCTGTTAAGCGGGTGCTTCCGGTTTCGATGTCTACGTGGACAATTTTTTTAATAACGTGGCTATCCGTTTTTATATTATATCCGGTTTAGTCTACGTGACAACCCTTTTTTTAAAGTCACCCGGTTTATAAACCCGGTTCATTTTTCATACGATCGATCCAACTTACGTTTATAATTGGGTAATAAAACCGGGTGATTTTAAAAAACGGGTTGCCACGTAGATAAAACCGGGTATAATATAAAAACGAGTAGCCACGTCATTAAAAAAATATCCACGTAGGATTCGAATCCGGAAGCAACCGGTTAATATGTACGCCAACTACCAAATTGGAACAATTTTGAAACTTTGACTACCAAATGTGCAAAAAAAAAAATTCACTACATAAAAGTGTACAAAGTCGAAAGTTCAGAGCTATTTGATGTCATTTTTCCTATTTTTTATTGAACCTGGCATCTCAATTGTCAATGTATTCCGGTGAAGTTTTAATGTTATTGCAAATATTTTAGTGGACAATTTGATAATTGAGATGGAGTGAGTTGTAGCATACATTTTCATAAGGTAATTTTAAGATATATTATGAAAAAAAAAAAACCAACATTTTTTTAAAAAAAACTTTTTTCACAGTTTAGTTCATGCGTGTGTGTTATCTTTAAGTTATTTATATTTTTCTGGTTTGCTAAAAAAAACCTCTATTATATTAGGTAAAGTGGGTTTTTAGAAAAAAAGAATACCAGGTTATAAGACGTAAATTTCTATAAACCAGAAGAAATCAAGAAAGATATAACTTGTGAATTTTATTGGTAAAATATAATAATAATAATAGACTAAAATATAAAAAATAAAAAACATGTTATTTTTTTTTATAATAAACCTTAATTTTTAAATGCATCCGCATATTTTACTAAATGATGGCATTTTATTTTTAGTCTCCAAGGTAAAGTTTAGTTGACATGGTTTGCAAGCGAGACAGGTTATTTGGCACGGTATGCCATTTAAGTTGGACTAGAAGTAATGTTTTTTTTTTTCTAAGATAAGTCATAAAAATGTCCTCACAAATAGTACGAGCCCTAGCTTATTGAAACGTCGTTTTCACTGTTGTAATCTTCATTTTAAATAGAGATAATGTCATCAAATAACAATATACATTTTAATTTGTTTATATTTACGTAGTGTACTTTTACTTGTGCACATTTGGTAGTCAAACTTTTAAAAATGTTTCAATTAGGTAGTTGAGTAGTCTGATTACCAGTACAACATGTTACTTATTCTTTTGTGCACATTTGGTAGTCAAACTTTTTAAAAAGTTTTTAAAATGGTACCGATGTAACCGGTCATCATGTCACCCAATCACCTAGTTGAAACATTTTTAAAAGTACACTACATAAATGTGGACAAAAAAGTACACTACGTAAATGTGCACAAAAAGTTTTCTACATAAATGTGTACGTGGCTATTTGGTGTCATTTTCTCTGTAAATATCTCACTTGAGATAGAGAATTGGATTTTGGCTTCCTCAACAAACGGTTTTTTATCGATTTGTTTTTTCACTTGTCTTTATCTCTTTTATTTTATCATTATTTGTTGTTATTTGATTACTGTTATTGATAGGTTAATCCTATAAAACATATAATCGATATTTATTAATGATTAATGAAGTGTTTGAATTTTGGGATTTTTTTATTTTTCTTCCGATTTGACTTGTTGTATCGACTGTTTTTTATTAAGCTTGAATTGGTGTAATCAATGTTTTTATTTTGGACTATATACGAAGTAGTCTATAAATCACTATCAATGATGTGTAGATCATATACCTTTGAGAAAAGGAAAATCAAGAAAAGTGGTTGTGCAAAGCTACTAATTTGTCTTTGTCGCCTTAAATGAATCTTTTTTCAAAGTTGCACGTTTTTTATTAATGAATATAAATTTTCAATCACCCTATCAAACATTAAAAGAAATTCTTAACAATCGGCCTTCTACATGTTTGGAATGTCGATTAAATATAATTAAAATTGCGTTTTTTTTTTTAATATTCAAGTTAACTTTCACATGAGCAGACATTACATGTATAGGGGTGCTCATAAATATCCGAATCCGAGCATCCAAAATAAAAATCTGATCCGAAACTATCCAAAATTTCGGATTCGGATTGTAAAATTCAAGATTTTCGGATATTCGGATAATCCGATATCCGAAAATCCAAAAAAAAATTATTTTTTTAAAATTATTTATATCTTTAGTATTGATTATTTACGTAATATTAAGTGTTTATTATTATTCTAATGTATATGTTTGAGTTTTATCTTGATATTATAGATTTATTAACTAATACTTAATATATTTTAGTTTTTTTATTCTTTTTTAGTCGTTTCGAGTAAGATAATTCCGGATAAATTTAGTTTGTGATATATTTATCTTTAATATGTATTTGAGTATATGAATTTGTATTTTAGATATTTGAATTAATTTTTTTAAAAAGTTAAAAAATATGAATTTTCGGATATTCGGATAGCAAAATGCACTATCCGAAATTTCGAATATCCGAAAATTCGAATATCCGGTTTTGAACACCCGTACATGTATACTCCAAACAAAAAGACACTTATAAGACTTCTAGTTAAAGTCTCACACATAAGGACATTTGTAGTAATTAAACTAGAAAATAGTTTGACATCTCTTTAATATTATTACAACATCAGTTCATAATCTATTTTTTATTTTAGTGGGTCTCATTAACCCATTTTTTAACAATTTAATAATATAATATACCAATTTTAATATTTAATAAAAATTAAAAATAAAATAAAATAAATAGGGATGACTAATTATTAAAATAAGTGATTTTATTGTACAAAAATAGAGGCCCCTACCCTTGTGATAAGAACTTTGCTATGGACACAAACCATCAAGATAATGATGACATGAGAAAGTAAATAAAATGTCATATTATAAAACATGACTGCAAACGAGTCGAGCTTTTATCGAGTCCGAGCCCAAAACTCTTGCTCGGAAAAAATTAACGAGCCGAGCTCCAGTTCGAGCTTTAAATGACTCGACTCGAGCTTTTCAAGCTCTCCCCCCCCCCCCCTATATACACACACACATACATATTTTGTTAAGATTTGCAAGTAAATTGAGTATCGAGCATTGTATCTATAAATCGAGTTGAGCTTTTATTAAACAATTCGAGTTTTTCGAGTACTGAGAGTTCGAGCTATACACCAAAAAAAGAAAACGAACTCCAAAATGGTTTGTAGAAATTTGAGTTTTTCGAGCCGAGCTCGAGCCTATAAAGCTCGTCGAGTTATCTAGTCGAGCTCGAGTCTACCCCAAACGAATCGAGCCCTTTTGAGCTCGAGCTTGACTCGACTTGTTTGCAGCCTCATTTCTAATGGATGGGACCAATTAAATTGTATGTTTAACACAACTACTGAAGCTTTTAATAGTTAGTAGCTTTTATGACTTGTAGTTTTTTTGAAAGAGATTGAGGTTTTAGTTTTTATAAATGTGTTTGATAGAGGTAGTTGTAGTTTTTAATATTAAATGACATAAATATTAATTAAAAGTATTAGTTTATAATTACTAGGAGGGTAAACTACCAAAAATGTCAAACTCATTTTGAAAGTTATCTCAAGTAGCTTCTTTTGAAACTTGTTTTAATTTTGAATCAAAAACTCAAACATCTATCATCAACCAAATGGAACTTTTAAGCTTGAGTTATTAAAAATCAGAAGTTGAACCTTCAACCGGCGTGTTTGGTAAGAAGCTTTTGAAAGTTTTTAGGAGCTTCAACTCTTGATTTTTGAAAGTTCAAAAGTTCTATTTGGTTGATACGAGCTACATTTTTTATTCAAAAATGAAAGCTCTTAAAACACTTTCACGAGAAGTTAACTGAAATAGCTTTCTAAAAAATGTTAAGCTTTTGGTTTAACAAAATTACCTGTTTACCCTCATAATAATTATAATTTACAACTAAAAATTAATAATCATGTCTTTTTATGACATTTAATACTAAATACTGCAACTAAAACTACTTTAATCAAACACATTTATAGAAATTAAAATTCCTAGCTCTTTCAAAAAGCTACCGCTCTCAAAAACTCCAACTGCTAAAAACTTCAAAAAATTGCATCTAGTTGTGTGAAACATACCTAACCTAAATAAAATATGAATTATCAACCTCACATAATACTTTTAACTATTATAATATAGACATTATTATATAATGATATGAAACTTAAACCTTAGTCCTTGTCTTACATTAACAAGGGGTGTATAGTGTATACTGTATAGTTAAAATTCCTTGATACTCTCCTATTCCAGAAGGAAAGTGATTTGTACACAATAAAAATTTACCATACACAACAATTTTGAAATAAAATGATTAATTTATCCTTACTAATATTTTTATCATCTTATATTTAATCCCCTTCATTAACGATAGGTTAGTCATTTTATATCACATCCCATTCCTGAAGCACATGCATCAGCCATGGCATGTAGAAGCAGAACGAGTGAGTTTGAAAAAGTGGCAAGTCTCAACTGTAGGAGTTTTACATAATAAAAGTTGTTACTAGTTAATAGTTATAAAATTCTACTTAATTTAATTGTAGGCAGATGAGGTAGCATTAAATTGAATGATATACGGTTGAGGTAGCATTAATGCGCAGACAGTTTCAATTATGTTTTGTATTCCGTGATATAAACAGCACTCACTCGATCATTGCTCGATTTGAATTAGATGCAGAAAAATCGGTAGTAATGGCGGTTACCTTTCCTTGCAGTTCTTCTGTTTTTCCTTTTCACCGCCATAACAGTCGCCGGAATGCATCAGTACATCTACATCAACAATCATCACCTCAGATCCGTCGGAAATCAAATCCGTGGAAGAATCTGAACTTTTTAGCTACGAATACTCGGTTTTCCTGCTTGCGATCGGAGTTGCAGCTCCGTGTTTCTTCACCGACTGAGGTAGGTACTGATTGTCGCCGGAATTTTTGTATCGTGTCGCAGAATGTGATATAGAATATACGGTTTTTGGATGCAGTTCATCGAGAACTTGCTAGATTGTGTAGATTTGAGTGAAGAGGAGGCTGAATCGTCCCTTGAGTTTTTGCTGAGAGAAGGTAATCAAGCTCTGATCAGCGCTTTCCTGGTTCTTCTCAGAGCCAAAGGAGAAACATTTGAGGAGGTTAGTTATTTAATATTAGTACATTCTAATAGATGCTATTTAAATACCTTTCTATTTATTTCATAAAATCCCAATGGAAAGGTTTATGGCATTTTGGTGATGGAATTTTCTTTTCAAAATTACATAATCGGTTTTTGTAAAACATAATTAAGGCATGTTTTGGTAAGATGGAATAATTTACAAACTTCCTATTTTATTTATTGCCGGTAGAAAATGGAAGGAAGGTTCATTCTTCTTTTATACTTTTGATTTTATTTATTTTGATTAAAAATGAAAGAAATAAAACTTATATTACGCTACGGAGGCGTTTGGTTCGCAGTATTATTTTCTCTGGATTTTCTTTTTGTCAAAAAAATTTGCATTATGCAGGATATGCAATTGTGAGAATTTTGTCAATGAATCTGCATTATCGAATAGAATAAATTTGTTATTCTGAAAAGTGCAAAGTAACTAACTAGGATTTAAAATCCTAGGGGTGAGTCTGAGTTTTTAAATAACAAAAAATGAAGGGATTTATAAAATCGTAGGATTTTAAATCCTTAGAGGACGTTTGGTTCGTTGATTTTAAACCTTTAGGATTTGCATTTTTTCAAAGAATTTGCATTATGTAACATATGCATTTGTCAGATTTTATCAAATTATCTGCATTATCTTATAGAAAAAATTTTGCTAATCTGAAGAATGCAATGTAATTGAGATTTAAAATCTTAGGGGGGGATTAGGTTTTTAAATTACAAAGAATGAAGGGATTTATAAAATCTTGGGCTTTTAAATCTTTACAAAAATCTGTGAACCAAACACAGGATTTTAAATGCAAATCCCAGGGAATCCTAGTAAATCCGCGAACCAAACGCCCCTTTACTGAAATCTGTGAACCAAACACAAGATTTTAAATGCAAATTCCAACGAATCCCAGAAAATCCGCGAACCAAATGCCCCCTGAATTTTCTATTTATTTTTATTGTGATTATTTTGATGAAAAAAACTTGTAAATCATACACGATTTCATTTTTTTGACTTCTTTTATATGGTTGTACACCTAAAACCTTGAAGTAATTTGAAGTTTGATTATTATGTGATCTCAGAATGTGAGAAATGGAAGTAAAGAGAAATATAATTGTGTTCATCAAACAATTTTACAGAAGAAACCAAATAAAAACAAATAAAAATAAAAGATGTTTCAAACCTGGTATCATATTTTGATATTTTCTGTTTTTAGCCTCCCCTATCCCATTTCTTTTCCTCTCTTCATAAGAAAAGACAGAATCTATTTTAGTTTTATTAAAATCCATAGTTGACCTAAGTTAACCTTCCTAATTAATTGTAAATAAATGTAGATTTCATTACTTCACAACGTACATCTCTACTCCATGTTAAAACCATGCACCAACCCCACCCAACATTCTGAAAATTAGTATTTTAATTTTAATTAATCTAAAACACATTCCACCGCCAAATGCACACATGATTAAAAAAAAAAAAAGCTTTTTTTTATCCAAACATAAAAGCTTTAAATTTAATTGATCAAAAACTTTTAGAGGGCGTCTGGTTCGCAGATTTTTTCTCTGGAATTTGTATTTTATCAAAGGAATTGCATTATGCAGCATTTGCATTTGTCAGGATTTTGTCAAAGAATCTGTATTATTTTATTAATAAAAATTTTCTAATCTGAAAAATGCGATGTAACTGGGATTTAAAATCCTAGGGGGAGGCTGGGATTTTAAATAACAAAGAAGGGAGGGATTTAAGAAATCCTGAGATTTTAAATCCTTACTGAAATCTGCAAACCAAACATAGGATTATAAATACAAATCCCAATGAATCACAGGAAATCTGCGAACCAAACGCCCCATTACTAGACATCCATCCTCGAAAGCTTTCAAATCCATCAAACCGGAGAACGCTTGCTCAATTTAGCCTGCAGTTTGAAATTAATTTTCTGAACAAATTTCATGTGTTTTTAACAAAACAAATTATTATTGTTAGGGAATTGGGTCTTCATGGTATCGATCAAACCGTCCAGATAATCGCTCGTTCACACATATTGTATATGAATCACTTTTTGTGATTGGTATTTCGAATAGGCTTGTAAATGAGCCGAGCTACTCGAGTTCGACTCGTTAAAAGCTCGAGTTAAACGAGCCTGAGCCGTGCTCGAGCGTAAATACGAGCTCATTTAAAAAACGAGCTCGAGCCCGAGTTTCACATCGAGCTCGCGAGCCTAAACGAGTCTCTATATGAATATATTTTTAAATTTTTAAATATATAATATATAGATTAAATAAATAAAATTATATTAAAAGAACAAGTTATATATATTATATAAAAAGACTATCTAAAAATTAATTAATAAATATAATAAACGAGTCGAGCCCGAGCCGAGCTCGAGATTGAAAAATTATTCACGAGCCGAGTTCGAGCTTTACATACAAAGCTCGAAACGAGCTCAGCTCGAGCTCGAGCCTAGTACTTTTAAGTGAGCCAAGCTCGAGCTTAAACGGGCTCGGGCTCGACTCGTTTACACTAGGGATGTAAACGGTTCCGGAACCGGACCGAACCGGACCGGAACCGATTTAACCGAAACCGAAAATTGAAGATTGTAAGAACCGATAACCGAACCAATAATTATAACACGGTTCCGGTTCCGGTTCGGTTATGGTACGGGTATTTCGGGTACGGAACCGATTAGAACCGAAATTTGCAAAAAAAATATATATGTACTTTTAAATATATATATATATATATATATATATATATATATATATATATATATATATATATATATATATCATAACAAGATATAAACAAAAAAACACGATTAAAGTTTTATTATACTTTTGAAAAAAAAAAAATACTTTTGTTATGAACGTCAACGTGAAGTATGGATTTTCAACCCGAACAATTCCTAATGATTTTCAAATCTAGATTGCTTTTGGTTAACGTTTTATTGAATGTAAATCTTGATAAAATACCATTCTGAATTACTTTTTTAAATAGAGTGATATATTCTTAATTATTGATTGTATTTTAAAATTTGCTTGTTTTTAGAACAAAGTGGATTTGATCGATACAATTAATTCTTCCAAGTGTTAGGTATGGTGAGGATTGAGCAAGACAACCATCAAATAATCTTTTGTTTTTCACAATTCCCATCATGGGTTTTTAAATTTTCTTGGTATCCATGTCATGGACTTTTCGAATTATTGGTTCCATACCCGATATAACCGAAACCCGCAGAACCGTTAACCGAATAACCGATAACCGAAAATTAAAAAATATAAGAACCGATAACCGAACCGAATACTAAAAATCGGTTCCAATCGGTTCCGGTTCCGGTTCGGTTTCGGTTTCGGTTCGGTTTTCCGGTCATTCCACACATCCCTAGTTTACACCCCTAATTTCGACCCCCAACTAAGGATATCACAAAACCCAATCCAGTATAATACGAAATCAAACTCAACTTCAATTAGGCTGTAATCGAGAGTAGCACTTTGTGAATTTGTAAATGTTCAGTATGCCAAAAATGAAACCAATCCACTATTAGTGACAGATGTTCCAACATTCATACTAAAGTCTCGTTTCTTTCCTGATAAATCTATTAGGGTCAATTACTAAAAATAATAACAATTTTTTAATTTTTTATCACTTGTAGCAACATTACTTATATTTTATCACTAATAACATCAACTTTTGTGTTTTGTGTCTTTAATAGCATTAACTTTTGTATTCTTTTTATCATTTATAGCAACAATTTTTTAAAATTTTGCTATAATTGAAAAAAAATATAAAAGTTGATGCTATTAATGATAAAAGATAAATAATGTTGTTATAAATACTAAAAAGACAAAGTTATTTATATTTTTAACAATTGACCCATCTAACGACACTAAAATAAACGGTGATACTAAAATCACCAACAATTATGAGGTCTTTGAAACTTCTATGGATTGTATCAAGGCCAAAACAATCTTCTCTCCAGCAAGATCCAATTCGTTTCATCAGCCTGCTAGTTCCTTGGTTTTGATTATTTTGGCTTAAATGTCACTGAACAATCATTACTTAATACTTACACCGGAATGATACAACTTCACTTTTGATTCTTGAAATATAGATCGTCGGGTTAGCAAAAGCGATGATCAAATGCAGCCGGAAGGTGGATGGGATCAACGATGCAGTTGACATTGTCGGGACAGGTGGGGATGGCGCTAACACTGTTAACATATCAACCGGAGCTGCACTACTTGCTGCAGCCTGTGGTGCTAAAGTGGCAAAGGTGAAAAGTTTTGAATCTCTTTGCTGCATTTTACCATCCATAGTTCAGAAATTTCTTACCACAAAGCAATGTCTATAAATATAAACAGAAATTTCTTACCACAAAGCAATGTATATAAATATAACTTAAGGAACGGTAAAATTTTAAAAGGGTTTATTATGAAAAAAACCAACATGTTTTCACGTTTTTTGCGTTTTCGTCCCTCCATGTTATTTTTTTCCATAAAAAACCTTAAGTTATTCTTTTCTTATTGGTTTAGTGAAATTTTGGACGTTAGACCCCGGTTATAATTTGTGAACCGGGTTTTAAAAACTTGAAAAACCAGGTTCTAATGTCCAAATTTCACTAAACCAATAAGAAAAGAATAACTTGAGGTTTTTTATGGAAAAAAAATAACATGGAGGGACGAAAACGCAAAAAACGTGAAAACATGTTGGTTTTTTTCATAATAAACCCATTTTAAAACTTAAAACAGTGTAAATAAATATTTGAAAACGACAAATCACAAAGGTATCGATAGGGCAACCTAACTTAACCGCTTTTATTTTGTGATGGCGCCCAACCATGTTCCCTGTAGCAAGGGAATCGGTCCAGTTCTTCGGCTTGCGGAAGTGCAGACGTTTTAGAAGCATTGAGAGTCAACATAAATTTGGATCCCAAGGTTAGTAGTATATAGTGTTCAAGCAAAAAGATGTGCACTTATTAATGGGAAAATCACATCAAATAGCTCTGAACTTTCGACTTTCTACACTTTTATGTAGTGAACTTTCTTTTGTGCACATTTAGTAGTCAAAGTTTCAAAATTGTTCCAATTTAGTAGTTGACGTACCAGTTAACCGGTTGTTTCTGGTTTTGAAGCCTACGTGGACAATTTTTTAATGACGTGGCTACCCGTTTTTATATTATATCCGGTTTTATCTATGTGGCAACCCGTTTATTAAAATCACCCGGTTATTATGCCAGTTCATTTTTCATACGATCAATCCAACTTACGTTTATAACCAGGTGATTTTATAGAACGGGTTGCCACGTAGATAAAATCGGGTATAATATATAAACGGGTATCCACGTCATTAAAAAATTGTCCACGTAGGCTTCAAAACCGGAAGCAATCGGTTAATTGGTACGCCAACTACCAAATTGGAACAAATTTGAAACTTTGACTATCAAATGTGCACAAAATAAAGTTCACTACATAAAAGTGTACAAAGTCGAAAGTTCAGAGCTATTTGATGTCATTTTCTCCTTTTTAAAAGTCAAACCTTTGGTACATTAAACGGTCATAAAAAACGATTTTGTTGGGGTAGGGAGTGAAGAGATGTCTAGAAGAAGTTGGTATCGGTTTTATGATGTCTCCTAACTATCATCCAGCAATGAAGATTGTTGCACCTGTTCGGAAGAAGCTAGGAGTCAAGACTGTATTCAATGTGTTGGGTCCTATGCTCAACCCTGCTCGGGTTCCCTTTGCGGTCGTTGGGGTCTACAAGGAAGACATTGTAAGTACTTCCGGCGTTTTTTTTACCAACTACAACACAATGATGTTTCGACATTTTCACTATTGGTGATAGGTTACGAAAATGGCCAAAGCTCTGCAAAGATACGGCATGAAAAGAGCTTTAGTCGTTCATTCCGAGGGCTTAGATGAGATAAGCCCGCTTGGTATGACAAGTCCTTGTGTTTCATGATCGGTCTATATCTATTACTAAAGTTTTTACTTGAAACGTAAGAACTTGATGATCGTCACATGTGACGTAGGTCCTGGGGTAGCTTTCGACGTCACACCTGAAAAGATCAAGAAGTTCCATTTCGACCCACGTAAGAACTTTCTTTTTGGTATCTTTGCTCTATGGCTAAGACCCAACTTGGCTTCTAACCTGTACGGAACATGATCCTTTGCAAGTGGATTTCGGGATTCCTCGATGCACAGTTGAGGACTTGCGAGGGGGGAACTCCAAATATAATGCACAGGTGCTGAGATGTGTACTGTCTGGTGAGAGAGGACCTATTGCAGACGCATTCGTGAGTCTTTTAACCTTAATGGTCTGTTGTAGAGGTAGAAAATATACTGTTTGGGTAATGGGTCCAAACGGAAACTTTTTAATATGGTTAAGATGGGTGTGCACATTAGGTTGATTTGCCAACATTTTTTTGATTTCGACCATACCAAATAATAACCGATAACTCAGGAAAATTACAAAACCAGACCGGGCCAAGACTGAAAATTCAAGAAAATCAACCGAACCATGTGATAACGATCCAGTTCCGGTACAATTCTTTGGTTTCAGTGTTTCACGGTCCCGACTTTTGCACACCCTACTTTGGGAAGCTTCCAACATAGTTGGTGCATTCGACCATTATTCCACTTTTAGTTAAGTGCTCAAGATTTACCCATTTTAACCTTTCAAGATAATATGACCCATTTTATGGTAACGGGTCAAAAATGTCATCTCTAGTCAATCATGATAGCAAAGTAATACACTCAGATGAATCAGGTCCTAAATGCAGCAGCAGCACTTACAGTGAGTGGTCATGTTGGCACCTTGCCTGAAGCAGTGGCCCTTGCTCGTGAAACTCACCAATCTGGGAAGGCTCTTATTACATTAGACCGTTGGGTCGCTGCTTCAAATGTAAGCACAAACCGTTTTCCTTTTTTCCAATATCATATCACTGCTTGTTTCACCTCACCAGATGTCACTCTCGGTTTTGCATCACTGCAGATGGTTGAAGAGCTTGCCACTGTGTAATACTTAAGCAGAGGATCAATGCCAAAACTCCAGAAAGAATCGTCTGTTCTGTGTGTTATTCGTTAAGAGCATTTGATCTGCTAAACTTCTTTGCTATATTGTTAAAAATCAGAAGATTTTATGTACACCCTTTTTGGAATATGTTCAAGTTTTTAAGCATAGAAAGATCAATTAAATGCAACAGATCCCCACAATAAATCATGGCTGCTTCCAATTATCATTTGCAACATCTTTGAGAGATGTTCAGGAGCCAATATGCATAAACATAGGTTCAGAAAGTTCAAAATACCATTATAATATTAATATGAACATAGTTCTTTAAGAAGATTTTGTAGAAATTGCTTTAGCTTCCGTCAGCAGAGGAACAAGCTTCCCTCCTTGGTGCATGGCAACGGTACCTAGATGAAATTGTTGCGGAATAAGTAAGACAAAGAAAAAACATAAACAGGAAAACAAATAAAGCGTAAAGGATAAAGCTCTTACTGTCACAGCCACCAATGTGTTTGCCACCAATAAACACATTAGGTACAGTTCGTTGCCCAGTCCAACCGTGCAATGCTGCTTGTATCTCACTTCCATCGCCTTCAGACATAAATGCATACAGTATTTTTTAGTGATTGTGTTGGTGAAATAAACATGCAACAATGTATAATCGTATTTTCAAATCAGTTGACATGATCACTCAAATAATACCCAATAATGGAACAGACAAAATCAAGATAATCAAGCCAAGTCTTATTTTGCCCTCCATATAACAAAAATACCAAGATAATGATCCTCGAGAATAATTTCTTTGCACGACTCCGTTTTAATCTGTATACAGGCACCCACTCTATTACAGAAGCAGAGACCACTCACTGCCCCAAGAAATGACCTAAGAGATCCTATCCGTCAACTTTTTGGACCTAGCAAGCAAACTATTAGCCCTTTGAATTTAAAGGCTAACATGGATGGCCCCAAGAAGTTGAAACTCTGCGACTCAAACCCAGAAGAATCCCAAGCACCATCCATATGAGCAATGAGGTTATCTCGAATTGACGTCCGTAGCCATGATTTATGGAACTTAACCATTGTCTCAACTCTCCAAGGAATGAATCTCACATGCCACTGAGCATTCATTAGTCATTACAGTATACATACATCTACATGTTTGCAATCAGAGATGCTTCGACATATTTCAAAATTCTAATCCGAACCTCCTAAAATTTACGACAAATTTAAAAAAACTTGATCATAGAAGTTAATATACCAGCAAATTCATCATACATACAACTGATGCATACGTATATTGGAAGAGAGAGAGAGGAACTGACTTTCTAGGTCAAGCTCAATAGCTTTGAATGAATATCCAAGCTCAGTCAACAACTTCTTAACGCTCACACAGAAAGGACAGTAAGATTTGCTGCCAAAATCAAAACCAAATCCGTAACATAAACATCCCATTCAAACACAAATCTGATCTCTAAATCCATAAAAAGCGCTAATTCTGAACATTCTACACATATCAATCAAACAACCATCGCATACATCCAAAATTGTTGGCGATCCACAAAAGAAAAACGAAAATACAAACTAGTTTGAGGAGTAGAGAGTTAGGAGGAGGCATAAACGAACCTGAAAACCACGACAGGGTTGGATGAAACGAGCTCCTTCGCCTTCTCTGAAGCCATTGAATGCTCTGTGAATGTACGGATTTGATGCTTTCACCAACACACCTTTTGTAGCCGAAACAGAAATTGGGTAAGAATAAAGAAGGGGTTTGGATGATATATTTAAGGTCACGACCACCAGCATGCAAATCGGTTTATGTTCGATTCGGACAACACCGGATCATACACGTGTCAGCGACCAGTGTGGTTCTTTGGAAAAATCTATCTATATCTATATTCTATATATTATAATAAATCAAAACAATTTATGCAACGTGTCGCTTCCACGATGCATGAAAATTTCATTTTCCCGCCTCTTTTTCCTAATTTAATACATTAACTTAATTACTTTAAATTTTGATTTTAATTTTTCTCATTAATGAATTAATATTAAATTAGATTTGCAACATATTATATTAATGCTTACCTAAATATGGATCATTATTATCCTTAATGATCATAGTTATTCAAATGTAAAAGTTTGGATTTAAATGAAGAAGTGTAGTAAATAAAGTAAAATGTTGTGTTAATTATTTTGCTAACAAAATTTAAAATTTAACTTAGATAACAAAAGTTAAGAATTACATTATGAAACTTTATTTGTGAATATGAGAAATTTTAATTATTGATTTTCAGATATTCCGCTTTTATATTTTATCATTTTCAAAATATATATACAAAATCACGTAATAGAAGTTTTTTGTTTATTACATTGATATTTCATATTTGAAACTAATAAAAATTAAAAGAATAATTTTTTTTTGCAAGCACACATAGTCTGTTTTTAATGATATAATATAATAAAGTTTTTTATGTAATATCAAGCAACTAAGTATTTTTTATCTATAATTTAACTAGATTTTAATTTTTTTTATTTTAATTATGTATAAATTTTATAATAATTTATTAAAATATAAAAACTTTAAGTATTTTTAACATCAACCCATGTAATACATGAGTCTCGAACCTATATTATAATAAACCAAAACAACTCGTATCATATGTCACTTCCATAATGCAAAAAAAAATTATTTTCACAAAAAAAAATTTCAAATTTAACATCTTAACTTAACATTAAATTTTGATAATATTCTTTTTCATTATATAATTAGTAATAAATTAGATTTTGTAACATATTAAATTAATGTTTACCTAAAATACATATCTCTCATTATTATGCATAAAAATCATAATTGAATCCAAATGTAGAAATTTGAATTAGTTGTGGAAATTATTATTATTAAATATAATAAATTAAAACATCAAATGTCACGTGTCACCTCTATGTTTCACAAAAAAAGATAATTACAATTTATTATTATAAAAAAATAAAAGATAATACAATTTATTATTTTTAAAAAAGATAAATATACTCTATTTTTAATCTATAACTAATAAAAGATAAACACAATTATTAACTTTGTATGTTTTTATTTTTATTTATATACATTTATATAAATAAATTTAACTAAAAATAGCCACGTAATACGTGGGTCATAAACTAGTGGATTTGTTAATCGAATTTGCTTTTGCACTGAGATGATTTTATTTTTGGGATTTTACGCAAAAGAAAATCTCTAAATTAGATGATTTCGGTGATTAAAATCTTAGTTATTTTTTGTTGTCATAAAAAGTCATTGACCAAATAAAACTTATTAAAATATTGATTTTTCTCAAAAAGGAAACTTGCAACCGGTTTAAGCGGTGCATTTTGGTATAGTCACCACATTCTCCAGTAATCTTTCAATAACAAATGATTTCGGATAAAAAATAAAAAAACAGATCAACAATCTAAAGTCCAAACATTGAATCCAAAGCTTAAATCAACAATCTGAGCATGTACAAATCTAAGCTTCAAGTGCTTTAAGGGTAGATGGAGGCTTTATCGGAAGTGGAGGTGTTACCGTTGAAGGTTTAAGTGCATCTAACTCTAAACGAAAAACTAAATCGGTCGTTGGATTACTCTTCTGAGGCTTTAATTGTCGCCAAATGACTCGTCGGAGATAAAGGTAACTGGTTGTAACAGATAACATG
Organism: Centrapalus pauciflorus; assembly: GCA_020465985.1. Lineage (NCBI taxonomy): Eukaryota > Viridiplantae > Streptophyta > Magnoliopsida > Asterales > Asteraceae > Centrapalus > Centrapalus pauciflorus. The sequence goes on from JAANYP010003435.1 coordinate 318,481, forward strand.
TTTGTTTTATGATATTTTAATCGCTTGGAGGTTTTTTTGACAACAAAAATGATTGAAGATTTTAATTACAAAAACCGTCCACAACTTGAGAGTTTTTTGTATGAAATTTCCTTTATTTACTAGGTTTTGATTTTCTAACCAAATCAAGAACAAAACCGAATAAGAGTTCTGTATAATATTATTTAATTTAATAGAATATAAAACTTTTAAGAGTAAAGGACATTTTTCGTCCATGTGGTGTACACGTTTACCCAAATGTAGTCCTAGCCTTAATAAAGACAATTTGCATCCTTATTTTTTTAAATCTGTGTCATTTTAGTCCTCAGACCAACGACGTTAGTCTCTTCTCCATTAAGTGTCAGAAACAAAAGGTAAAATTGTCAATTCTTTGTGTGTTTCTTTCTTTCTCTCTTCGTCTTCCTATGTACCACTGAGACTCCCTCCTTAATCGAATACACTTAATTCTTTCACTTACAAAAACCTTATCGTAATCGTCATTGTTGTAGTAGTCGACTTACAATTCAAAGACTTTCTTTGTGAAGATGTGGGAGATTCGATGGAATTACAATAGATTTGATGAAGGAGCTGTTTATGGTATGTCATATTCATGTAGTATTATGTTTATCAATTTATGTATCGTCTTCTTTATATTTATAAGTAAATTACATTAATGGTCCCTGTGTTTTGCATAAAACTTTGGATACGGTCCCTGTGGTTTCAATTTTGCATAAACGGTCCTTATGTTCACTATTTATTTGCAAAAATGGTCCCTGTGCCGTTAACTTTAACAATCAAATAGTTAAATCTTTTATAATGACCATTTTACCCTTTTGTTTGATTACATTTTGGTCCCTCAAGTTTGTAGTTCATTTTAGTTTTGGTCCCTCAAGTTAATTTTTTTTATTTAACTTTATTGTTATTATTATTATTATAACTATTATTATTATTATTTATTATTATTATTATTAATTTAACTTTTTACGTATTAATTTTTTTATTTATTAAGTTTCCTATATTTTAATATATTTTTTAATTTAAATTACAAAATTAATAAGTTTTTTATTATAAACAATTGTATCAAATTAGAATCGACTTTCTTTTTTAGCTTTTTTGAGTGAAAAAATACAAACATTATATATTTCAGTTTTCCAAACCAAAAAATTTTGAACATTAAGCTTTTATTTGTTTTTTCAAACAAAAAGAAGTTACTAACCGATTTTTAGTTTTGGAAAACGAAAATAAATACAAACAATTCTGTTATTAGTTTTTGCAAACGAAAAAACCACGAATAATTCTGATTTTCAGATTTTCCAAACAAAAAAAATCATTTTTCTAGTTTTTCGTACCAAACCATTACCTTTTATTTTTTTTCCTCCGAACGAAAAATTACGAACCATTACGTTTTAATGTTTTAAAAAAAATGAAATAGTTTTTGTTCGGAAAAACTAAAAAAATGGAATTCTTTGTAGTTTTTACGATTCGAAAAAGTTAAAAACGTAATGATTAGAATAACATAAAAATCTAAATAAAAACTAGACCCTTTTTTATTTTTTTAGTTTTTTCCAAACGTACAAAATACACTTTTTCAAAAAATGAAATAGTCTATTTTTTTGTTTGATTTTTATGTTATACTAATCATTATGTTTTTAACATTTTCCAATCGTAAAAAACTACAAATTAAGTCATCTTTTTTAGTTTTTCCGAACAAAAAGGCTACACACTATTTCTTTTTTGAAAAAACTTTAAAACGTAATGGCTCGTAGTTTTTTGTTCGGAGAAAAAAAATAAAAGGTAATGGTTTGGTTCGAAAAACTAGAAAAATAAAAAATGATTTTTTTGTTTGGAAATATTGAAAATCAGAATTATTCGTAGTTTTTTCGTTTGCAAAAACTAATACCATAATTGTTTGTATTTATTTTAGTTTTTCAAAACAAAAACCGGAATGGGTTGAATTTTTTGGTGCAGAAAAAAATAAAAAAACAGATTGATTTTCGTAGCTTTTTACGTTTAGAAAATGAAAAACTAAAAACATCAATGGTTAGTAACTTTTTTCAATTTGTAAAAACAAATAAAAGCTTAAGGTTCAATTTCTTTGGTTTGGAAAACTACAATATAAAATTTTTGTATTTTTTTCATTTGAAAAAGCTAAACGAAATGGATTCTAATTTGTTACTATTGTTTATAATAAAATAAATAAATATGTTTGTAATTTAAATTAAAAAATATATTAAAATATAGGAAACTTAATAAATAATAAATTAATATGCAAAAAGTTAAATTAATATTAAATAATAATAACAATAACAATAATAATATTTATAATTATGATGATGATGATAATAAAAAAAATAATAATAAAATAATAATAATAATAATAATAATAATAATAATAATAATAATAGAATAATAATATTAAATGAGTTAAATAAAAAAATTTAGTTGAGGGACTAAAACTAAAATGAACTACAAACTTGAGGGACCAAAATGTTATCAAAGAAAAGGGTAAAATGATCATTATAAAAGTTTTAACCATTTGATTGTTAAAGTTAATGGCAGAGTGACCATTTTTGCAAGTAAACAATGAACATAAGGATCGTTTATGCAAAATTAAAACCATAGGGTCCGTATCTAAAGTTTTGTGCAAACCACAGGGACCATTAATGTAATTTACTCTATTTATAATATTTGGATTTCCTATATGATTTGAGTATCGGAGATGAGGTTCGTCAGACAAAGAGATTCATCGAACCAATTATAACCAGTGTATTAGGTTGCAAGACATTTTTTTAAAAAGAAACCCTCATCATGATAAATTTTAGTGGGTTACGGTTTTTTGTACAATGAAAAATGATCGGTGGTTTTAATCGTAAAATGATCAACTGAAATGTTTTTTTGCATAAATTTTCTAAATTTTAAATATTTCATTAACTTCAAGTTATTGTTTGATGTAAACTATATTATAACACATAAATAAGAAAATGTTATTTTAGTAAGATTTAATCTTACGTTGACGAAAACGATCCATATAAATCTTGCATTAATTTTTTATTTGATTTAGTCATAACTTTTTTTCGAATAGCATTTAGAGGTTGTTTGTTTAGTTCTTAATGGAATTATTAAAAAGTCATTCAAAGACAAAATGACCTCTTAATGATTTCATTAGGAGGTAAACAAACATGACCTTAGTTATAGTATAACTGATTATAGTCTAAACCACGAGTTACTGATGAGTTGGCATCCGATATTTCGGTTTAACTTAAACCTAATGACCAACTCGCTATCAGTTGCTAAATGTCCTCAAAAAGTGTAATGCCATGTATCATCATGAGAACAATAAAATGAAACAACAATTGTCTAAACTAATTGCATTTGCATGGTTACAGCGCCAAACATGTTTTAAACAAGTGTTTCGGTTTCAGACTCGAACAAATTGTTACAAAATTAACTCGATGAGATTCAGCTTCCATAAACAAAGCAAGTTTTTTTACCTCGGTTTGAAATGACCAACCAACTCCAGAACAGGAGCTTCATCCTGTGCAAAAAAAGATTATTTTGTATGTGTTTGTTGTAGGTATATCTGCTATCCATTTTCACGGGAATGGTCCATAGGGCATAGCATTGGCTCTTACACTTTGCCAGCATAAATCATGCATGATGCAACCCAAAGACCGCTACAGTTGTTGTGAGCGCCAATATTACTTCAACGAACTGCAAGACGTTGAAGCTTTGACTCGAGATTGTGAGCAACAGCATCGATGAACTCTTCGGTGTTTAAGTAGAACTCCCTTGATACCCTATATGTACAAATAAATATATCTACCACTGATCAAATAAAATTCCAGAATGTTTAAGTAGAATATTATATTGGCCTACTAATTGGCGTTGAAATTATGAATAATTACTTGACTAGCTCTATTTATTTACCTCTTCCATCAAACTAATAAGTAAATGAATATATATATATATATATGCATGAAATGGATCTTAAAGAAGATGGTGCCTCCAAAACATTTAATGCATGTAAAAAGAAGGGTTAAGTATCATTTTGATCATTTAACTTTCAAATTTGTCCCAGTTAGCCACTAAACAATTTTTTGAATAATTACTTGACTAGCTCTATTTATTTACCTCTTCCATCAAACTAATAATTAAATGAATATTTTCATATGCATGAAATGGATCTTAAAGAAGATGGTGCCTTCTAAACATTTAATGCATGTAAAAAGAAGGGTTAAGTATCATTTTGACTATTTAATTTTCAAATTTGTCTCAGTTAGCCACTAAACAATTTTTTGTCCTGATTTAGCCACTAAACTTTAGTTTAGTGTTTTATTTTGGGAAAATGAATAAAACTAATGGCTAAATCGGTACAAAATATAATAGTTTAGTGGCTAAATCGAGACATTTTTCAGTGGTTAAATCGGTAAAAAGAAAGTTTTGGCTAAATATGTATACAAAAATTAGTTCAGTGGCTAAATCGGGACAAAAAATAGTTTAACGTCTAAATAAAAAAAATCTAAAAGTTGTTTAATCAAAATGACACTTAACCCTAAAAAGAATATCAACGAAAATGGATTTTGGCTGACGGCAACAACAGAAAGGATAACGCATTGCATCCGTATTCAAGTAGCACGCATGATTAATTGATTTCTATCAGAAAGGAAAGAAATAGATATAGCAAGGGCATGGTAAATTTAGTAAGATGGTAAAAGTAGCACCCACTTGGATCCATGGATTAGAATAGCAAGATCCTTAGTCATCTTTCCTGACTCGACTGTCTCGATGCACGCACTTTCTAGCTTTGTAACAAAATCCGCCAACCTTTCGTTCTTATCCAACTTTGCTCTGATCAAGATTACAGAGTAGGACCAAAATCAGGAAAATGCAAAGGAAAAAAAACCAATACTTGTGTGTTATAAATTGAATGGTTTCTTCAGCATGGAGATATGATAAGATGATCTATGTAACTATGTTATTTGGAAACTGAAATCTAGAACCACACATTTCCAATGTGATTAATAGGAAGTTTTTTGTAATGATATTTAGCAAGGAAGAGTACCGTATAGTTAATTGGCTGTATGCATACCTAAGAAGTACTTGTTACCTTATTGCTCTGACATTTGTAGATCGTAATTAATTGTCTAACCTAACAAGTTGCATGATTCCTATGAGCAAGGCTGATCCAACTTTTTTCGAACTAATAGTCAGTTTTCACTTTTGGCCAACTTTTCCTCTCCCTCACTCGTTTTCAGGGTTTTTGTGGGTGTTTGTTTGGTGTTGTTGGGGTTGGGGGGGGGGGGGGGGAGGTTTTGAACGGAGATGTTATAAAGCTCGATCAAGCAAAGAGATCTAGCAAAAATGAATATTATGATAACAAAATTTTCATTGGATGTATTTAAAGGTCACAAGTGAAACGAACCGATGTTCGAGTCCTCTTGTCCATGCAAAGATAGAGGCAATACTGTTTGTACTGGTTTCGTTTCCCTTCTGGTGCTGCCGAAAATGACGGGTAACTGTCCCATGGGCTGCCTCAGCTTCCAGTGTTTTCCCATCTGACGATAGCTGCAAACCATGTGTTGAATAAAGTTAATAGGACATCCTAAAACTACATAACCTTCACAAAATAAGGACAAGTTACATATAAGCCTTTCTGACCAAAACTGAAGTCATGAGGCCCAGAGAACCAAATCCTGCACATAAAAGATAAAACTTTCAGGCATCTCAAACAGTGCAAACAGTTGTTTAAAGGCAACAATAGGCTTTAGTGTGGGTTGGCTGATTATCAGATTCATCTTTAATGAACTGATGTTACTCTTGAAAACAACTGCTTATTTGTACTGATTCAGCAAGTATTGCGCTTTTTTTTTTGGCTTTTGATCATACAAATATGTCTGCTGACTTCAGACTACGTCACCTTGGGCAAGTAAATCGCTTTGGACATCTCCATCATAGTTCTTGCATGCCCAGACATACCCACCATCACTTTTTAGTGCGTAAGCCACCATGTCATCAATTAATCGATGCTCGTACCTTAAATTATGCAACAAGTTACCAAATAATATATAGATATATAATATATCTACCATACAACAACCACCAGCAAGAAAAGTACAAACCCATGTCTAAACATAAAAATCAAAATTACCATATTGAATTGTTTTCAAATTTCTCCCTCCAATTCTTTTCATATACCTCCTGAAAAATGTCCTTAAACCTGCAAGATCAAAATACAGGTCAAGTATAAGGCTCGAGGCAAACTGGATGCCAGAAAGAATGATACTGTTACCTGCCATCATATTTCTTCAGAATAGTATTTTTGGTGCTTAAATACAGAGGCCATTTCTTTGAAAATGCCATTGCCATCGATGATTCAGCAAAGGCACGGATGGACTACCAAAAAGCATAAAATTCTCAGTGTAATATTTCATGATATAGAATGTGACAATAGCCAAATTTTATCCAGGCATACCTCATCAACATTATACATAGCAAGTGCAATTCCAGAACCCCTGAAGTCAAAAACATCAAGCTCCATTGGAGTTTCACCATTCTCAGGGACTGAGAAAATCACGAAAAAGAACCTTATAGAAATGCATCTTATGTTTTCAAGTACAAATTGATTGAAGGTGAATAATATTCAGCATACCGAAAACCATCTTGAGTTTTCCTGGGCCTTTAATGATCGTATCTGTAGCACGATACTGGTCACCAAAAGCATGTCTGCCAATACAGATTGGTTTCTTCCACCCTGCAAAAATGACATGAGGAGAGAAGCATGAGGAAGGGAGGTCAAGTTTCCATTGGGCTTCCATGGTTACTAAACTAGGTTGGTGAGTGGGTGTTAGATACTACCTGGAACTATCCTTGGAACGTTCTTGCACAGAATAGGCTCACGAAATACCGTCCCTGGCATTCACAGGATTCTAGTAAGAAAAATTGAGAAGTGTAATTTCTATAATTAGGGCAATGTCAATACAGACACACATAGTCAAGGTGATATGACAGCCTGTTTCAGAATTGCAGCATGATGCCATGATGCATGTCCAGCCCATATGCATTTCCCCCAATAAAAAACTTGGCGGTCATGCAAGAAATTCCAAAGAATTGAAATAAAGAAAAAGACATAAACAACACCCATGAACAACAATAAGATCATTCTTACGCCATATAAATTTAAATTTATCTAATGTATCATACAGGCAGGATGGTCCCAAACTCTCAATATATCTGCAGCCTATTGTAAACAGGTGTGCATCAATTATTCCACTTCACAAGCTAATTTTAAAGAAAACTTTGTAAATTAACCTACACATTACACACAGGTCAGTAAGAAATACATAACATGGAGTTTTGAGTGCAACTGAGTGGAACATATCAAGAAAACCAACAAGGATGAAATTTCTCTCCAATATGAGCTAGGGAATCAAGTGCAAACCATTTAAAATATTCCTGATTGTCCCATTGGGACTCCTCCACATGGACTTCAACCCAAATTCCTTGACTCTTGTCTCGTCTGCAACATGAGGAACAAACTACAAGATCTGAGGTACAACCAGTGTAGTTAAAGACAACAAAGAAATTGGGGCTTTCTCACAGCTGCTAGGATTTTAGAATAAAAGACAAACTCATGTATCATTTAAAATTTATTCCTTAATGTTAGTTAATAACAAAGATGACAACTCCAAAAATAATTCATTATTAACCAAAAGGCCCAGAAGTTATAACTTACAATGTTACTACATGTTCAGAAACCAAGAATTAACATACTAGAAAAAGAGCATGCAAGGCCAAAGGAAAACTTTGAGATAAGTTTAATAGAAAGCATCATAAGATCATTTGAACATGTACTGACAACTTGGTCAGTTTGCCATTTAGATAGAGTAATAAGACCACCAAAATAACCAGACTAGTAATTAAGAAGAATATGATGGCTTTAATTTTCAAATCGAAGGATATTATTGGATCAAATACAGAAGAAATTATGGTCAAAAGAGACGTTCGTGCAACCTCAAATGTCAAACAATTATAAGAAACTTAACCTGTATGTAAGAATATTGCCCTAATCTACCTAGACAGCAAAGAGAACCTGAAACTTCTCTCACTGTACATGTGCATTTGAAACATAGACATGCCTATGGCGTATGGAACTGAAGGTACAAATCTAACAAGATTAACAAGGAGCCAATGAATTTTGGACTTGGGCACATTAAAAGTAGGTTTAAGGATCGTGACTAACCAGGCGTGATTGTAGCACATTTGACGGCAACATTATACCTGCAAATCATGAAGAATCTGGGTAAGCATAAGACTTCCAATTACAGATTAAATAACATAAGCACACAAATGTTGGCTCCAGCATTTAGCCACATAAGGAATATGCACATAAGCAGTAAAGCAAACAAAAAGTTTATCCAAGACAAGAGTCTAACCATCATTCCTCACTTCTTCAGTTCTTCTTAATAGTTGTTTAACCTTAGCACCTGATTACCCTTATCAATACTCTCCAATCTTATCCATATTATTATTTCTTTTCAGACCACTCATCAGTAATAAAAGACCAACACTCCATAGGATGAGATGCTGATAAAGGGCATATTGATACCAATTTTAGGCTGCAGTTCCTTCTGGTAATCACATTCCCCAAAACACAATATGCATTCATAGTTAGTTATCTTAACTTAAATAAACTACTTATCACATAAGCATCCACATCTATCCTACTTGGCACGATTCATCAATATAATCAACACTTCCTCTTTAAACAATCACCTGCCACATTGTGACAAGCTTACATTGCAGCCTAGAATCCAGCGTCTCTATCAATTGCCTACGAGCATTCTAACAAGAGTCATAGGCCAAATTTGTGTGTGTGATACATATAGTCAAAAGCTCATCCAGGCAACATGCCATCAAACGATCAAAGTAGAAAAGCAGGCAATGGTAAAATATGAACCAAGTAAGACCTTGAACAGAGTTGCAATTCATCTATCAGCCTTTATAGCAATCATATAGATGGGCAGAAACTGAAAGCAAATACAACGAGCATACAGATATATCATAATGTCAATTAAACTTATATTGAACAAGCAAGAAAGTAATCATACATAGACTACATATCGTCATATCGTGAAAAGGATAAAAGAAGGCAGCAGCACTTACTTAAGAGCCGCATGGGCACTCTCTACGGTGACTTGATCATCTGTAGCATCACGATTTAATATTCCTAAATCAAAATACTTAATATCCAAATCTATGTACGGAAAAATGAGCTGAAAAATCAAACAAGAAAAATAAGCAATAAGCAATAGATATACACAGAAATCAACCAGGTCAACTCTATGAAACAAAAAACAATTACAATATCAAAATCTTCAAACCTTGTCTTTAATCATCTGCCATATGATCCTCGTCATTTCATCACCTAGAAACATAACAAAATTAGATTACAAAAGCGAGAGAGTTGTAGTTAACGAGTTTGTACGATGATTACCGTCCATCTCAACTACTGGATTGAGAACCGGAATTTTATCGTCAGCGGTTGTAGTAGCGGAAGCGAAACAACGAAGTGAAAGTTTAGATAAGCGAGTGGACGTAGGAAGGAAATGGCTGGATTTTCCAATACGGAAGAGATAGGAATTTGATGTTACTGATAATCTAGGGTTTCTGAGTGATAGAGAAGAAGATGATGATGATAACATGGTAGGGACGACTGCGGACATGGTGGTCAGGCGGTGTTTCAGAGTGAACATCGCGGTTGCGGCACCGTCTTTTAACAAGTGCTTAATTGCTCAGGGCGGCTGGGTAACGACGTTAAGACCCACTAATGATTATTGGCAAAAAAAACCCACAATTTGTCAGTTTTTCGTGATTAAAACCTCAAACCAATTTTCGTTGCATGGAAAACCTCGAACTAACTAAAAATCAGTAAATCAAGGTTTTATCAATGGGTAACCGTTTGAAACTGGTTATTAATCCTACGTGGACCGGTGAATAATCTACGTGGAATAAGTTTTAATTGTTAAAACCGGTTGCCAAGTATTACACATCAGTTAAACACCCGTTGATAATTTTTAATTGTAATTTTTAAACGGGTTTACATCATCAACGGGAGTTTAAATGATGTGTAATACTTGGCAACCGGTTTGAACAATTAAAATTTATTCCACGTAAGTTATTTACCGGTCAACGTAGGATTAATAACCGATTTCTACCGGTTACCAATTGATAAAACCTTGATTTACTGATTTTTAGTTAGTTCGGGGTTTTTTATGCAACGAAAAATGATTTGGGGTTTTAATCACAAAAAACTGATAAGTTTGGGGTTTTTTGCACAGTTGTCCCATGATTAAAATCCCAAGTTTACTTATCAAAAAATTCTATTTAATTTTAATTAACCCATTGTTATAATTAAAGGTTAATATTAAAAAGAAAATACCAACTTTCTATTTGCTCTTTTCGTCCCTCAAACTTTTTTTTTACACGAACAGTCCCAAAATCACAAACCTTTAACCCTTTTGGTCTCTGTCGTCAATTAGGGCCGTTAGGCCAGTTAAGTCACAAGGGCAATTTCGTCATTTTCATCTCAGGGACCATTTACGTAATTTTCTAATACTTTATATTTCTTTTATTTTATATTAATTTTCTAAATAAAAAATTATTTATCATCAAAAACCCCAACAACACCAGCACCGCCACTAATTACAACCCCCACCACCCAACGCCACCTGCAATCCGAATCGCCAGATCTGACCCCAACAACCCATACTCAACTACTTTCGTTCAAGCCGACACCACTTCCTTCAAGAAGGTTGTCCAAATGCTCACCGGATCCTCTGAAACCGCAAAACAAGCTGCTGCTGCCGCCCCCATCAGAAACCCCATTCCACCGATCAAAATCGTTTCTAACAAGAAACCATCCAAACTATATGAACGGAGGAACACCATGAAGAATTTCAAGATCAGCCCGTTAGTACCCGGTTTTATAAATGGGTCTGGATTCTCTGGTTCTCCACGAAGACTGGGCACGCCAGAGATTCTCTCTCCAGAAATTCTTAACTTCCCGTCTTTAGTGCTTAGTCCGGTTACGCCTCTTATACCAGACCTGTTCAACAGGTCTCCGGTGACCGGTAATTGTTCTAGTTTGGGCGTGGAAGCTGAAGATAAGACGATTGCAAAAAAAGGGTTTTATTTGCATCCATCGCCGGCCACTACTCCGAGAAGGGAATCGAAACCTCGACTTTTGCCTTTGTTTACTGTTACTTCACCAAGGGTTTTAGGTTCTTCTTGAATAAGGGATTTTTTCATTTTTAATTTTTAATGTAATGATGATTCCATAGTAGTTAATTTTGCATAAGAGATTGGCCAAACTTTAGGGGGGGGGGGGGGGGGAGGGCAAAGGAAGCTAGCAATTGACCAACCCAGAAGAAAGTACTTCTTTACTGCACAATGTACAAGTTGGTATTGAAGTATTCTGCTTTAAAAAAAAAAAGAATTAACCCAGAAAAAAGATTGATCACCCTCACCACCAACCGCCACCATTTTTGTTGTTTCACCGTGTGTCCATCCCAAAACAAAAAAAAAGGGATAAAGTTTGTTATTTTTGGAAAATAAAAAACAGAAAAAAATATAAAGTATTAGAAAATTACGTAAATGGTCCCTGAGATGAAAATGACGAAATTACCCTTGTGACTTAACTGGCCTAACGGCCCTAATTGACGGCAGGGACCAAAAGGGTTAAAGGTTTGTGATTTTGGGACTGTTCGTGCAAAAAAAAAGTTTGAGGGACGAAAAGAGCAAAAAGCATCAAACCACAGGGACCATTTGTGTAATTTACTCAAATAAAAATCTATAAACTTATTTTCTTTTCACAATTAGATCACTAAAATAAATCTTTTTTAACTATTCAAGTCTTTAAACAAATTACCTTATTTGAAAGTATATATCTGACTGGTTGACAAACATGTAACTTTGCATTTTTTTTATCGGATTAATATTGAAAAAATTCACTATCATTTCTGATTTAGTAATTAACTGATGGTATTTTATCGGCTTTTCAAGTATCAAAATATATATTTTGGATAAGACAAAATTTGTTTACGGATTTAAAGAGTCGAATACAATGTTTAGAAACTTAAACGTAAAAAGTTTATGGGTTTTTTTCTAGCCATATTTAAAACTATATGTTTTTTACTTCAAACCTGTTAAATCACTTGAATTTTTTTTCAACATATACGGATGACAGAACCAATATTGATCAATTAGGATGCATAAGTTAACTAGCGAAGGGTAAGGGAGGATCCAAAGCAATGGCCCCGTCGTATTTGAGACTAGGTTGCCTTTCCACTATACCACACTTTGAAATGAGGAGGAAGGCGGCTAGGATGACAGGATTGCGTCAAAATGTCCAAAATATTCATGTCCAAAATAAACTCTTCATACCAAAAGGGGCTAAAAAGCTCCTAATAGGCTAATAGGCCAAGTAGTTACTTAAATAGTTATATTATAATAAAGTAGGTAAGAATGAGTGAAAGTTACTCAACCAGATGGTGAAAGGCGAGTATGTGAATCGGTAAAGGTTGTCGTGGCACTGCAGTAGGACAGAGGACTTATCGCGATGCCCGCCAACCAATTTACAATGTTTGTTGGTAATGCCTGCAAGTAGTTTTGGTTTCGAAATAAGCCGGAAGTTAAGTTACATAGCAGAACACTATTCACAAATGATATGAACTTTGTGGGTGTAGAAGTGGAATACCAAAACAAGCATAACTTGTTGTTTTTGGTAATGACATGATAAACAAATCGCATATATAGTTTTTAATAAGACAAAAAATATGTAGAGATTTTAGCAGTCGAAAGCAAATCGAGGACTAAATCGTGAAAATGAAGAAATAAAGTTGGTTTTTTAATTGTTACCTCTATATTTAATCACTTGTTATTTATTTTTCGTTTTCTTTTTGCCTTGATAAAGATGCTGACATATAAAAATGTACTAACATCCCGTTAATTTTAAAAGAATGTACATAAAAAGAAACTTACTATAAAAATAACTATTGTAATGATAATCATGTGAAAAGAACTATATAACATAACATACATGTTCCTCAAGTCCCAATAGCAAAATCATATAATATATAATTTAAAATAAAGAATGCTTTCTAAGATTTGATTCATTGTCATTTGTCAATGACAATTCTAGCATTTCTAGCCCATGAGATCCAACTTAGTTGATATAACACTATAATTAAGGTGACAAGTTTAATATTAATACAAAATTTATCAGGCTTAATCTTTAATTAAGGTTCTTACAAATAATAACAATGAAGTCTCATATTTGAATGTAATTTATAAGTGTATCGTTATAAATATCGTCTACCTAGATTGGACCTTGTAGTGTAGCACATAACAGTTAATCATCAATATAAAAAACATCGTCATAAAATTATATGTTTATGAATTATCCAATATGAATATAATCTAATATGTAAAACTTTAAATTTCTTTTGAAGAATTCTATAGGCAAAAGATAACAAACAACATGTTTTCTATTTTTCTTTAATTTAAGGTTGTCTGAATTAACAAATCAAAAGATACTGCCAAAGTGGAATGACAGACTATGTTTTGTGTTATAAACCTATCGGGTTTACTTTCAAAAATTGTTGAGATCTAAACTAATTTTAACACAACCTAGTAATAACAAATTAATAGTTTTGGAATCAATGGGGTCCATAGACCTCGTAGCCATGTACATGGCCTCGTCTACTCGTCTCTGTTCATTGTATATGGTACGTATGGTCGTTATGAATTGTCATTTTACAGCTGATTCATAGTGACCTTTTTTTTAAGAGTTATTATAGGAGAAGAGTTATTATGTAAATCATGAATTTTTCTCTTACAATAAACGAGTTTAAGGCCCCAAAAATCTTTCGCAAAATCTAATGTGTGGCAGTTATTCACATATACAATGAACGGCAGTTGTTCACATATAGGATGAATGCTCGTCAATCAAACCTAAGGTTCATAATAATTATCAAGATATGATGTTGATAATAATCTAATGTAAAATTCAACAAAAATCACATGCATGTTGTTTCATTTTTTATTAAAAATGATCTTTGCATTACAAAAAGGGTGTTTAAAATCCACCTATGAACAAAACAAAAGAGAAAATAGGATCGTGTGGTTAATGTAGTTTGATAAAATAATAATAATATTATTAATAATAATAATATGATGATAGTTATAATAATAATAATAAATATCCATTTTGGTTCGTAATTTAGAAACATGATTATAACAAACAACAAAATTTGTATAAGTGGATGGCAAGAGTATCATTTCTCATATGATAAACGTTCAAAGTCTTTTAACTGCTACAAAACAACAAACAGGATTTGCAAATGATGCTAACCAAACACCTAACAGATTTCAAAAATAAATCAAATAAAAAATGTATATGACCATCTTTCACCATAAATCATTCTTTGTATCTATAACTTATAGACCATTCTTAGAAGACACCACCAAATGATGTAAAATGTAAATCAAATTCAAGGCATCTGCTTTAACCAAAACCACATACAACCAGGCTGCACAAAAATTTAACTGATGCATTTCAACCAACAAAAGATACAAAGAGACGTCACGCGTAGACGGGATTTTTGTATAAGTTGACTTTTCATCCACCCAGAATCCCCCGTCATTGAAAAAAAAAAAAAAAAAAAACAAGAACCGGCAACACCAGTTTAAAAGTAACTACAAGAGGACGGACAGTCGGTATACACAAGGCCTTAAAAATTCTCTTCATCTATCAGTATATTTCTTTTAGTAGAACAAGAACTGTGCAATTTCGACCGACTACACAGGTTCTAAGAAAGTGAGATATAAGGTCTCTGAAAGAAAAGTTGTTGTATAACTCACGCATACTGCACTGAGACTCGATAACCTAAAGCTGTTTCAATAACTAGGCATTGTGCTTTTTGTTGATGTCGTGTAGCACACATAAATCTGCCGCTGTCTTCAACTGTGAATATTCATAATTTGGATAAATGTTAGGCTCAATTGCAGCAAAATATAGTAATTTGTAAGTGACTAATTGTAGAGAAAGAAAGGATCGCAACCAAACATTAGTATACTTAAAGTCTTAAACTATAGTATTGGGTCCCATTTGGCTCGTGAAATGAAGTTTGAAGAAACTGGAATTTAAATTTCAGTTTTCTGTGTTGTGGGGACTGGGGAGGGACAGAAGAAAATTCATAGAGTAGGCTAAGGACGTAGGTTGTGAAATGTTGGAATCTAAAATCATTTATAAATGGCTAGGAATCACAAATTCCTTTAACCAAAGATTTTAATGGAATATAAATAAATTGAACTCTTTTTTGTAATCCGAAGTTCCAAACATGCTAATTTAAATTATAGTTCCGTTGATTTTTATTCCACGAGCCAAACGTTATTATATTAATGTGCAAATGGCCAAAAACCAGCAAGATACTATCATTTTTTTACCATTCTACACAACATACTTTTTTACCATGTACGTATCAATGTATTCTTTATCAATGCTTACATTAAACGGTGAGAATGGTAAAAAGTAAATAACCCAAATAGCAAGTATGCTTTGTGGTGCAAGAGAAAAGTAATCATCATGATACCTGGATGATATTGACCAACTGCTTGGTTGCCCATCCAAAGAGCAGCACAGCAAGTAATACAGAATATATTATGCTTTGTTGTGCAGCACCCAGCAAAACCTATATTTACAAATAACAAAAAAGGATATTGGTAACTCCACAACATATTAAACAAGAGTATAGTATTAAAAATAATAATAATAATAAGTTTTAGCCTTACATCAGTCATCTTTTGTGATTCCTTTGCTAGAAGAAACAAAGCTATGTAAAGAACCTGCCAGATCCAAGATTCAGTTCATAAGAGTAGAATTCATCATGTTGAAAAAATCCATAAATGGTGGAATGAGCAAAAAGCAAGCATTTACCTCACAAGCTACACAGCAGTATCCCATAAACATCCTGTTTCCATAGTATAATTTAAATAGCCAACTGGTGCTGTCTTTCACGTCTTTATGATTGGATTTGCCAACCAAGAAAGTACTGCGTACAAAAAAGGTCAACGCAATTGAGATATCTTGTTTCATACAACAAATAAGACTCGAGCTTCGGCTCACAATCATACGACAATTAAAAGATGAAAAGGTTGCATCATCTAGGCATGTACAAAAACAAGTGTGAACTGACAAAACCGAAGAACATGACCGAGACCCACTGAAACAAACGTTTGGCACGATAACTAGTTATAGTGACCGGTTCTCTTTTTGAAATATTTTCAAAAATCCACTCTTAGACCCTCTTCTGACTTTGTGGACTTAACAGGGACAAAATTAATCCAGTAAGCTATATGTGACTATTTCTTTGTGATTTAATTCAGAGAAACAGACTTAGAGCATATTTGGTAGAGAGATTTTAAGAGCTTCAGCTTTTTAAATATAAAAAGCTTTGTTTGTATAAACGAGCTGGAGCTTTTATTTTGAAAAAAAAAGGCTTTTCTAAAATACTTTTGGTCATACAAAATACTTTTTTACCATCCCAATAATTATAAACCGCAACTCCTAATTACCATTGATGTCCTTTTATGTCATTTAGGCTTATAAGCTACATCTACAGCTAGCTACTTTTACCAAACACATTTACAAAACTAAAACCTCCAGCTCTTTTGAAAAGTTATAGCTCCCAAATGCTCTAACTCAAAGCTCCAGATCAAAGCTACCACTAGTTTTGCCAAACACATCCTTCACGGGGAAGTCTAGATAGCATGTTTGTCCAGATTAAGTCACAGATTTTTACCCATTTACACTTGGCTTAAGTCATATAATATAATATAATATAATATAGTATAGTATAGTATAATATAATATAATATAATTATGATGATGATGATGATAATAATAATATATTATTATTATTATTATTATTATTATTATTATTATTATTATTATTATTATTATCATCATCACTATTATTGTTTACTTTTCTTATTACTATGATCATCATCATTATTAATAATAATAATTATTATTATTATGACGATTACATTACAAATAATCAATTATTTACCATATATTTAATATTAACAGTTTTTTAATAAATTAAAATTTTATAGTTGTTTGTCATCCGAAAATTATATTTAAAACAACCATTCTTAAATTCAATTCTAGTTTCAATTAGAGGAATAAATGAACATTTGTTGTCATTTAGACTATTCATTCAACACAAAAAAGAAACACCTATGCATACAACACTTAATCCAGACAGTCACTCTATCTAAACAGGACTTAATCAGAAAATCAAGTAAACAGCCCTGGTACGGTCTGGAATCGAAACAATTTAATCTTCTTTATTTGAAACAACGTCATTATAATTTCATGCTTTTCAAACTATGAATCCCCAATTTTCATTGTAGCCGGGTTTGGGACCAAATTGGTTATAAACAGAAACAGGCTAGAACCAAACCAGTTTAGATAGGTTCTGTTATTGGTTCCATGGTTCTTAATTTATCAGTTCCGGGTCCAGTTTTGTCCCATTGAACATCCCTAAAAGCGAACGTACCTGTACATTTGCAACCAATGGCTTGCAATATCCAAAGCAAGCAACGACAAGAAAACAAAACTAGGCCTGGAAAATTAGAAAACAATGTCATAATTATACAGGACCACCCGCTGTAGATGTATCTTGTAAGCATAAGCTCAAAAGTAGAAGTGAAGATGGTAATACAAAAATTAAAGTAAAAACCTGTAGACTTGGGAGAGAATAACCAGAAGGCATGCAGTGCTTATCCTGAGAGAAGCGAAATTTCAGTTATGAATACAAAATAAAAGTGACGTGCAGTGCTTATCCTGAGAGAAGCCAAATTCAGTTATGAATACAAATTAAAACTGACGAAGATTAAATAAATGGCGTTGATAGACATATATGAGGTACACAAAAAATGTGAAGATTTTAACAAGAACTTGTTATATCACCTATCTGTGACCATGTCCAGAACAGCGCCAAAGGTTGAAACTACAAGGGTAAATTAATAAAGAATAAATTAGATAAACATCAACCAAATTGGACAAACAATAGAAATGGTTAAATATCAAAAGGATTAGATGTTAAGTCTTGCATTCTTTTATGGCCATTTAATATTAAATTGACCTTTCAATGAATAAAATTGGTGATGATAGTTTCAAGAATTAAGAAACCCTAAAAGTAGGGTTTAGCAGAAGTAAAATATTACTGATTGATATGATTAGTAAATTAAGGTTCAATTAAGCCTCAATGTCAATGGGTCAATGCTAAGTGGGCAACTTAGAAATAATAAGAAACAATGTCAATCACAGCCGTACACATTGAAGGGACATGAAGGTCATGAAACCAGATAAGATAACCAGCATAGGGACATATAAGATGATGCCATACTGGATATAAACCAAGCTCATCAATATAATATGGTGTGTTATTTCTGTAGGTGACTGCAAACACAGATGAATATTCCAAATTTGTTAAGGGTTCGTCAATTTGCCATTCAAAAAATCCAATTGCTAACCATTTCAATATATTAGGGTGAAGTAAAAAAGAATGTTGCCTGCCAACTTTAAGGAGAGAACCTTAGATATTACTTGGCAAACTATGAGGAATGCACCTAAAGACATGTTGATAACAATAATTACGGACTACTCCATACCTTGATTAAACTTGCGGGCAAACCAACCGTCCAAAGCATCACAAACAAAGCTGAAACAAGAGAATTCACCATTAAATATCTCCTCCTTTCAAAAAAATGGCAGCTTAAATACACATGAAATCATGCTGTCCAACAATTTTTTATTCATATTTACTATTTACCTGATGAAATACAGGATTGAGAAAAGCTCTTTATTGGAAAAGCATATTGCAAAGGCAAAGCAATTCATCAGGACTCTTATGTATCCTGTAGATAGGCATAAGAAGTCAAATGCATGACAGAATGGCATATATAAAACACGGGAGCATGAAAAGACTACACAAATACTAAACAACCTTCAAAAGACTATCCGTGAGCAACCAATGATCAAGGATTTTTCATTAGGATCCAACATATTTTGAACTTTAATTATAAATCTATCAAAAGAACATTATAAAATAAAGAGATGCATATATGAAATGCTAAAGAAGTTGTAAACAGAAACAATTAATGCAATATAGGCCACCTAACAGATTTACACTTCAATGCACAAGCTCCGCATTATCTCTAAAAAGGTGTCTGCCAAATTGTCTTTTTTTTTTTAAAGCAAGGTCACAGAAAGAAATGAAAACTTGACTTGTAAACAAAGATAAATATTTGAGAACGTGTGCTATTCGGGCTAATAAATTGTTCAATTTATCGACTGAAATTTACTTTTATCTATCTATGTCATAAAATTTGTTAGCTAAAAAGGAACTCACCAATGATGTTAGGTATGTAAAGATACACAGTTAACGTTCTAGGTTTTGACTTGGATGTCATCTTTACTTCTCAGCTACAAACCAAGATTGCTGAAATCCGTCGAACCTTGATGTATAAACAATATTAACCTGCACAAACAAACCAACAATTACCAACTAATACTAGTTTTAGCTTCCAATAAACAAAAAATAACCTTTAACATAAGGATCTCACAATCGTCAAACATGGAAAGTCAAACAATACCAGAAAAAAACATTCAAAGAGGTCCCAAAAACATATATACAAAGTACATACAGGCAATAGACATAACAATGGCATATCTTAATTATTCTGGACCAGCAAAGCGCACATTAAAAATATGAAAAGTGAGCATTTCAATTTTCAAGTGCCTAAAAGAACATACAAATTCTCACAAAAACAGAATAACTCTCTCTAATTACAAGGTACAGTAGAAAAGTGTCCCTCAAAATGACATGGTTATCTTTAAAGACTAGGGGTGTGCACGGGTTGGTTTGAGCTGGCTTTTTGGCTTAGACAAACCCAAACCAAAAACCTTTTATTGTATAATGTAAAACTAGTAGCTTTTGGTTTTCAGTTTTTGGTTTCAAAGCCAAAAAACAACCTTCAATTAGCCTGGTTACAGTACTTGGTACATGATAGGAAATGACAATAGTAAATTCTAGAAATGAGTATATTTCTAATAATATTATTAGTTAGTTAGTTGGACAAATCTATAAATAAAGTGGAGGAGAGTGATGGGGTGTGCAGAAATATTGTTAGATCTTGTTAGGCTGATTGTTAGTTAGCTTTGTGAGGCTCTTAGCATAGTAGCTTTGAGAGAGGGGTCATCCCTGAGATCCTTTTGTATTGTATTGATTTTGCTTAATCAACGCCTCTATTCATCTCTGTTTTTTATCCTTATTCTATCACTGAAATTCTCAGTTCGTATCAGTACATCATGGGCAAGATTTAATGGCAGAAGCTCTGATTATATACAAGTATTTTAGTTAGGCTGAAGGATTTATGTTTGTGGTATCAGAGTATTGCATCATGTGTTAACAGCCAACAAAGACAGGACCTTAATCGTAATGGAATTGTTTTAGAATGTGGTAGCTCATTCTTTACAGATTAACTCGGGCATAATCACAAATTTACTGTGAAGTTTGACTCTCGTATATAGCTTTTAATTGAAAGCCATAATTTTGAAGCATGTGGAAGATTATGAGGAGAGAAAGAGAATTAAGCTTTTAACTCTGTTTAGTACAAGTAGGATGCTGCAAAGTAGTAGATCAGAAAAATATGCCGTTGGTAAAGACTGGGTAAATGTGGGTAAGTTACCAACAAGTAAACTAGAAAACAAATACAAATGTCAATCAAATTGACTAAGTAGAGGACATACAAGTTACCAAATAGCGATGTCAAAATGCAATGTCTGGGAGATGGAAGTCAAGAACGCCGATCACAGCATGGGCCTGTGTGAGATCTGCGTCTGGAAACTGCAATGTCAGGGAGGGCTGGATGCAATCTGCAACTCTAGTACTCTACGTGTCTTGAAATGGTGATACTGAAACAAACCCCAATTGCTTGATAAGTGTGTGAAGTCTAAAGTACTAATAAGCATAAATGTGCACAAAATGACAGTTTAATCATATCAGTTCATACGTTATTTTTGCTAAAAGCCTAAAACAGACCAAATTCAAAACCAAACTGGTTAGTTTTTGAGGTTTGGTTTTGTGGCCATTTATCAGCTTCAGTTCGATTTTTAGCACACCCTGTTTAATACTGCAGAAGAAACCATACAAAGAAATGTGTATCGTAGAATTATATTCATCATCTAATTTCAGTTTGTGAATTGCTAAAATTCTTAACGAAGGCTTGGTTGGTCATAAAGAATTAAAGATAGTGCTGAAAGACTTAAACCAGCACAAATTAGCAAATATACTAGTTAGTGTACTTTAAGCATCTAGTGGTGGCCTAAACAAAAATACTAAAAGAAACATTGTTCACCCATACTCCTAGTTGATTAAAGAACTATAGATGATTCCAAAATACAATAAACTACTGTCCTGCCTTCTAGAGTACCAAATCTTATGATAGAATTCTCAAACTACAAATAACAAGGTATCGGAACAATCGGCTCATATGAGGAGTACGTTACTTCTCTTCAAAGGGAGGCTAGCATTAATACAAACCATACACGTGGATGAGTATGCTAAATCAGGCTTGAGCCCCAATCTGAATAAATTATCAATGACCTAATAACTTATAACAAATTACACATTGGGTTGAATAATGACCAACTGAAATTTTGGACAATAACTTAAAATTTGTCAGTCATGGATTTCGTGGGAAGAATGTGTTGGCAGGCTGCGTATTCAAGAATGTCTTTCATAATTTGGCACATGGATTTAGTGCCATAGCAGAGGCCTGTGTTTTCAAGAATGTGTTGGCAGGCTGTGTTTGGCTTGGACACCCAAAATTGGTGCATCAGCCAAATTAATGTATCATAACCTGACTTTGGGTTCAAAAACAGAATTTAAAACCGGGAAATATGGAATTCGCCACGTGGCACATCCTTGTATGGTCATTTTGCTTAACATACATTAGATTAAAATCAAGCATAATATGCAAATATTACAATGATCATGATTCATGCACCCTGTACAAAAGTAAAACTAAGATGGGCATATGGTTAATGACATCAAGTGCCTAATTTAAAATTTGTTAGTCATGGATGACCTCCAAAGCTTAAAACGGCATTAATTCATAAACTTACTACAGAAGATAATAAATTCAACCAAAGGTATCCCCTATTCCCCTTGCACTTTATTTACATTAGCAGCCACTTATTTAACAAAGCATTTAACAGACATTATTTCCACCAAAATTAGTATCACATGATGACTTTTCCAGTGACTACGAATATGAAAAGTAATCAAGTCTCCCTCTTCCTTAAAATTAATTTTACCACAAAATCCATCGGACAATTCATCAAATCTTGTAAATGATAGATCGTGTCTTTTTATATACAACCCATAACATTAACTCACAAGGGAAATAACCATTTCTTTAACTCTGACAACAGGATATCACAGCTGAAAATGTACAGCTCAGGAGTTTATAAGCAAAATGTCTTTAAATAGAATGAACATCATGCAGTTTGTCAATTAATTCCTAGAACACATTATTTCTACAATATCAACCACCATAACAGTTCCTTCATTATTCATTAAGTACTAATTATAATTTAATAAAACAAGAAATACCACTCTATAATTGTTGAATTCAAATGTATACTAAAGATTTAAGTGCTAGTTTCATAATTTACACACTAATACCAAGCATTACCCTAAATCTAAAATTATTGAACACTAGAAATGAAATGAAACTTTCAGAATAAAATTTTAGATTTAATGAGTATAGTGAACATATGCAGATAAGTACAACACAAAATCAATAAAATAAGGGGTAAAGTCATACAAATGTATGTTACTTTAATGAAATTACTCAAATGACTAATCTAGTTATTTTGTTATCCCATTGGTACTTGTACTTAAAATTTATTGTTGAGATGGTACTTTTGATTACCGGTTCTACCGGTAATGATCCTACATTTGTGTTTTTAGAAGTATAAAAAGGATCTATATGCTTATGTGGATTTTCTAAATTATTTATATAGATCAAAATCCACGTATTCCAAAATAACTTGTCGATATGGTACGTAAATCCACGTAAGCATAATGACATTAAAAACCTGCTACGTTGTCATTTGAATCAGCAAAAACTGTCATATCAACATAGTTACTGGTTACACGTACCATATCGGCAAGTTATTTTGGAGTACAACTACTATCCGGTCCAAAAAAAAAAAGTTAATTAGTCATTTAGGTAAATTGAGAAAAGTATTTTGCATTTTTACGACTTTAACCCATAAAATAAATATCGAGTTACCAAATCTGACTTAAAAATGGATGATGAATCATAATTCAGTAATAAATATCACTTTACTAACCCTAAACCCTTTCAAGAATTAACTAAGAGCTATTATTATCTCAAATACCCTTTCATTTAATAGAATCAAGGATGCAAGACGATGAACATGAAAATCAATGACGAGGAAATACAGGGGAATAAAAAAAGAAAAAGAAAAAATGATGAATCAAAGATGGCAACCATTTAAAGCAAGCCTAGACATGCCACCATCTTCCTTTTTTGCAAAAGTGGGAAATTTAATATCATCCCCTCAACTCTTGGTTTTAAAAAGCAAGAGGCACACCGATGTGAAAAAGTTTTTGCAGCCTGAGGCACAAGGCGAGGCACGCGCATCATGTTGCACCACTGATGCGATCGCATCCCAGAGCTTGCTATCATCATATTGCTTGTTACCCATGTTGCGACATCACCATCGCCTGAGGTCGCCCTGCGCCCAGGCACGCTTTTTTAAAACCATGCCTCAACTACTTGCTATGTTGCCTCTCACATGCTGCCAAATCACCAACAGGTGGACATTGTGATGTCTAAACTAGAATAATAGAGTATTTCATATACACCCTTATAAATTAAGAATTTGACAAATAGTTCCCGTAACAATATGTTTTACCATTACTGTTTATTAACAGAAATATAAAAACGGTTAAGTCGCTTCGTAGTTCATTCCCATCATGGTTCAAACGTGCAAAGATTGTTTAGTGTATAAACAAAGCTCTAGAACAAACTTTAAGATGAGGATAAAATGTTCAAAAAGATTATACAAAGTTACAAACTGGTATAACATCACAAATATATTAGTTAGTAGTTAAGAGGCTCGTAAATTACATTTTCAACCAATATGGGTCAATTTTTAAAAATTACCCCCTTGAATATATGTATCCTTCTGGGTATGAAGAGAACCCGGATAAAATCATACAAGGATTATCCCATAAGAATAGACATGGCAATATGTGTATTCATGTCATGTCACGTGTCAGACAAGAATTTTACACGACACGAACTTGTAAAACACGACGAATTCTAAAACGTGTCTGGATATGAAACACAAACACGACACCTAAAAAATTCGTGTGACACGTGACATGACACGAATAAAACACGTTTTTAAACGTGTCACATGGAAACACGAATTTAATCCAAAACAAAATAATCCAAGTATCCACGAATTTGAAACTCTAAACACTAGAGTATACGTGTCATACACGTGTCATCGTGTAACACGATTTTTATACATGTCTTCCACGTGTTTTTATGGGTAAATTCGTGTTTGACCTGTATAAGACACCAAACACGAATTTGAAATTCGCGTCGACACGAATATACATGAAACACGAATTTATAAAGCTCATACACGAAATACTTGTGTCGTGTTCGTGTCGTGTCTGTCGTGTACCAAATTGTCAGGTCTACATGAGATGCATGAGTATTACCTACTATACCTCAAGTCCTCAAGACACATTGACCCAATGCTATTATGAACTTGTCATGAAACCTTGTTCAAGGGCTATTGTGGCATTTTCTATGTCATTGCCAATGTTTTTGACTCATCAAAAATAAAAAAGTGGCTTCTCAAGTTATAAAGACTTGTATACATTTGGGATAATGATGCTATAATCTTGTTTGAGCGTTTCAAGCCTAACAAGAATTTTAGGACTTGGGAATTTATAGAGGTAACTTAAGATATTCATCCCTGATCTAAGTGATTTTAGCCTTTAGTGAGTTGTTTATGGGGATCAAGAATGAGGCTCATGATTTCTATAAACATACAATGGTTACACCTCTTGTAAGAGTAGGCTTCGATATGGGTAGCCGTCCCTAAAGAGCAGCAGGCCCTTGGCCTTGATTTAGTTTCCTAGTTTAGGAGATTACCCCTAATTCTCTATTCTCTCTATAAATATCATTGATGTACCTAGTTGCCCCCGTGGACGTAGGTCAGATCATTGATCGAACCACGTAAAATATTGTGTTCGTTTTCTTTCGTCATATTTTTGTCTTGCATGTGTGTGACCTAACCCTAACAACACTAAACTTTAAGTACAACATCAAATATATTCATGATCTTTGCAACAGTTCAGGAAACCAAATTCATTAGTCGAAGAGCATGAACTCCAAATCTATTGTTGCTTCCTCAGAGTCGATACAAGATTTATATGTACTTTTGCCTCCTAGATTTCCAATTCCACGATTTGAAAACCACAACGGGGGCACAAACAGTTTGGATCTATCTCTCTCACTCTCACTCTGTGTGTGTGTTACACAAATACACAACCATTCTCAAGATAAATCATTCCTGTTTTTTTAACAGAAACATACAGTTTGAAAACCAAGACGGGGCATAAACAGTTTGTATGTTTTACCATTACTGATTATTAACAGAAATATAAAACACGGTTAGTCACTTCATAGTTCATTCCATGGTTCAAACATGCAAAGATGATTTAGTGTATGCACAAAGCTGTAGAACAAACTTTATGATGAGGATAAAATGTTTAAAAAGATTGTACAAAGTTACAAACTGGTCTAACATCACAAATAGAGAAGTTAGTTGACCAAATAAAATTTAAATCTACTAAGATCGTGATATAAAGTTATCAGTGTGTAAAGAGCCTTGTGCATTACGTTTTCACAAGATGGGACAATTGTCAAAAATTACCCCCCTCAACTAATTGCTAAGTTGCTTCTCGCGTGCTGCCAAATCACCAACAGGTGAACATTGTGATGTCTAAACTAGAATAATAGAGTATTTCATATACACCCTTATAAAATTGACGTAAGGTTCCTGTAACAATATGTTTTACCATTACTGCTTATTAACATAAATATAAAACACAGTTAGTCACTTCATATTTTATTCCCATGGTCCAAACATGCAAAGATGATTTAGTGTATAGACAATGCTCAAGAACAAAAGTTATGATGAGAATAAAATGTTCAAAAAGATTATACATAAGTTACAAACTGGTATTACATCACTAATATAGTAGTATAACCGTATAACCTAATCAAAAATTAGGTTACACAACACCACGATGGGGGCATAAACAGTTTGGATATGGTTGTGTGCATTACACAATTACACAACCGTTACAGGGGGAGAGACCGAGAGACATACCCTTTGCCTTTCGATCTAAAGCCTAATAGTTTTCAAATGCCAAAATGATATTGCAAACTGAAACGACATTAAGTTGTTTGTGGTACAGATTATTAGTGAAGTGTAGGTAGAATCTTTCTTGGGAAAACAATAAAATTCCATAACAAAATTGAGTTTGGAAGTAGCATTTGTGAAATTCGGTCACTCATTTCAAGGAATGAAAGCAAATCATCAACTAAAGAGATGGAATGAAATAAATTACCTTTGATACTTGATTGTGTAGTCTACAACGCCATAGCTATACGAACCAAGCAAGATGAGCAGCAAATCTCTTTGAGCAGAGTGACGAATCGAGCAGATCTCAAGCAGTCTGCAGCGGCTTGAGAAGCATGAATGAGAAACCGGCAGCAGCAAGGACGTGAGAAGAGGTTGAGACCAGGGGTGACTGGTGAGATTGAGATGAGAGTGTGAGATTGTGAGGCTGTTGTTTAGGGTTAGAAACAAATATATCACCTAATCACTGACAGAAAAGGTGACATAATTTTTCGCTCCTATCAAAAACAAACTCACTTAATGACCAAAATCACTTAATCAGACAGTGATAAGCCTAAAGTGTTAAATTGCCAAACAAACCCACCCTATCTTTAATTCTTTAGCCCAAGCAGGCAAGCAAGCCTTTTTAACTTTTTTACAAAAATTATGCAAACCACAAATTGAATTAGATGATGACTATTTCTATAAGCAAGCCTTCTTAAAAATAATGTTTCTTAAAGAATTTCTAAACATAATATTCTATTAGAATCATAGTTGGTGTAGAGCAAGCACATAAGTCTTCTAATGAATTTGTGCCTCGCAGAACCTGATCCAATAAATATATGTCACTGTTAAATCTATCGCCTATATGTATAGCTGTTTTCTGCAACTTTTTAGATGTTTTCTTGCAGCATTACTTGCCTTGCTACCTGAATCCTTATGTTAAATGTTAATGTTTATATTTGGATGGTAAATTTAGTATTAGGTAGTAATAGTTGATTTGTTTGTACATGTTAATATTATTTATAACTTAGATTTGACAGATTTCAGCAACCTTGATTTGTGTCCGAAAAGTAGAGATGACAACAAAATCAAAACCTAGAACATTAACCATGTATATTTACATCCCCAACATCATTGTTGGGTTGCTATGTAGCTAATGAACTTCATGACAACATATAATAAAAAAATGGTTCAACAAATACATTAAATGATTTGTCAGCTTGAAATATCGCATATTCTTGAATATTTATCCTCTTTTACAAGTCTAAGTTCATTTCTTTCAGTGTCCTTCCTCAAAAGGCGAACATATGGGACATGTTTTAAGAGGTAACGTACATGAATGTATTGGCTTTAAGAGATTGTGTATTGAAGTGTAAATAAGTTAAGTTAAGTGGCATATGTTGCATACTTCATAGTTTGATCGGTTCGTTCTGTGAATGTATAGGTCTAGACAAGATGGTGATCTGAAGGAAACATGACATTTAAACTTTCATTTAACATCTCAGTAGTTTAGTTACAACTGCCAAGAGCTTGTTACCTATAAACATGCCTAATGGCTAATGATATAGAAAATCACTAAGTAAGAACAGGTATTGTTTTCTTAACCAGGAAACCCGATAAATTTTTTTAATGCACAATATCCCCCTTATAATTCCTTTTGAATTTATAATATACTTTTTGTTCTTTTCCTTATCATTTAATTGTTTATATATTGCAGAATTTAGTTAAAAACTTAAAATTGATGTGTTCATGTATAATTATTCATCAAGTTAGTAATTGATTGTTTCCGTTTTCTCTCAACTTTGTTTTTTCTTTATTATGGTACAGCATCTCTCAGGCCTCAGCTTTGTTACCATTGCATTTATGCAGCCTTTTATTTTCTATTGTCATTTTAAATGATTCTATAATTAATATTGTTGAGCATTAGTGACTTGAAAGTTGAAATCAAACGTGTTAATTGGGTACTTTACTTTGTAATTAGTTTAGGCTTGGGTTAAATTAGTATAAATAGGACTCAATGAGTCATTAGTGTATGGATCATTCAAGATGTAGACACTTGATACCCATTTGTAGAGTTCTTGTTCTTTGATTTGGCAATAAAGATTTCGAAATTCTCGTTAGTTTTGTTTTGATTCCGTTTTCAATTTGGGATTTGCACAACAAACATGCTAAGCATGCCAGATCTCAATGCAAATCCTTGCTCAATAGTTGCTTCCGGATAGTTTTTGAAGTGGTCTTTTGCTAAGTTTTTAGTTATTTCTATACTCTATGTCTCTATCATTCTACTATGTTCTATATACACCATTCCATCACGACTTTGACTGCCTATGCCTATGTACATAATACATAAGATGATAAGAGTTCTGATGAATTGAGTTGCCTTTGCAAATTGCAATATGCTTTTCCAATATGGAATTTTTCTCAATCCTCTAATTCATAAAATAAAGAGCATATATTTTAAGAAAATTGACGGGTAGCATGATTGCAGGTGTAATTAAGATACCATAAAAGGTTGTGATAAGGAAATTAAATCATCATTTATCGTATTGCATTGTACATGAAGCCTTAGATGGTTAGTTTGTGCAATTTCATTCATGGGGAGGAATCCATGATTATAGTTATCAAAAGTAAGTGCATTGTTCCTTTTAATTGGCCAAGTAAAACCATAAGATTATCCCCCTGAAGTTGGAACGAAACATGCTTTTTTACTTTACCATAATTTTATGAAAATGCTAAACAATAGGACACCCTAAACAATTGAAATATTCATATTTGTCTTTGAAGTCTCCCATTGAAATATGACGCCATATTTTATTAACAGCCAAGGCCTATCATCTATGTTCATATGCCATCATCTTATATTTCCTATTTTCCCTACACTGGTTGCCTGGGTTTGTGGCCTTCATGTTGCTTTCTTGCGTTAGCAGATCGCTATTGTACTTTCTATTATTTTTCAGTTCCCTCTAAGGCTCTAACCATCTTTGCATTAATCCATTAACGTTGATCTTAACATACAGCCAACGCCATCTGTCCTGTTACATTTACCCTTCACATCCATAATATATTCCTCTCAATGAATCAGCTTTACTGAATTTATGTAAAAAAAAGAGTTTAGACTGCTCACATGTGCCCCCTATCATTGGTGCCTATGTAAGAGCGTTTAGTTGATGATAACAGAATTTCATCTATCAATGCCCTTTCTATCTGCCATGTTTGTTATGACTTCTATTTGTAGTGAAACAGAAGCCTTCGAATCATTCTGGAGATTGTAGGACCAAAATAATGTGTTTACTTGAAATAAAGAAGAATACAAAATCGGCCAGTTCAGGAGAGGAAGCTGTCTATCCAAGTGATGCTTAATTCAACCTGATTCACCAACCATATCAATTATAATATTTTTTGCTTCGCCTAAACCCTACTTCTAAAGATTCTTGACTATGGATCTATTATTATTACCTGTTTTTATTAATTGAGACACAGTCATAGTCACTTCCATTAATTAACCATATGTAACGCACAAGTCTAACATCCGTCATTTTGATTCCTAGCCACTTAAACTCTCTAAAATTTTCTAGGTGTTCTCTATCTACTTCATTCTTTTATTATTTTACCATTGTAGTTTCAACCTGTGATCATATATATTTGATGCAATAAGTTTTTGTAAAAACCATTCGCACATGTTTTCACGTATCTCATATCGGTCAATCCACATAATTTATCCAATTGTTCACCACTTTTATCTTGTATTTCTAACTTAATTTAGCGTAAGCCCTGCATGCCTTCTAAATTCCGATTACTCACTCTCAAGTCTACAGGGTTCGGGGTTCCTAACGTGGAATCAGAAATTTTGAACTCCAAACGCGTGTGTGTGATCGAGACAGACATCGAGAATACAAAATCAAGACATACAATAAATTAGGCTAAATCAAGACGAATTCAAGATCGAGACAACGCTAGAGATCCAGCTAACAGAATCGAGACGGAGAACGAGAAACGAACCTGATCCAAAGTAGAGACTGCGATGAAGATCGTCAAAGAGTGGGGGAAACGGAGAGGACGGTTCACCGCCGGCGAGAGCGAGTAGCGTCGGAGAAATGGAGCAGCACGAAACGAATATATGCAATTTGGAGGAGTGAGAGAGAGAAGGCGATCTAGGTCACGAAACGATATATTCCATTACTTTAGTGGACGCCAAATAATAAAAAAATACACAATCAGTAATATATATATTATTCCATCACTTTCGCACTTGGTGGCGCGCCAACAAAACACGACTTTGACCCAAATATTACAAATCCAGTCGTTCAAGTATTTATACCTTTCTAATTGTAGTCCTTAACTTTTTATAAATAATATTCGGTCCTTGTAAGTTCCAAACAATTGCAACGTAGTCATGTTATTTGTTTTTTGATTGGTAAATTACCAAGAAATGTAATATAAAATTCAAATTGTCAATAAAGGTAATGTAAAAAATTTTTAGGCCAAGAAAGATAACATAAAATTCAAATTTGACAATAAAGGGTATTGATGACAAATAAATAACGTAAATTTTTAATTTTATGCTCCCTTTTTTGGTAAGCGAATAATATTTGATTATCTTTTTTGACCTAAAATTTGAATTTCATTTCTTTCTCGGACAAAACAGAATTTTATATTACATTTTTTGGCAAAAAAAAAAAATTTACAATACCTTTATTGTCAAACTTTGTATTATATATTACTATTCTTGGTAAGTTTCCCTTTTTAAAATATCAAATGTGCATGAAATTAAGTCTGTATTTTTAAGACAGTCATAAAGTCTAAAAATTATAAGAAGTTGTTTGTCTCGTTAAATGGATTTTAAAGTAATTAAATTTGTTTATAGTATGTTTTAAATTTTTGACAAAAAACAATGAATACAAATGTGTTTATATTCCATCAATTGTCTGCTTAAAGGAACCTTAAAAAATCATTCCACACCTCAACCAATCAACTACTATATGCTAAAAATAAATTCAAGTTCCTTTAAACTTCATTTCGCGAGTCAAACACCCCCTAAGTTTGAAATCACATATGACATTTTTTAAAAAAAAAATCTTACGATTAATACGGCTATTTCAAGATAATTAACATTAATTTAATACATAAATACTTACGAAAATACAAATAAATTAAAAAAGTTTAATATGTTAATAATAATCATAATGATTCCAAACATTTTGTATACATACACAACAAAGTGTTATGCATCACGAATAAAATGTAGCAGGTTAAATGTTCTATGTATAAATTACACGTTAGTGGTTTGGAACTACGTCCATCCACGTGTATTCAAAAGGGAAAGTCTTCTACTCCAACGTCTCCTAAGTATCAACAAAAGTTAAACCTAAAAATAGTGGAGCTCTTAGTCTTGCTCTCAAGAATTATTGGCGATAATGATCAGTCGGGCCTTGCATTTATCAACGAAAAAATTAATAACTAACGGGTAAACAATAAAGTTGTTTTGTGAATTTCTAGATTAATATATAATACAATGTTGAATGATGTCATGCAGTATTATATTATGAATGAATAATAATAATAATGAGACCAACAACAATATTAGTTATAACATTGCAATTACCATAGGCCATAGCATCACAGGCTTACCCAACAATGAGATTACAATATACTGCTCGATTAATAAAGAACTACAGGCTTATGGATATGCAGTTAGAATTTATACAATATCATTACCACAATACCACAGGATATAGATAACGGTTACCACATCATAGACTCATGATAGGATTCTGCTAGGTTACCACACCACTACACGGTTACTGTTTCGACGGAAAAATACAAAATAATTTGAGTGTCAATAAAATATTTATCAACATAGTTCACCTATTAAATTAAGACATAATCTTAGAGGTTTTAACATCTTAAATTTGAATGGTAACAAACAGCCTATTTTTCAGTTAACTATGAAATTCATTTAAATTTTAATGTTAACTAACAAACTAAATCATGTAAGATCTGTATTTCAAGATTCAAACAAATTAAGATCTGAAACTATTTACAGAAACAAGACCTTCACCACTTTCATATTTTATTTGATATTCAAATTATAAACCACACTAATATGTCTCTTTGGCCACCATTCTTCTTCCTCCTATGTGCTCTCTCCAATTTTTAATTGTACACAAATTCAAATCATTGTATTACTATCATGATTTCTACAACAAATTACCTTTTATTTGAAACATACATTTTTTTTTCCTTTTAAACAACCCCCCTCCCTTACGTGGTTTATTTATTACTATTTTACTCCATGTATATATATAACTCATAAGTAAAATACATAAAACTAAAAAAGTACAATAATAGTCTTGTTAATTTCTAATAATTTTAACCCATGTCTTAAATGAATATTTCTAATAAAAATTATTTACATAAAACTTATATAACTCAAAATTTAAATATGTAAATATCAACTTTTTAAAAAAATACAGTGATATATAAATATAATTTTTTTTGTAGAAAAATATAAGACAATTATTTCTCATAATTTTATTTTCTAGTTATATATATATATATATATATATATATATATATATATATATATATATATATATATATATATATATATTACTTTTTTATACTTATTATTCTTCTAAAATTTTTTGCTTTTAAATCTTTATTTTTTAATTAATATAATCTTAGATTTAGTTAAAATTAGTTTCTTAAATGGATACATATACAAATTAATTTTGATATGATTTGATTTGTATTAGATTGATGATACTTGGTTTAGATTAGAATTTATATATTATTTAAAAGTTTAAAATTAATGAATTATATTTATATTGTATTTCATTTTATAAATAACAAATTATATATATATTTTTTGATGATACGTTAAAGCAATACGTAAGATTTTAGTGTTCTCAACATCTCATGTATTATATAGATTTTATGCAAGAATGTCAACCTCATTTCACATATCAAGTTATCCTTTGATTTGTAAGATAGATTTATAACATATCTTTACTACTATTAAAACATTTAGCTTTTTACAAATTAGAATGCATAATGTACAACCTTTTAATGCTAATTTCTTGAATTTTAAGACTTACAAGTCTTTAAAGCATCATGTACAAAGCAGTGTTGCACCACCTAAATTAACCAGTTTTCAAATTTTGTTGCTTTTGAATTATTGAGAAGTGTACCCACTCCTCTTCTCCCGATGCGTACCCTCTCCTCTTCTCTCGATGCATACAAAAAAATTAAAAATCTGAACAGTCTGTCACTCATCATAATCTTCTTTTAAACCACCACCACATTGAAAACTCCTAAATTCACCAGATATTTTACACTTTCTACTTCTCTCTCTTCATTCATCACTGCAACTCCATATCCACGACCCCATCATCTGGCCTTAGTTTCGTTGCTTCTTCCTCCTACACATCTCCCATCATTCCCTCTAACGCCTGAACCACCACCACGCTGGTCTTCGCTTTGCTTGATACTGAGCACCGCAAGTCGAGATCCATCATAGATTTCAATGGCGGTGAGATGAGAGGGGAAGTCGACACCTCTGCTCCGTTTGAGCCTGTGAAGGAGGCTGTGACCTGATTCGGCAGACTCGAAATCTGGAAACCAATGTACATGTTTCTAAGGTCTCTCTCTTCTTTTGTGGTTCTTTCTTCAATTTTTTTTTATTACAGTTTTGGTGCTTTTTTTTATGTTGTTCCCAGACAAACTCTCACTCTCTACGCTGGAATGGGTTTCTCTTTCAAATTTGTCATTCAGAAAGTCTCTAAACTGACTCCACACTCCTGCCTCAACTCCAAATTCTACCATAGAAGTGGCTCCTCAGGTTGGTAACTCTCCCTCTCATCTAACTTAATTTTTAGTTTACCGTTCTATTTCGCATCTCACTCGATTTTAAGGCGGTGCTCTATTTCTAATTTCACTTGATTCAGAGACTCTCATTTCAGGTTTTTCCGTCTCATTTTCTCATTTTATTGACTCTCTATTGGCGGAGACATCTCATGTTCGTATTTTTCTCTGTTTTTAATTTTTTGAATGCTTTGGAATGTGTTAACATGAGAATCATAATGGTCTTTAACATTTAAGTTCAGTTTCACTCTTTTTTGGAAAATGTTATCGTATCTCAGATTTTCAAATTTGCATTGGAGTTCTGTGTTTATTTGATTTTAAAATGCAGACATTAGGCGATGACCACTAAACAAATGCCATCAATTGTAGAACTCTTGGTGTTTTATGAGCTATTCCTAAAAACAAAAAAGTAATATGGATTTTCTTCTTTTCTCTACCCTTTCAGTTGTCTAATTTTTTGTATTCATAAAGATTGTACCAGCCATTAACAGTTATGTCTAAACATATGAATGAGGCATTAATAGATAGGTTTAGTTCAAACCATTCAAATATCTGCTACTTTTATATCCAAATCTGTTTCAATTAGCTTTGGATTGGTTGTTTGCAACATATGACTTTCATAGAGATTTAAAACCCAAAATTATACTGGTCAATGCTGATTCAAGATCTGCAACTTTGGTGTTGCAAGAGTTTTCTTCAATGGTTTTATGATATTGAAGCATTACTAACAAGAAGAAAAATCCTTTTGGCCTCCTAATTGATGATTGGCTAATGTTTTGGGTTACACTCTTTGTAAGTTGTTTTCGTTTCTTTATCCTTTACTTTCCCAGGTTAACCATTTTAGAATCCCAAATGTCATCTATGGAGGATAAAGGAAATAAAACAAAAGATTGGTAATTTATTGTATTTTTATAAAGTTATAATGAAATCGAGTTGGTTTGATGGAGGACGAAGAGAAGGCTATAATGAAATCGAGACATTCCAACTTCTTGGCCGGACACACCTTCAATCTTATAATCTTGACTACAACTCTAAAATTTTGTTCATATTTGTTTTTGGCTTTCGAACATAACGTCTTTTTCTAACACTGCAATTTTACAGAATTTTTCGCTACAGGAAACGGATGGGTATATTTTGAAATCCCGAACTCTAGAGGAACCAACAAATATTGTTAACGGCATTGCTAATGGGAATCATGGTGGTATTACAAAATATACCCATGTCTCACAAAATTGCAAAGTCTAAATCTATATATGTATGACTGTGATAATCAAAGAGTAGTTGATCTCCAATCATTATTATGCTTGGATTATTACATTGATTGTTTAATTTTTTTCATCTTATTTTTTTTTCAGGCAAAGATTTTTGCAATTTGAAACGAATACTAAGATTGCAGTTGCTAATGGAAGGTGATTTTGGCGAAAAAAAAAAAAAAAAGAAACAGAACGCTAACAAGTTAAGAAATCTTCAATCGTGGAGCAGGATACAAACCCACATAAGAACTTGTAAGCTCACTATGGTAATGCAAACTCTGACTCTGGAACATTGTTTTGATGAAATGAAAAGTCAAAGCGTACCAAACTTTTTCTTGTTTTTCTTTCTGTGATGCTAGAATTCTATTGTTATAATATAGACAATAAGAATCTGAACATAGATTTTGGATATTCACACCGTGGATATCTAGAATGATAAACATGGTAGCAGAAAAATCTCCGACCTTGGTTCGTAATTTCAAGATTTAATTTTGTTTTCTTGATCTTTCTACATTCTAATTATAAAAAAAATCTTATAATGCTGCAAAATACAATTGTTTATGATGAAGGACAACCTAGACAAGAAAAGCAGTAATCAATCTTATAATTATTGAGTCTGTTAACCCCTTATAATTCTTGAGTCTATAATCCCTTAGAATGCTTATGATGAAGGACAATCTTATACTGCTTCAACTAATCCTATCTATGGGGTCAAACTCAACTCTAATTAGGTACTTTACTTTCATTTTTGAACTTTTGGCTTCAAAACCCATCTTAATTGGCAAAACATGGTTGCCTGGGCTTGCAGTTCAGAATTGAGAGTGAAGGGAGTTTGTTTTTTTAATATATATAGTACTTGAAGAGTGATTTTTGTGATTGATTTATTTCTTTAAATAAGTCACCCGAACTATGTAATGGTTCATGCTTTGTGATCAGCAACTAGGGTGCTTACCAGGTGCTTACCAACTGATGTGGATATTTATGATGTATTTGACTTTTTTTTTACTTTTAAATTTTGTGTAAATTTTCATGTAGACTTTCCAGGTGAAATCAGGGGTTACAGACAGACTGGAGAAGCTCTGTTCTCATAGATCATCGACCTTACATTTGTCTGAAGATGGCTCTATTCTCACAGATCATAGACCTTACAATTGTCTGAAGACGTAGTTGTGTTACTAAGGAAGAATTTTGTAAGTAGATTGGAGTCTAATTCCTTTGCGATCATCATCAAGTTTAATGCTAATTTTATTTATATAATCTTATCTTATCGTCTTAAAGACATCATACCCTGTGGCTTCAAGCAAGATATCAGGGAACTATTATGTTATCATTTCTACATATGCTCAGACTACTATTGAAGATGTTGCATGGAACCTATGGCCTATAAATCCCTCTCAGGTTAGCACATCTACATCAAATAATCCTTCTGCCGGTACCGTAAGACAATGAGGACATTCTGGTGGTTCACTCATACGGGCTACTCCATGTGTTTCGGATGATGTCTTAGCAAACATACTTGTCATGGCTGAAATTGTTCGCAAAGTGCTTCCCCATGTCCCTGATGAATTCTATATCTTTCTTGTTTATTAATGCTATTGAAGTATCTCAAAGTCAAAGGAAGGGGGTCTCATTTTGGTTCTTAGAAGCCAATCTTCTGTCTCTATATGTAGATGTATTATGTTGTTTGTCCGGTTTTTGTATTTGTAAGATATTTACGGGCTTAAAAATGTTTTAATAAAAAATTATGGAGTTAAGAGTTGAAGAAAAGTGAAGATGGCTCAAGGTCCCGTGCGGGTCTTTGTTGAGACTGATGTAGTACAAGTACTACTGTTTATTACTAGGCATGGGAAACATGATGTATGGTTACTTGTAAATCGTAGATTTTTTCCACACTAAATTTTAATGAAAATATAGGATTTGTGAAAGATATATACTAATGGCATGTGTTATGTGTAATTTGCCGAGTTAAACATAAAATCATAATTCTTAATTACTTGCTATTAAGTCTGATTATCCATGATGCTTTTGATTTGTGGTTTATGCTTTTTTGGCGTTTTGATGCCTTTTCTTGTGCTTTCAAATGTAGAAAGCGGAACAAGTATAGTCTTAATTCCACAAGCTACAAGTTGATGTTATCATATTTTTCAATTTTCATTTTTTTTTGGCTTCTGCATAATTGCAAATGCAACAGTCTTATTACCATCAAACTCCACTCATTAAATAAACATTTGGTACTTTAATTCCCAAAAGTATGAAATATTAATGAATGATGAAATTTGCTTATATGTTTAGTCATTTTTAAGGATTTTAGACTTGTTACAAAAAGTCTCATCGAAATCCGACATTAAATGGAAGTTTGTTGCTATTTTATGTGAAAAATGATACTTTGATTAGTGAAGATGCAAATTAGCAGTGAGAAATATAATATTTTTATAAAATTGGTGTTTCCAGAAGGTTTTTGATGTGTTGTGTAAGTTTCATAAAAATTGGACTCCATTTGAAAGTTCATTGTTATAATATGTAAAATTTACATAAGTGGTTGCCTAGAAAGGCTTAAATTTTCAATTGCTGAACATTAATCATTCGTTTTCAAGTCTAAGGAATTTTTAAAAGGTATGGATGTTAAGTTGTCAAATTGTTCTAAGTTAAAGTTATTGCTATCATTAGCAATTGTATATCAAGGGATAAAGACGTTTTTAATGAGATTAACTCTCATTTTCAATCCGAGCCTTCTTCTACTTATGGTTTCTTCTCCTCATCATGTCAAACTTTCAATTTAAGAGAAATATGGCAAATTGATGACCAAATACACACAACTAAGATCAATCAAAAATCATATAAAATCAACTATATCTTCTTTTTGAGTGTTCTTTGTATTGTTGGAAAGCTAGAAAAATGTATTTTCTTTTATTTTTAAGCTCACGAAGCTGAAATGATGTATAAATTGGTCAAAAATGTAGTTTTCTACAGCAAGCCAGACTAAATTTTCTGTTGGATACTCTATTTTGTAAATATTGTATAAAATCATTTATAACTTTGTTTTTAGTGCCCTTTATTCATAATCTCATAACTAAAAGCCCTATAACTTTATGCAAAGTTTGCAATGTTCAAATACCATAATTTGAATTATTAAGTCTCTAATAACTGCTTTCGATATAGTTTCATTTGATAAAAATGTTTAGGGTGTTTATATAGGCATTATATCATTTTTAATGCAGGTTATAGTAAACAATTTGGAATTTGACTAAGATATATTTGTAACTTTTGGACATAATTTGAAATTTATATTTAACTCTTAAAAATAATTTTCTTTGCATAAACACCACTGTTGGCCGGGGCCGTCCCCCACTTAACAACCTCAAAACCCTCCTACCCAATCGCAACCGAAAAACCCAGCGCAAGCTCCGCCCAGACCCGCTTATAACAACGCTGCGCCTCCGGCCAATTATGATCCTCAGCAGCAACAAGGTGCTCCCAAGCGACCCTATTACAAAGTATGATGCTACTTTAGATATATTGCAAATTCGTGTGTGTTGACGCTAACTAACTTATTTTCCCTTTATGTAAAGAATGACCATATGATACTAAGTGGCGTTTGGTTTACGAAATGGAATGCAAATGAATTTATATTTAAATTTAGCTTGTTTTAAACTTTTAATAACAAAAATGATGAGTTAATTTTTTAATCAGATTCTTTTGTTTATATGAATTTGACATTCTTTCCTTCTCATACATGAGTTAGATTCCAACCCATACATGAATTAGATTACATTTTACATCATTAACCTATACTAAAAATTATTTTAATCATCACCACCAAACATATTAATAACAAAAATTTGAATTCTAATTTCTTTGAATTCCATTTCATGAAACAAAAGTCACCTAAATGTAAAATATTTGCCGCCGCCGCTTTGCGCGGGTACACTACTATCTGGTTTTATTGATCTTGTTAATGGAAGAGAATACTGAATACAACTTCGACATTTTCAAGTTGGCCAATTGCATTAAAATATTCAAAACTACTTAAAGTTTGTCTTGTTAGGATTAATATTGAAAAAACCCTATAAACTTTTATCATTTTCACGATTAAGTCCCAAAAATTTTTTTCTTATTGTTTAAGTCCCTAAAATATTTTTGTATTATTCAAAACTATATATTTTTGACTAACTACCGGATGAGTAGGTAAAACACAACCAATAAAACAAAAAGTTTAGGGACTTAATCGCTAAAACATGTAAAGATAGTGAGTTTTTTGAATAAAACAAAAATAGTTAAGGGACTTAAACAATTAGAAAAAAAGTTTAGAGACTTAGGCCCTGTTTGATAGCACTTATCAACCTCTTATCGGAGCTAACCTCTTATTCGGTAAGAGGAAAACCCGATAAGTGCGTTTGATTTGCATAATACATAAGAGGCAAAATCCTCTTATTTTGTCTTATCATGATAAGATTTTTTTTTCCTCTCATCACCTCTTATCAAAACCCTCTAAAGAAAAACAAAACCCTCTCTTCTCCTTGCTGAAACCCCACCCCACCCATACCTTTACCCCATACCTTACCTCACCCACCCTACCCCTACCCTACCCTATCCTAAACTCCCTACCCCTACCCCTACCCTACCCTACCCCACCCCACCCCACCCTTACCTTTACCCCATACCTTACCTCACTCACCCTACCCCTACCCTACCCTACCCTACCCTACCCTATCCTACCCCACCCCACCCTAAACATACCCTACCCTCAACCACCTAATCTCACCCTACCCTAATACCCTTAACTTACTTATACCACCCCGTCTCCATCTCCACCCTTAACCCTACCCACCCCACTCCCATACTTACCCTATCCCACTCTACCCCACCACTACACTAACCCATCAAACCTACCCACCCCACCTCACCCCTCCTTATCCCACCCCACCCTACCCCTATCTCTTCCTACCCCTACCCCTCAAACCTACCCACCTCACCCCTACCGTATCCCTCAAATCTACCCATCCCCACCCACGTTACCCCTCAACCTACCCACCCTACCTCTACACCATTACCCTACCCTATTTACCCCACCCTCAACCTACCTCACCCCTACCCTACCTCTTACCATATTTATTATAACGAGAAATATTCCAACACTTTTTGATAAAATTTATTATTTTTCAATAACATATCTATATAACTTATAAACTTAAGTTATTTGGAAGTTAATAAACATAACCTTATAAACTTGATTATAACTTATAAACTTTAATTGTTATTTGATTCTTGAAAGCATGTTGGTTATATGTTTATTGAATGCATTTATGTTACTTGATTATAACTTATAAACTTGATTTGGTTTTTTACTTAAATCTTGTTAATGTTATTTGAATGATATTAAATGTTTACATAGATCACTTTGATTCAATGATATTATTCTTACTTGATATTTGACTTTAATCAATGATATCTATTTGGTTTTGGGAATTAATATGTAAAATTAATAAAAATAACAGGATCAGATAATTTATAAAACAAACAGACTTATTGAATTCTCTTATCAGATCTTAGTATCTTATCAGGACCACCTCTCATCAATCAGAAGTGGAATCAGACATCAGACAATTAACCTCTTATGCAATCAAACAGCACCTTAATCACAAAACTAAGGAAAGTTTATGGGGCTTTTTTTAATATTAACCTGTCTTGTTATAGTATAACTTGAATTACCATCTTCTTATTGTTGTGTTTGTGATAATTTATATTGTGTGCAAATCCAAAATATTGTTTGTTCGACATGTAGAAACGTGTTTACTAAACTTAGAATAAAATATTTAACAAACACATGACAATTTTAATTTATTTGTAATAATTAAGGACTTGTTATGTAACACCCTCAAACTAATCCACAATGTCACGTAATTACCACATCAGCAACGATATAATATAATAATCTCTACACTATTCCCAAACATACACGCGGAAAACCCGATAATTTAAAACATTATTTTACATAAGAAATAGTCACGGAAGTCTCTGAATATTACACAACCTATCCGAAGTATATAAACAATCCACAAAATATAACTACCTCCACAAGGTAGCTAACTCCTCGATCAATGATAACGTAAACCTACTTTGGTGCAGCAGGCCTACTAGCAGTCCGGTCACCTGGGATACACACAACAACACACACAGGTCAGCTAAAGCTGGTGAGAATGCAAGGGTTAGCGTACGATTATAAAGCTCAGAAAATAATTAACTCAATAATAAAACGTCCAACATTCTCTACTGAACAAGTATATGAGATCCCACAAGGTAGCTCAACTCGCGTGGATAGGCCCACGTACCAGATCCATAGACCGCACAAAGCAGTCATCAGGAACTCAAAAGGGAATTGGGAGCGACCCAACCCCTGCCCAGCCGTACGGTTTAGTATCTCAACAGCTCAAGTGTCCCAAATCTCATATATATAAAACACAGTTCTCAATAAAGCACAGTAATACATGCATGATAATATCTCAATAAAACTCGTAAGAAACTCATGATATCTCG
Organism: Centrapalus pauciflorus; assembly: GCA_020465985.1. NCBI lineage: Eukaryota > Viridiplantae > Streptophyta > Magnoliopsida > Asterales > Asteraceae > Centrapalus > Centrapalus pauciflorus. Next base: position 360,724 of record JAANYP010003435.1, read on the forward strand.
TAAAAGCTCAGTAAAAGATCATGAAAGTATTAATAAATAATCGTACAAGTATCTCAAGAAAAACATGCAAACTCACCTGCTCAGCTAGATAAACTAAGTCTCGGTTCCCTGCTCTTTCCCTATCCTGTCAACACGAGACCCTGAAATCACAATATCACAAACTCAACCCAACAACTCTATACACAACTCTCAACAACTCAGGATACCCCAAAGACCCGAATACACGACTCACAGAACCCGAAAACCCGATCCGAAACCCTAGCCGCATCGCGGCCGCACTCAAACAATCGCGGCCGCACTGACCCTATCGCGGTCGCGGCCGCGCTGGCCTTCAACCCGGCCGCGCTCACATCGCGGTCCGAGCTCGGACGCCAACCGCCTGCGATCATCTCAAGAACATCGCGGCCCGCGATCACTGGATCGCGGTCGCGCTCACGGACGAACAGCAGCAGTTCATGCTCTGTTTTTCACAGCCAGGGGATTTACCCCAAATCATCATTTCAACTCGATTTTAACCACAAATACAGACTCGAATTTACTCAGAAATAGATACAAACCCAATTCAATTACATATTCACAATCCACAACACCTAATCCACGAATTCAAGCTTGAATTTACCTCAATATGGAACTAGAAGGTGGTGAATGATTCGGAAGCTTAATCACGATTCAAAGCTTCAATCTCTGATTAGCAGAAGCTGAAAATCCAATCACACACATACACACTCAAACTTAGCTCTGGCTTTTGAAAATGAATTTAAGAAACAAAGGAGAAACTATATATACGTTTTGGGTTTAGCTCGGTCCGATACCCAAAATTCCGATCCCAATACCCCAAAATACAATTTTATATCTCCGGGTCCCAAATTAAATAATTAATCCAATGAAATAATTCCACGTACCTATCTCAAAATTGGGATGTTACAAGTCCTCCCCCCTTATGAAGATTCTGTCCTCAGAATCTAACTCGAAGCAAAGAGGTGAGGATAACGGCTGCGCATTTCTGACTCTGGCTCCCATGTGGCGCTGGTACCCTTATGGTGCTTCCACTGCACCAACACTAACGCCACCTCTTTATTACGCAACCTCTTCTTCTTACGATCTGTCACTGCCTCGGGCTGCTCAGCATACTGAAGTCTATCATCGACCTCAATCTCAGACAACGACACTTGCTGATCATCACGGGCTAAGCACTTACGAAGATGACTAACATGGAAAGCATTATGCACTCCCGATAACTCTAAAGGCAAATTCAGACGATAAGCCTGATCCCCGATCCTCTCAACGACCTCAAACGGCCCAATATAACGCGGTCCCAACTTACCTCGTCTCCGAAATCGGATGATTCCCTTCCAGGGTGAGACTTTAAGCATCACGGAGTCTCCGACCTGAAACTCTAACTCTGACATCCGGCGATCCGCATAACTCTTCTGGCGACTCTGAGCTATCCTAATCCGTTGCTGAATCATAGCGACCTTGGCGCTAGTCTCCTGAAGAACCTCTGGCCCGCTGATAGGACGCTCCCCAACCTCTCCCCAACACACCGGAGTCAAACACTTACGCCCATAGAGAGCCTCGAATGGAGGCATGCCGATAGATGCGTGATAGCTGTTATTATACGCAAACTCAACAAGCGGCAAATGCAAATCCCAGCTACCCCCAAAATCAATAACACAGGCCCGCAGCATGTCCTCCAAGGTCTGATTAGTCCGCTCTGTCTGACCCCCTGTCTGCGGATGATAAGCTGTACTCAGCTGAACTCGGGTGCCCAACTCTCTCTGGAAGCTCTGCCAGAATCGCGATACAAATCGGCTATCTCGGTCAGACGTAATAGATCTCGGAACTCCATGTCTCGCAACAATCTCGCTGATGTAGAGGCGCGCTAGCTGATCCATCGTAATAGTCCCACGAACGGCCAAGAAGTGAGCGCTCTTCGTAAGCCGATCGACAATAACCCAGATCATGTCATTCCCACGAACAGTCCGCGGGAGTCTCACTATACAGTCCATGGTGATATCATATCATTTCCACTCTGGAATCTCTAACGGCTGAAGTCTACCATGCGGCTTTTGATGCTCACTCTTAATTCTCAGACACGTCATACACGCCTCCACATACTTCCCCACATCCCTCTTCATCCCTGGCCACCAATAATGAACTCGCAGATCTCTGTACATCTTCGTGCCGATGGATCGACAATCTAGACTTATGGGAATCATCTAGAATCAGCTGTCTCAAATTCCCTACTCGAGGGACCCACACTCGACCACGAAGGGTCATCAAACCTCTGTCGTCTCGGCTCAACAACTCTAGCTGCCCGGCTAATCTTTCTCTCTGCACATTCTCTCCCCTCAGCCCCTCCTCCTGAGCTAACCACAGACCGTCAATCAAGGTCGACGTGACCTCTAGTCGAGAAGCTCTAGATACAACCGTCTGCTCATAGGATCTCCTGCTCAAGGCGTCTGCCACCACGTTAGCCTTCCCCGGGTGGTACTGGATGTCACAATCATAATCCTTTAGGAGCTCCATACTACGCCTCTGTCTCATGTTCAGCTCCTTCTGACTGAACAGATACTGCAAACTCTTGTGATCGGTAAACACAGTAAAGCGCGTCCCATACAGATAATGTCGCCATATCTTCAAGGCAAAGACTATGGCGTCCAACTCTAAATCATGTACTGGCCGACTCAACTCATAGCTCCGAAGCTGTCTCGAGGCATAAGCAATCACCTTCCCTCTCTGCATCAGTACGCACCCCAACCCGGTGAAGAAAGCATCGCAATACACAGCAAAATCCTCGTAACCCTCTGGCAACGCTAGAATCGGAGCCCTACATAACCGATTCTTCAATTCTAGAAAAGCACTCTCCTGCTCCTCGGTCCACACAAATGGCACTGATTGCCTGGTCAACATCGTCAGAGGTACTGCGATCCGCGAGAAATTCTCTATAAACCGCCGATAATACCCAGCCAAACCCAAGAAACTGCGGACCTCAGATACAGACGTGGGCTGGCCCCAACTCATAATCGCCTCGACTTTCGCTGGATCCACCTTAACTCCCTCGCTCGTCACCACGTGCCCTAAGAACTGCACCTCTCGAAGCCAGAACTCGCACTTCGAAAACTTGGCATATAGCCTCTCTCGCTGCAAAGTACTCAGGACCTCTCTCAGATGCTGGCTATGCTCCTCGCTACTCCTCGAGTAGATCAAAATATCATCAATGAACACAATCACGAATCGATCGAGCATCGGCCTGCAGACCCTATTCATCAGGTCCATAAACGCTGCTGGGGCGTTAGTCAGCCCAAACGGCATGACTAAAAGCTCATAATGACCATATCCGGTCCTGAAAGCAGTCTTAGGCACTTCCTCGTCTCTAACTCGCAGCTGATGATACCCGGAACGCAGATCGATCTTCGAAAAGAAGCTCGCCCCTGCAGCTGGTCGAAAAGATCATCAATCCTCGGCAAGGGATAACGGTTTCTCACCGTTACCCTATTAAGCTCTCGATAATCTATACACATACGCATCGTCCCGTCCTTTTTCTTCACGAATAACACAGGAGCTCCCCACGGAGAAGAACTGGGGCGGATGAACCCTCGATCTAGCAAATCCTGCAGCTGCGACATCATCTCGCGCATCTCGGTAGGAGCTAACCGATACGGCGTACGCGCAATAGGAACGGCCCCGGGAACTAGGTCGATCCTGAACTCAACCTGCCGGTCCGGCGGCAGACCCGGCAACTCATCTGGAAATACGTCCGGGAAATCTCTAACCACCGGCACATCACTGACCTCCCTCTTCTCTTTCTTCGAATCTACCACATAAGCTAAATAGGTGGCACATCCCTTCGCCACATACCTCTGCGCCTGCGCCATCGACACAATGCTCATCTCTCCCCGACGCCTCTCGCCATATACAACTGCCGACTCCGACTCAGAAACAGGGATACAAATCATCTTCTTAGAACAGAAGATATCCGCCTGGCGCGCTGTCAGCCAATCCATGCCAACAATGGCATCAAAACTGCTAATCTCCATAGGCATCAAGTCTATGGAAAATCGGTGGCCATCTATCTCTAACACACAATCTCTATAGATACGGCTCACTAATACAGTACTACCATCAACACGCTCAACAATAACAGGCACATATAACTCAGATGAAGGCATAGCAAAATAATCACAGAAGGAGGCAGATACATATGAACGATCAGATCCCGAATCAAATAAAATAAAGGCACGCAGTCCATTAAGGATAAACGTACCAGACACAACATCGGGCGACTCACGCGCCTCCTCAGCAGTCGCCTGGAAAACTCTGCCACGAGCCCTCGGTGCTCCTCCTCCCCGAGGCTCTGAAGATGACCCAGACGGCCCAGCTCCACCCGAACTCGACCCCGGAAACCCTGCACTCGGGTTCGGACAATCCCGAGACATATGACCCGGCTTCCCGCATCGGAAGCAAAGAGACTCCTGGGAAGTACATGCAACAGCAGTGTGACCAAACTGGCCACATCTAAAACAACGGAGATGCTCCCGGGCACACGACCCTGCATAGCGGTGATGACACCGCTGGCAATCTCTCTCTACCGACGCCGAACTCTCAACTCGGCTCCCAAAATCCCGAGATCCCCTCCCAACACTCCCCTGACTCTGACTCTGCCTCTGGCCCTGACCCTGACCCTGACCCTGCTGTCGCTGCCCCTGCTGCCTCTGACCACCCCGACCCTGTCCCTGACTCTGCCCAACTCCCAACTGTCTATCATCGCGACCCTGATCTCGCTGGACTCCCGAACTCTGTCCCTGCTGCTCAGAATACCCACCCTGACGGCTTTCCCGATAAAACCTCGAAGATCCAGAACTCTGACCCTGGCCCGATGGCTCGATACGCTGTCTCTGGGGAGCTGACTGCTCTCGCTATCTCTCAATCTCCCGCTCTCGGCGGCGGGCATACTCCATCGCTGATGAAAAGGTGGGGTCACGCAACATCCCCACGAACTCCCGGATATCTGGCCTCAAACCCTCAATAAACATGTTGACCTTTCGGTCCTCTGTGGCTACCTGATGCGGCGCAAACTGGGCTCTATCATTAAAGATATCGATATAATCCTGAACAGATCTAGATCCCTGCTGCAGATGAATGAACTCCCGCTCCAGCTCTCTCCTCGTGTCTAATGGACAGTACTGCAGTTCGAACTCAGTACGAAACTCCTCCCACGTCATCAGATAGGCCTCATCAACCCCTCGAGCACTGACAACTGAACCCCGCCATCTCAAAGCTCCCCCCTTCAGAAGGTAGGAGGCATAACTCACTCGGTCTGCTCGATCAACATAGGCTATACGGAATGCAGCCTCGACCTCTCTCAACCAATCCAGTGCCTTCGAGGCACCGACTCCACCGAAAAACTCAGAAGGGCGACCCGTCATAAAGTCCTTAAAGGACCCACGCGATGGCTGGCTAGAAGAAGCACCAGCCCCGGAACTCTGCTCTCCCTCGGGTGGAGGCACCGCGCCTCGACCCCTACCCGCGCCCTGGACCGGAAAACGCTCATCTAATATCTGACCTATCACAGAATACAAGTCAGATCTACGCACAGGCTCATCATCCCTATGGTCATCCCCCTGAGGCCCGCTGCCCTGACGGTCCATAACGACCTGCACAATAAAATAATAACACAAATTAACTCTACAAAACTCTACACACTACTCGTTTATCGCTTAATATTCTACTTCGGATTACAATCCAAGGATCTAGACTCTAGGGTTTAAGCTTAAGCATCCACTAGATACTTAATCTCTTAAACCTAGGCTCTGATACCAAGCCTGTAACACCCTCAAACTAATCCACAATGCCACATAATTACCACATCAGCAACGATATAATATAATAATCTCTACACTATTCCCAAACATACACGCGGAAAACCCGATAATTTAAAACATTATTTTACATAAGAAATAGTCACGGAAGTCTCTGAATATTACACAACCTATCCGAAGTATATAAACAATCCACAAAATATAACTACCTCCACAAGGTAGCTAACTCCTCGATCAATGATAACGTAAACCTACTTTGGTGCAGCAGGCCTACTAGCAGTCCGGTCACCTGGGATACACACAACAACACACACAGGTCAGCTAAAGCTGGTGAGAATGCAAGGGTTAGCGTACGATTATAAAGCTCAGAAAATAATTAACTCAATAATAAAACGTCCAGCATTCTCTGCTGAACAAGTATATGAGATCCCACAAGGTAGCTCAACTCGCGTGGATAGGCCCACGTACCAGATCCCTAGACCGCACAAAGCAGTCATCAGGAACTCAAAAGGGAATTGGGAGCGACCCAACCCCTGCCCAGCCGTACGGTTTAGTATGTCAACAGCTCAAGTGTCCCAAATCTCATATATATAAAACACAGTTCTCAATAAAGCACAGTAATACATGCATGATAATATCTCAATAAAACTCGTAAGAAACTCATGATATCTCGTAAAAGCTCAGTAAAAGATCATGAAAGTATTAATAAATAATCGTACAAGTATCTCAAGAAAAACATGCAAACTCACCTGCTCAGCTAGATAAACTAAGTCTCGGTTCCCTGCCCTTTCCCTATCCTGTCAACACGAGACCCTGAAATCACAATATCACAAACTCAACCCAACAACTCTATACACAACTCTCAACAACTCAGGATACCCCAAAGACCCGAATACACGACTCACAGAACCCGAAAACCCGATCCGAAACCCTAGCCGCATCGCGGCCGCACTCAAACAATCGCGGCCGCACTGACCCTATCGCGGTCGCGGCCGCGCTGGCCTCCAACCCGGCCGCGCTCACATCGCGGTCCGAGCTCGGACGCCAACCGCCTGCGATCATCTCAAGAACATCGCGGCCCGCGATCACTGGATCGCGGTCGCGCTCACGGACGAACAGCAGCAGTTCATGCTCTGTTTTTCACAGCCAGGGGATTTACCCCAAATCATCATTTCAACTCGATTTTAACCACAAATACAGACTCGAATTTACTCAGAAATAGATACAAACCCAATTCAATTACATATTCACAATCCACAACACCTAATCCACGAATTCAAGCTTGAATTTACCTCAATATGGAACTAGAAGGTGGTGAATGATTCAGAAGCTTAATCACGATTCAAAGCTTCAATATCTGATTAGCAGAAGCTGAAAATCCAATCACACACATACACACTCAAACTTAGCTCTGGCTTTTGAAAATGAATTGAAGAAACAAAGGAGCAACTATATATACGTTTTGGGTTTAGCTCGGTCCGATACCCAAAATTCCGATCCCAATACCCCAAAATACAATTTTATATCTCCGGGTCCCAAATTAAATAATTAATCCAATGAAATAATTCCACGTACCTATCTCAAAATCGGGATGTTACATGTTACATCACTCCAAGGCTTCAAAATCAGAGGATGCGACCAATATAAACTTATTATGTGGCGTTTGGTTCACGTAATGTAATTGGAATGAATTGAAATTTAAATCTTAGTTATTTATTTGGTTGATGGTGAATGTAGAATATAATTTTTAGTATTGGTTAGAGACGTAGGTCGGAATCTAATTCATGTATAAGTTGTAATTTAATTCATGTATAAGTTGGAAGGAATGTCAAATCTTATAAACAAGAAAATTTGATGGAAAATACATAAAATTTAATCATTTACATTAGTTTTCAAAATGATAAACAAGCTAAATTTAAATTCCAATTCTATCGAATTTCATCACACGAACCAAATACCACAATAAATTAAGGTTAAAATGCCTTTGAATATAATCTCAGTTGAATTAAAAGTACATGACTAATGATGAATGCATAACATCTGAGTAGGAAATATGTTTTTAAAGCTCTAGACATTCGATCTTCGTAAAAGTTATATAAACATTCACATTTTCTCACTTTTATATAAACATTCACATTTTCTAGCTTTTATATAATTTTCACCCCAATCATTTGTAATTAGTTTTTTAAGTAACTAACTATATTATAAATACCTTTTTGGGTTAATATTGAAAAAACTCTACGAACTTTTATGAATTTATCGATTAAGTCACTGTACTTTTTTTCGAGTGTTTAAGTCCCTAGACAATTTTTGTCTTATTCAAAACTATATATTTGACCTGTTTAGCAGGTCACTAACTGGTAAACGGTATAGTGACCTAAACAAGAAAAAAGAAAGTTCAGTGACTTAATTGTGAAAATTGGAAAAGAAAGTTGGTTTTTTAATAATAAACTATTCGAGAAACTAACTGTTTTACCTGTTAAGCAGGTAGCGGGTTAAAAATATATAGTTTTGAATAAGACAAAATTTGTTTAGGGACTTAAACACTCGGAATAAAGTTCAGTGATTTAATCGATACTACATGAAAGTCCGTGAGGTTTTTTTCAATATTAACCCTACCTTTTTTTGTTAAATTTGAATTTTATATTATATTTACTGACTTAAAAAATTTTACATCATCTTTATTGTCAATTTTTGTATTTTATATTACCTTTATTAGTAATTTGTCATTTTATAAGATCTAAAGATACCATTTAAATAACACGTGGGTCATTTTGGAAGAACAGATCGGGCCTTGGGCTGATTCTTTTCATCTGTGGACTGGGCATCAACCCATCAGCCCTCTTTGCTATTCTTAAGAGCCCAACTCTAATACTATAATTAAGTTCCACAGTTTTATTTTTGTTGGGCCAACACTTTAATACTTTATATAAAAACTAACTTGGGCCATCTGATCATCTCCACTAAATTAATTTCAGCCCACCAGATCTACGAAAAGTCACATGTTCTTCGATTATGATATAACACACTACATATAGGGTGCGGCGGGTTCACTTGATGGCAATGGATCACACATGCTCCTGGTCGATGAGTTGATCGGAAGTAGTATACAAAGTTTCCAAGCGTTTAGTTAAGTTATCGGTGGCTCGGTGCTAACTTTCTTGTGCTAGTTGTCATTGATTAAAATGGTTTATAACGAGTAACTAAAAAAAATTAGCGAACAAATAGGATAGTCTATGCCGGTGGCATCAACAATAATTTTTTTGATGAGAACTATCTTGGCTAAGAAGAAAAGAAAGAGGAAAAATGCGAACATAAAAGGGGAGAGACAAGGACCCACGTGTGTAACAAACCAAAAGCTTAATTTAGACACATTTAAAAGCAGTATCTCGTGCAACAAAAGGCCAAGATGGTTAGTTTGTTTTGATGTTATTCATCAAGTTTTTATATAGAAAACCATTTTTTCCGATCGTCAAATTTCATTCTTCTGGATCCCTGCATGTAATTCTGAGCAGCATCACCACTTTGAAGAAGTTCATGCAAAAGTTTGTTTTACCACATTTACCTGCATCCATGGCATATCGAAATACCAGTAAAAAACTCAAATGATAAGTACAAAATAAAGCGAAAGGATAAAAACACCTCAATATCCGGCATTGCTAGTTTCTCATGTATCGAAAGAGAGAGTGGAAGATATACAGGATGAATGGATGATCTCTGTTGTTTGTATAGTCAGTTTTGAGTGACAACACACATCTTATACATCAAGACTGCCACTTGCCTTCTATAACAAAATCAAAATATAGCATTGTTCTTTGAAGGGCTATAAACAAGATTTGTACCTTTTGTAGCAATATGCCCAAAGAAAGAATATTTTCCAACATTTACCAAAAGCACTATCAATTGAAAAGAACTGATTAATTGAATGCAGGGTCGGCCTTGAGGGAGCGACCGTTCAGGGCCCAAAGTTTCATAGGACCCTAATTTCATAAGAATAACATACAGTTGATTTGTTTAACTTATGGACGGAATGAAAACAAAAAATAATGTTTGTATACACAAATGTGTATATATCTGTGTGTGTGTGTGCGCGCGTTTATGTGCATGTGTAGGGCCCTTTTATACGTTTTCGTTCGGAGCCCCAAAAATCAATGGAACGACCTTGATTGAATGTAATCATATTAGTGCATACCCTATTGTGCCAATGAATATTGAATAGAAGCAAAAGAAGAAACGCACTGGTAAATCTATGCACAAGAAAGCCATTTTTTTTTTTAATTTCAAGGTGATATAAAAACAAGCAAAAGAACATATAGACGATTGTTCTGGTACCTCCTTAAATCTTATTTGGATACCATTTTATTATGATACAAATAGGGAAATGCAAGCTTGTTTTAACAGTCATATAAAAGCCAATCGTCATAGGACTTGCAATGTTTATCTTCCTATCACGTATTTTAATAAAACTTAAATTATAGGGATATTTGTGTAAAAAATCTTCAAGTTTAACTATTTTTGTGATTAAAACCTTTAATCATTTTTCATTGCACAAAAAACCCTAAACTGACTAAAACTTATCAAAGTAAGGTTTTTTTTTTCAAAAAAAAAAATTTGAATTTCAACCTGTTGAACTGGTTGCAATTTGTTGACCAGCCTTCACCTCCGATGAATCTTCTTTCTATCAAACTTACTTGTATATATTTTTAGATTCAAATTCATATTTATTGTTGATTTTTTTTGTCAAACCTGTGTTTTTTTTTGTTGAAATTTACTTTTTCGGTAAAATTTCGGTGGTCATTGTTGACTTGCCGACAGTGACATTTGACTTTCAATCGGTTAAAATTGATAATATCCTAATTCTGTGAGATTTTGTCGGTTTGTGGTTTTTTGTACACTGAAAAATGGTTAAGGGTTTAATCATAAAAATGATCAAACTTGAAGGTTTTTAACATAAATATCCCTAAATTATATGCAAAAGATAAAAACAAAATCCTCCAATAAGAACCATGTAAATCATAGTAAGCTCGGTAACCTTTCTTGGATGGGACATTTGCAGCAGAAGTGGATGATGCAACCTCCTCATTCATACCCTTATTACTTTCAACTATGTTATTTACATGAAGTCTCTTATTCAACAACATCGCATACTCAAATTCATGTATCCAACAATAACTCCCCTTATTTCTATCACCTCAATCAGAATCATCATTTTTCAGAAAAAAAACGTTTAAGGATGCGTTCACTTGACGAAAACTGAAGTGTTTTATGGTTTATTTTTTTTTTACGAAAACAAGGGTTTTATGAAAACTTCATTTACATATTTTTTAAAAATTAATTTTCATTTTTCATTGTTTATAAATAAATGTTGAAAACAATTTTAATATGTTTTCAAACCATTTTCATGATTTCAAAACTGAAAACTATAATTACTATATGACCGCGTTTTCAGAATTTTCAGTTGTTTTCTGAAAAACTAAATTGAAAAACGTTTTCTTGAAAACTGAAATTGAAAATAAATGAAAATTTTTCGTCAAGTGAACGCAGCCTAGCTTCCAAGTAGTTTAACACATTAACATGTAACATGATTAATTCTAGAAATTCAGTTACATTATTAATCAAAAAGCATATGGTTGAAGATAAATTGTAATTTGTAAACATGAGATCTAATTATTAACCAAGAAAAGCAACTACAATATCTAATTAACCAAGGAAGTCAGTACAAGTGAGTTACAACTTACAAAGATTGTGTGGAAGTGATTACTTGAACGAGACAATCTGCGATGAGATGAAGTCACTGAAGATGATCTGAAGTCGAAAAAAGGAGCTGAGAAAATGGAAACTTGAATAATTGATGAGAAGATAGCTGACAAAGTGGCAAGAAGTCCAAGGCTGGTAGCTTTCTTTGTCTATGAATCTGTCGACGTTGCTCATGTCTCGTCTCACGCTACTAGGATTTTTCATGTTTGTTGAACGAGGCAATGAGCACCGATCATAATGGATTAAAAAATCTTTTACAACAGAACACCCGTCTAATCATACAATAAAACTTGAACCCCGACTTAACATCTGGTACTGTTAAACTACAAAATTTTTTGTACAGAATGGATTAATCTGATGTTCCATGATTAAAATAAAAGGACCCGAAATAAGCAAGCCCAACGGCCAACACAAATAAAGTCTAGAAAGGAAAATTAATTTCAGATAATCTTAATATCTGAAATTTTAAAAATTTCCAATCTGAATACGAATCCAGAATTTCTAATAGGATTTTCGAATTCAGAATTTTTTTAAACAGTCTTAATCGTCAGTAAGAATGAAAGTTACTTTTTATGTATTTATTTTATTTTTATTATGTTTATACTTATAATTACTTAACTGATATTTGTTTTTAAAATAAAAAAACAATTGTTTTGTCACGTGAGTGTGCCACATAAGCAAAAACTGTCACTGGATGTCATGTAAGATGATAGTTAGTTATAAGCTGCAATATATCAAGCACGTGAGTTTTTATCGCTCGAGTGTTTCTTGATTGTAAAAAAAAACATTAAAAAACTCAATCGAAAAAAACAGATAAGTTCATGACTTTTTACATTAAAAAAAACTCTAGATTCTATATAATTTTTAGGGTGTATGTGAATTTGGACGAAAAATAAAAATATATAAATACAAACACCAAAACACAACCATCAAACCTTGTGTTCCTTTCTTTCCTTTTTGTTTTGTACGTTGTATTATATTTATAAATTTTACGATTTCAACAATAAGCAAGTTAGTGTCATTTTATTTGCTGGATTTTAAATATATTTATAGAGTTACATTTATTGGGCTTCTAAAACTAAATAATAAATAATAAATAGGGTTTATTACGAAAGAAAACCAACATGTTTTCACATTTTTTGCGTTTTCGTCATTTCGTATTATTTTTTTCCATAAAAAACCTTAAATTATTTTTTTCTTTTTGGATTAGTGAAATTTGGACATTAGACTCCGGTTATAATTTGCGAAACGAGTTTTTAAACCTGAAAAACCGGGTTCTAATGTCCAAATTTCACTAAAACAAAAAGAAAAAATTAACTTGAGGACTTCTATGGGAAAAATAACATGGAGAGACGAAAACGCAAAAAACATGAAAACATGTTGATTTTTTCATAATAAACCCTAATAAATAATAAATAATAAATTTTTATAAAATATCATGAAATTCAAACCCAATAATTTTTTTTACGATACATCATCATACATGGGCTTCTAAAACTAAATTTGTGTCTTGATGAAAAATAATTATGCTCAAACTACGTACCCCAATAATAAAAGAAACTCTCCGAGAATTGAAAATGCAAAAGATGTATACGATCAATATTTTTGCTTTACGTTGAAACCAAAAAAATAGAAACCTTTGTTTGTACATATCATCTCAGCCAAATCCCCATCTTCGATAATAATATATTATCTTCAAATCTAAAGTGTCTTTAGTCCACAATTATCACTTCTCTAATAAAAACAATTTATAATTCATAACCTTGATTTTTCCACTTTTGGTATTTTCTTTAAAAGAAACTTCTTTTAAAGTCTTCCAATGTTTGGTCTTTTGTCCTCTTCATCTAGAACTTCTTTTATATATATATATATATATATATATATATATATATATATATATATATATATATATATATATATATATATATATATATATATATATATATATATATATATATATATATATATATATATATAGGGGTGGGTTCAATGGAAAACCTATATGCATCGGAAAACCTGGGAAGCACTTTATAGCCATTGGATCAGATGATGCACCACGCAGAAAGTCGATGCATCACGCGGGAATTCAGTGCATCACGCGGGAATTTGATGCATCACGCGGCAATTGTGATGCATTTGTGGTGGTGCATGAAAGTTTTCCAAGGTTTTCCGATGCATGTTGGTTTTCCATTGAACCCACCTATATATATATATATATATATATATATATATATATATATATATATATATATATATATATATACACACACACACACACACACACACACACACACACACACATATGAGTAAATTACAAAAATGATCTAACAGTTTGTATAAAATTTTGAATTCAGTTCTTGTGGTTTTAATTTGGCATAAATGATCATTATTTGCATTATTTACTTGTAGAAATGGTCCTACAGTTTCGCTGTCTCATTTTTTTCCTTCCTAAATGAGAATCATACTATTTTCATTGATAATTATTTTGATTTTTTTTCTTTTCATGAATTTTGACATTGTTTTTAAATTTTAAATCTTACTTAATAATTGACGATTTAATTATTATTATTACTATTATTTTTAAAGATTTATATTTTATTTTATTTTATCAAAGTTATATTTTTTATCTATTTAATTAATTTATTTTACGTTTCTATTATGTATTAGTTTATTTATTACGATTTTATTTATATTAGATTTAATTATTATAATATTTATATGTTTTTTGTATTTTGTATGTTTCTATTTATTTCATTACGTTAATATATTATGGTTGAAAGTGTTTATTTTCTTGCAAGTGTTGTATCCTTTAGCTTTTGTCTTTGATGTGTTTTGCATCTACCCAAGTATAAATGCATCACATTAATATAAAGCTGGAAATTCAATATGAATACACTTGTTATCGAAAGAACTTGGAGGAACGACACTTTAATTTTTTTATTACTATGCTTAAGTTATAATTATAATTCTATGTATAAAAAATTGTATTTTTGTGTTTTTTAAACTTATAAAATGTCACGTGAATATATATTTCACATGCTTACAAACCACGAATGCATGTGAATTTTATATTTATAGATTCATAATGTAAATTTAAATATAGATATCTCAAAAAAGCTTAAAGAAAACATTAGGTTTCTCCATGTTCTATTTGAATCATTTTTTGATTGCATTTGATGACAAAAAATGAACTAATTGATTTATGTGCAAAAATGAATCATCAATTTTTTATGGACCTTTTTTCAATTAATGATTAAACTTTGATTTAATCATTAATTTCAATTTAGTAACATTAATGATGAATAAATATGTGTTAATCGATAAATTATGATTTAATACATGTTAAATCTTTAATTTTCAGAATGAATGTCGTTATCAATGAATTCTTCCCATATCCTATATACACTCACACAAAAGAGTCATTGTAAATGATCGGTGATAAATGATGATGTATAGATACCGAAGAAAAAATTAATATATTTTTTAAATATAATAACTTAAATACAACTTTGTCATAACTCAAAAGGATTCGTTATCTTTATTTTCAACCTTATCAATAGTTTTATCACGGAATTTTTAATGGACATGACTTTTAAATATAAGTTATGCGATTTATATGTTTTAATATAAGTTATGAAATCTATTGGTAAAGGACTTTGAGGATAGGTCACCATGATTTTTTTTCGTATTTTTAGTAGGGGTGACAATTCGGTGCATTAAAGCAAACATGTCGATGATCAAAAGACAAAATTTTAATATACAATTGAATTTCTTTTTCAATAAACAATTTGTTTAATGTATCATTTTTTAGAATTTCTGTTTTAATTTATAAATAAAATATGTTCTAGTTTAGTTTTTTACTATAGATCATTTTGACTGTCCCGCCCGTCTGGTCTATTGGGTTGAAATTGTTACCCCTAATTTTTAGTTAAATTTTTGTTAAATTAAAGTAAAATAAAAGAATGATTTTTTATTTAAAAAGATAACAACTGGATTTTTTTTTTCATGTAGAGGATGGTTTTAGATTTTCTTAACTTAGCAATCTGTTTTTTTAATAATAAATAAAACGATGGTATGAATACGAAAAGATGTTATTTTAAGTTTAAATTATGTGATTGTTTGTTTATAATCACACGATAAAGATGCTTGTAAACACACTTATATATATATATATATATGACTCTATTACACAACAACAAGAAACCCTGCATCCCATAGATATAGTGATAGGATAGTGGGGTGGTAAACGTCCATAGCGGAGAGTCATTGCACCCATCAATCCATCATAGGTAGGGCGAATACGTCATGTGAAAGACTTGCATGCAACATCCATGATTAAGATCTGCATATAAAAAGTAAAGAAACATCTATTAATTTGTACTTAATCTTAATATAATATGATTTTCTCTCAAAACATCTGGTTATTTTCTCTTTCAGTTCGTATACGTGTGACAAATCAACATAATTGAATGAAGTGATGTTCACAATTCTTTTTGTCACATGACGAGAGTCTTGATTACCGATATATAAAAATGAACAGACAAATAAGTTTAATTTTTTTTTTTGAACGGCAAACTATCCTACTCCTACTCCTAAACTACTCCTTTACCTCCAGACTTACTTATTCCACCTAAGTTTAATGTAAAATTCATTTCTCTATTTTTTTCTATCAAAATGAAAAAAATAAAAAATTTGAATTTATATGTAACTGTAACGATTATGAATTAATCATATCAAACAACCCTTAATTAACGCTTGATAAAATCAAAACTGCTTATCATGACAATATGACCCCAATTGTAGGTAATAGACAACATATTGGTGGGTTCAAAATTCAAAAAGTCAAAAAGAATATTTGTTCTTGCGTCGTTTTCCACGGCGAATTTGCCACCATCCATAGTTGAAGCACCTTGACCTCCTATACTCATTTGACTTCAAGAAACCAACTACAAATCAAGTAAACCATAAATGTCTTCAAACATACATATCCCATCACTTAAATTAAAGTGTAGATTTTCGTTGAATCGGTATAACGACTCTAGAAGTTGATGATGTGTTATTCGGTTTTTATGATTTCATTCGGTTTGAATCACTAAAAACTTTTAAATCATGGTCGTTGAACGTGTACTGTACTGTATTTATGGGGTATTCAGAAAAGATAGTTACATGTGGTTTAGATTTGGATCATGGTTAATCGAATTAAAACTGGTTATTTTGGATATGTATTAAAATATATGAAATAAAAATTTTAATTATATACTTAAATTAGATTTGATTCAGTTATGTAAAGTTGTATTCATTATCATGATATAACACTGTGTTCCAATAGATAGATAGAAAATGACGAGAAGATGCAAAAGAAGATGGGAAGCGCTGTAAAATGAGGATTATGATATTCGTCCTTTCCTTCCCAGTTTTGAGAAGAAGACATAATCATACAAATTCAGACTTTTTCCCATCCGTTTCCCTTCCCAAAAATTTAAAGAACACGACTTGATCTATATATCTTTCCAAATCAATCTGTTTCCTCACTTAAAACGTTGTGGAACACAGCGTAAATCACTATAATTTCACTAGAAATTTTCAACATAACAAATAAATTTAGTGGTCCATAAGGACCATAACTAGTTTTAGATCTTTTCGATTCAAAGTTTAGATTGAGATCTTAAACGAGGATTATTGCTTTATTAATTACAGTTTAGAATCAGATTACATAAATATACATAATTATTATATTAAATATTCAGTTTGAAAACGTCTGATTTCCTTTAAATTAAATCAAGACTACTTAGTCATTTTATATTCAATCGAGTGATTCGACTTGGTTTCTCAATTTTCGTTTTCCTTTGACAACTCTTGATTGTAAGTAAGAGTTATAAAAATCTCTTTATGATCAATCAACAAAAACAACTAATAACATTCTTACCAAGTTTTAATTTATTCTATAAATTATTTAGTGAATTCTTTATTTCGATATATATGCACAAATGGTGAAAGGGAAAGGTTGAGTAAACTTGTGGCTTTGTACTCGTAAAACATTTTAAGTCAAAATGAATAAATTTTTTAAGAATAATATTTTTAATACTGGGTAAATACTAAGATTTAGTTGGGTTAATCCATCAATAACTTCTTTTTTTTGAATTTATAGGTAATTAACGTATTAAATTTAAATATTAACAAAGATTAACATATATTGTTGACTTGTAAACATTTTTTAAAAAATGACATGTTTTATCTTAACCAATTTTATCTTACTCACTTAATTTTTTTTATTTTAAAGATAACTAAGATCAAGTATTTCCGGTAAATATATCAACAGGGGCGGATGGAAGGCCAGGGCAGCGGTGGCCCAGGCCACCAGTCCTTTAAGCCCAATATGTAGAAATTTTTTAATTTTCTGATGGTCCACCCAGCCCATTGTTTGGAGTGAACCCATTAAATTATAGTAGTCCAAAAATAAGTGGCCCACGAATTGAAAACCTAGTCCAACACTCCCTCTCCAGGCTCCAGCGGTCCAGCGCCTCCAAATTGCAGAACCAATGAAGCGTGAATCTCCCATCTGCGTTCTTCCCAGCGCCGTTGCCCGCTTCCCTTCTTTTGCGTCGGTCGCCGTTGCCTGCTTCCCTTCTTCTGCGGCTCTGCGCGACTGCCCCGCCTGTCGCTGGGCGCCCGCCGCTGTCCCTCTCGGCTTCTCCAAGTCTCCGATTGCAAGCAGTGAAACACTGTCTGATCGTCGCAACGAGCCACCATCGCTGCCCTTCTTCTGCGCCGCTGCTCGCATGCCCCTTCTCAGGCTCTCGGCTTCATCTCCAATTCCTAAAGGTACGAATTTGGTTCTTGGCTCTTGCCTCTTGGCCTCCTGCTTTGTGATTTTAAGACTTGAGTGTTTTAGTTAATTGATGCTAGCTTGTTATTTGTTTAGTAAATTGCTTTGTGATTTTAAGACTTTGAGGGATTTGTTTAGTTAATTGATACTAGCTTGTTAATTGCTTTGTGATAAAGTTTTAATAGATAATTTTGAGTGTTAACTGTTTGTTAATTTTTGTTTAGAGTGCTTAGAATCTTAATTGTATACGTATAGATAAAGTTTTAATAGATGCAGTTTTTCAAGTTTGATTATTTAGTTGTTTGCTTTCTTGATTGGCTAATTGTTTTGTCAATTTATGCTTAGTTTTGATTTTATGTTCTATATTAGGACTAAGAGATTTTAATGTTAACATAAATTTGAGTTTTGACCTAACGTTTAGAGAGAATATTTCATTAAATTATTTGAGTTGGTTGAAAAAAATCTCAATCTGAGTTGCCGACCCGATTCATGAAGAATTTCGACGACCAAACAGGGAATTAGACCATACACGGTGCCACCACTGGAAAATTTTTCTAGATCCGCCACTGTATATCAACATTTTCGTCTCTGATATACATGGATTATGAATGTGCAGCGCCAACCCAATCATTTTTGAGGTTCAGGATAAAATTTTAAAAAGGTCCCTCTAAATATGTATGTATCAAGATAAACAAATTTTACATATATTTAAAATGGTAAATCAATAAAAATAATACAATTAGATAATGTTGAAATTAAAAATTTACAAGTTAATAACCATGTCCAATAACCTAATGGGTGCTTGATTCACAGAATCTAATGGAATTGAAATCAAAATTTGCTTCTCATGTGCTGTTTGACAATAAAAATGAATGGAATGAAAATTCTTTTTAAAAAAAAAAAACAAAGGATACTATTTTCCTTGGGTTAGTGCCATGAAATTTATATTCTATTCCAAATATTTTAACAAATCTAAAACCAAACCCTAGACTTCATCTTCACCGGCCTCAATTTTTATTCCTACAGTATCCGTTCCTTCCAGAATTCTATTATTGACAAATTACATTCCAGAAATAAACATTCTGCGAACCAAACGCTACTTAAATACATAATAGTTTTTCTTGAAATAAGGCCCAAAGATTAATGGGCCTAGGACAATTTTTCGTGTTATCTTAACTCATGACTTGCCCCGTGTACGTGAACGTTTAATGATTAAACTATAATATATTAATAGGTTGATTATGAATTATACAATGCCAAATTCTTTATACAACATACTCTAATTTCTCATACACCACATCTTATAATTTTGACCTATAATTTAACTAAATTGTTGTTTATGATTGGGTGTATGTTCCTCTTTTTCATTGAATAAAGAATATATTGGTCATGATTATGTTCCTCATACACCACACCCTATAATTTTGACCTATAATTTAACTAAATTGTTGTTTATGATTGGGTGTATGTTCCTCTTTTTCATGGCATTTATTTATATCACCTCTATTTATAATCATGTCATAATCATTACTAATATATTCTTTATTGGGCAAATGACTAAAAATAGTAACAAGTTTTGACATTTTTATCATTAAAAGTAACATTATTTATTTTTTATCATTAATAGTAACAAGTTTTTATTTTTCTATCAATAATAGTAATGGGTGACCTGTAAACCTGTTTAGCAGGTCACCAACTTTTCAGTTATCAAAAATAGTAACATCATCAATAATAGTAACATATCAAATAAAAATATAATTTTTTTATTTTATTAAGTTTTCTAATATTCCATAAACACCAAAATAAACCAAATTTTTATTCAGAATATTTACGGATAAATAATATTCGATTATTTAGTCACAATTATATATAATATGAATGAAAAAAATACTGTGAATCATTTCAATGTTCACTTTTTCGAACAAAAATCTACGAACCATCATTTGCTTAGTTTTTCCGAATAAAATAATACAAATCGTTCCATTTTTTTAGTTTTTTCCAATCTAAATGGGTCATAGTTTTTTTTATTTAAAAAACAAAAAATCAAAATGAGTCTCAATATTTTTCATTTATAAAATTATAAACCACAATGAGTCGTGGTTTTCCATTCATTGAAAAACTAAAAAATGAATGGGCCGCAATACTTTTTCCTCGTAGTAGTTTTCATTTGGAATAAAAAAATTACAAACTGATCAGCTTTTTAGTAAATTCCAAACGAAATTGATTACAAATTATACAACTTTTAGCTTTCCCAAATGAAAAATACGACCAAATCATGTTTTTGATTTTTTTTTACAAAAAACTATAAATCATTTTGATTTTTCGTACAGTATAATTGCAACTCATTTATATTTGTGTTTTTAACAATGAAAAAAACTACGAATTATTCCAGTTTATAGTTTCGTACAAGTGGTTATATATCGTTTTTATGGATTGCAATATTTTTCATTCGGCAAAACTATAAACTGAAATAATTCATAGTTTTTTTCATTGTTAAAAACACAAAAATAAATGAGTTGCAATTATTTTGTACGAAAAATCAAAATTATTTATAGTTTTTTGAAAAAAAAATCTAGATTGGGTCGTAGTTCTTCATTCGGGAAAGCTAAAAGTTGTATGATTTGTAATCAATTTCGTTTGGAATTTACTAAAAAACTGATCAATTTATAATTTTTTTTATTCCAAATGAAAAGTAATACAAATGAAAAAGTATTGCGAGCCATTCATTTTTTAGCTTTTCAATGAATAAAAAAACCATGACTCATTGTGGGATATAGTTTTATGAATGAAAAATATTGAGACTCATCTTGATTTATTGTTTTTTAAATAAAAAACTATGACCCGTTTAGATTAAAAAAAAACTAAATAATGGAACGATTTGTATTATTTTATTCGGAAAAACTAAAAAAATGATGATTCGTAGTTTTTTTTTGGAAAAATTGAAAATTGAAATGATTAATAATATTTTTTTCATTCATATTATATATAATTGTAAATAAATAATCGAATATTATTTATCCGTAAATATTCGGAATATAAATTTGGTTTATTTTGGTGTTTATGGAATATTAGAAAACTTAATTAAATAACAAAAAATATGTTTTTAATTTGATATGTTACTATTATTGATAAAAATCTGTAAAGATGTTACTATTTTTTATAACTGAAAAGTTGGTGACCTGCTAAACAGGTTACAGGTCACCCATAAACTATTATTGATAGAAAAATAAAAAGTTGTTACTATTAATGATAAAAAATAAATAATGTTACTATTAATGATAAAAATGTCAAAACTTGTTACTATTTTTGATCATTTGCCCTTCTTTATTCAATGAAAAAGAGGAACATACACCCAATCATAATCAGCAATTTAATTAAACTATAGGTCAAAATTATAGGGTGTGGTGTATGAAAAATTAGAGTATGATGTATAAAAAATTTGACCGAGTAATATTCCACCTAGATAATGATTAATTTATTATTATTTATTGACTTATTTATTTATGTGTGTGTAGTAAAAATAACAAAATCAAACATAATATCGATTGAACTAATATTAATATTGGTTAGAAAATTGGCACTTGTATGCACGATGTGTGACGGTCTTATGGGGCCAATTGTTGTTGGACCTGATGGTATGATTTTCATCATCGCAGATGTTATTTCGCGATATTTCTATAATTTTAAATTCATTTTTTATTAACTATATAATCGTACTTATACATATCTAGAATAACATTGAAAAATAGTTTCTAGGATTCATTATTTCTATTTTATGACATCGTTTGTTTGAGGAAATTACATTTTCTGATCCTTGTAGTCTGGTCAAGTAGGGTGAATTCATGAAGGGTATACACCACACTTTCACATTTTCAATCTTTCTGTACATTTCAGCATCACGTCAGATTTTCTCTATTCATCTTTTGCCTCTTTTTAAGTTGGAAATTTTCTCTCTTCATCTTTCTCCTCTTTCCAATTTAGAAATACACAGTTTTCTTAACATTTCAATCTTTCTTAATTTAATAAAACAATTAAACTAAAATATTTAATTTTATAAATATTTAAAACTATTACATAATTAAAAATTACAGAATAAAAAAAACTAGGTTTACATAGTGTTGTGGATGTATGTATTTATAGGAAAAAAAAGTTTAAATGGTCAAATGACCATTGAAGGGGAAAAAAAGCAACAAGCCGTTGAAAAGTTGGTGCGTCGAGGAGCGATAGAAATAGCCGGAGCTTATTAAGGGGGAGGTGTGGTCGACGACCTCCATCCCCTGTAGCAAGGCCGGTGAGGTCTCGGGGTGGGTATACCCCTCCCTCTTAGTTTACTTATTATTATTCAGATAATTCTTTCATAATTTATGTTTGATGTGACATTTTTTAATTTTAATAAATATATGTTAAGATGAAAATAATATTGTTTTATAACTTTGATCCTCGACATCAATCTATTTGGCACATGTACACTTATCAGTTGATAGAATGCTAATGAAATTAAGATGATTTGTACATAACAAAATTTTATCGGACATAATAGTTTTATATGAAGCAATTATTCTATCTTTGTTTGAAGATGGTAGAATGTAAAATTTGATAAAAATATTATTAAGGGTAGCACAATCAATTCATATGAAACTGTTATGTACATTTTATATGAAACTTTACTATTTATAAATCACCTTCTTGTAACACTATGATAATGCAAAGCCTGAATTTTAGTTGAGCGAGACCCTAACGTGGCTAGTCACGAATTCATGGTAAAATAGTTGTAACATAAAATATAAGGATAAAAAGACTTATAATGTGCATATCGAACCATGCAAATTACTGTAATACCCGTACGTTGTTCGGGTCAAACCTTTTTCTAAAATAATATACTCCATTGAACACACCCATATATATATATATATATATATATATATATATATATATATATATATATATTATTTAATTATATTATAATGATTAGTGACGGAAGTTTCTAATAAATTATATAGTTGGAAAAATAACAATAAAATTGGTAGCTGACTTGTCTATCGAATCTACTTTGGATTTAAGTAAACTTTGTTTGGTTCTGGAATGAATTATAAAAAATTATAAGAGTTTATTTCCATCAAAATTTATAGTTAAACAAATTTATTATATATAAATATTTGTTATAGAATTAAATCCCTAACATTTTACAACCCATACTCTTATTTGTGTTCGGTATAGAATTTTTTTCATGAGATTTACATTCTGTTAAAAAATTTGCATTTTGTAGCATTTTTATTTATTAGAAATTTGTCAAAGAATTTGGACTATCATTTAAAGATAATTTGTTAATCTGAATAATGTAATGTAAGTGAAATTTATAATCCTAAAGGGAATGTTGAGTTTTTAAATAATAAAGAAATATGTGATTTAAGAAATCTCATAATTTTAAATTTTTACTGAAATCTGTAAGTTAAACACGAGATTTTTAATGCAAATCTCAATAAATTCCAGAATATCTGCAAACCAAACGTCTCATTAATCTATGATAACGAGTCGACGACAACGACGGTTTATATCAACAAAATGAAGATTCTAAAAACTAAATAATAGAAAAAAGACGAAAGAAATTAAACTAATAAAAATATATTGATTTTCTAATATAAATCTTGATAAAATAATACCCTCGTGACAAATTATGTACGTACCGAAAGATCGTTTCATAATTTGATTATCCACGTGGCACTTGCTGTTAAAATAAGTGATTACTCTCACTCGTCGTGAATAGACGTGGTAAATCAATCGTATCTCATGTGGTCAGATACATTATAAATATTAAATGAAAGATTTAATTTGGGTAATTTTAAGTATTTCATAAAATTTATAGTATAAGTTTTAATCCACCAAATCCGTAGTCCTCCCACTTCCTCACACGACTAACTAACAAAATAGTTTATTAAAATTTAAGAGCAAGTTAGATGGTGTTTGGTTTTGCGATATTAACGTGATTATTAGCTTATTATGTTACAATAACGTAAATAATTGGTTTAAAGTGTTTGGATTGCATACGTTAATAAGTGACTATTTGCGTTTAGTGTTAATTTTACCACACATTTTCATAAGTTAAAAAATGTAGTTTATTTGCCTAATAAGTTATTATTTGGTCATTTTACAAGTAAAAACGCAAATCCAAACACGTTAAAAATTGATTATTTGATATTTGATGATTATGATAGCAAATAGTAGAAGCTAAACCAAACACTATATTTCCGTAAGCACTTTTTGTTACAACTATTATCTGATTATTAGTTTCCAAAACGCTACAACACTTTTCCAAACGCAAACCCAAACACACTCTTAATAAATTTCAATAAAATTTAAGTGTTATCGTATCTCTATTTCAATTAATTTATAGAAATGACAACTCTAAATAATCGATTTAACAGTTAAGGTTTAAAAATTTTTTAAATTTTATATTGGGTTCTACTTATGTAGTACAATTTGCATATATAATCCACAAACCGAAATATCCTCTGTATATGATTTGGTTTAACTGTGTTACAAACACTCTAAGCTTGAATGTTTTGATTTTGAATAAATGTGGCAATTTTGACCCAACGGGACGAACAGTTAGATTGACCCATTGTAAAAAACTAAGATAAACCATAACTTTCCTTTTAAAAATGAAAATTTATAAAATGCTGTATTAAAAAAATTGTTCTTTGAAAAAAATTTCAAAAGTATGTAATATTTATTACATTTAGTCGTCAACCCTTTTGACTGAATTAGCTGAAATTGTCACCCCGGACTTTGAATGTGAATATAGGTGACTTACCAATTTTTCTAATTTTATTTTCTTAATCTTAAGCAACTTTTAAGAGTTTCAGTTACTAATTTACTATAATCTCAAAGCACTAGCTATAAACTTCAAGCCTGATATTAATTTATAGAAATGACAACTTTAAATAAACGATCTAACAGTTAGGGTTTACAAATTTTTAAAATTTATATTGGGTTCTATTTAGGGTTAAGTGTTATTTTGACCATCCAACTTTTAAATTTTTTTTGATTTAGCCATTAAACTATTTTTTGTTTCGATTTAACCACTGAACTATTTTTTGTATACATATTTAGCCACTAAACATTCTTTTTACCGATTTAACCACTGAAAATTGTCCCGATTTGGCCACTAAACTATCATATTTTGTAGCGATTTAGCCATTAGTTTTATTCATTTTTCCCAAAATAGAACATTAAACAAAGTTTAGTGGTTAAATCAGGACAAAAAATAGTTTAGTGGCTAAATGGGACAAATCTGGAAGTTGGATGGTCAAAATAGTACTTAACCCTTCTATTTATTTAGTCCAAGTTGCATATATAATCACAAACCGAAAAATCCTCTACTTATGATTTGGTTTGCAGTGTTTGGATGAACTTTTAAAACTAAATGAACTGTGTTACAAATGCTCTAATTTTGAATGTCTTTATTTTGAATAGAGGTGACAATTTTGACCCAACGGGACGAACAGTTAGATTGATCCTCATTGTAAAAAACTAAGATAAACCATAACTTTTCTTTTAAATATGAAAATTTATAAAACGGTGTATTACACATATTATTCTTTGAAAAAAATATCAAAAGTATGTAATATTTATAATTTTTAGTCGTCAATCCTTTTGATTGAATTAGCTGAAATTGTCACCTCTGACTTTTAAGAGTTTCAGTTACTAATTTTGTAACAACCTAACATTTGTCAAGCATGTAAACATTTGATTTTGAGATAATAATGTAATTTTATTACATTATTTATGATGTAATATATATTAAGTTTGAAATAATATGACTATTTAAAATTAATTGAATATTTATATTATAAATCATTAATGATGACCAAAATAAAAGAGATGTAAAATACAAATGTTTAGTGGGTTAAACAACAAATATAATTAAATAATATATATAAACCAAAATAATGATCAATTAAGATCATTTAACAAAATTAACTTCTCTCTCTACTCTCTCACTAAGTATACGGCTCTCTCTCAATTTGTCAAAGAAATTCAAGAATTGAGGATTTAATTGAAGAATCAAGATCAAAGGAGTTACAATAAGCATCAAACATCATCAATTAGCAAGAATTTGAGGTAATAACTTCTTAAATTTCGAAATATATATGTATTTGGTACGGTTTTGAGAAAAACCGAAACCAAAGAATTAATTTATGAAATTCTTGGTTGCATGTAAGAAATTTTAGTAGTTTATGGTAAATTCAAGTTGGTAAATGATAAAGAAACAAAGAATTTGGATTGGATCCTTCAAATAATGAAGAAATCAGAAAATTTTGTTAATTATGTGTTCTTGACAAAAATTCGAATATTTGGATGATCTTGATCGAAATATGATGTTATTAAAATGGGAAATTAGTATAAAATCAACCTAATAATAGTAATAGAACATAAAATTAAGTTGCATGTTGATGAAAATGAAATTTAGATAATTATTGATAAAATCCGAATGAAGAACATGAAGAACACCAAGAACAAAATTCTGGGAAAAATTTTCTAAGTCCTTGAGTCCGAATTCGGTTGGAACCGAATTCGAATGATGGGTCCTGATTTCGGATGATGTCAAATTCGCATTGGGTCAAATTCGGGTCCTATTTCGGATATAACCTTAATTCGGAAGTGATGCTAATTTCGGATCTATAATGATCCTAATTTGGTTCCCAAGTCATCCTAATTTCGGACCTTACGTTTCGGATTGGTCCTAATTCGGATTAATTATCTGGTCCGAATTCGGGTGCCCAATTCGGTTGGATCCGAATCCGGGTCCCCAATCCGGATGAATCCGAATTTGGGTGATCCGAAACCCGATTCTATATAATTTGATATATATATTTAGTGAATGTTTGGAGAATTAAAAGAAAAAAAAAAAGATTGATGAACTGAAAGTTATCAGAATCAGATAGAAATAAAGAATTTATGACCAAAAGATGATGACATTAATAGAGATGATGAAAATGACATGATATTATCATGAATGATTTTGAACAGGTTCAGTATATTATCTGAACAAAGACTAAAAGACTTAAAAGCGGGTCAGAGACTTGATTTGACAAAGAAAAAGAATTGACAAGATTACAGATTGACAAAATCCTGAGATAACTCAGGTGGCAGATTCATATATCTGTTTGACCAAGACCCAGACCTGTGAGTTATAGATATTCAGATTGAACATGCATAGATCCGATTGAGATATATTGTTGCTGATAGATTTATTGATATTCATTTATCAGCTGGAATGAGACCTGTGCACACCATGGATGGGTGTTGCCCAGTGGATCATGATAGCTATTTGATTATCTTTTAATATTGCATTTAATATTGCTTCAGACTTTGCTTTATGATTCATTGCTATCATGACTTCTAAGACATATGCTTACATCATTGATCAGACATTTGATAGATTGATTCAGCTTGACTAGCCCTTATGGTCTATTGTTCTAGACCCGGCTTTTTCACCAGTTCTTATGAACTTGGTAATGATCTCCGATGTTCCGCCATATTGACTTACTGGTAGCTAGCCCAGTATGTGGCTGATCCCCACGATTTAAGCGTGAGTGTGGCTTGAACATCATCCGATCTTATGATACTATATCTCAATCATGAGGGCTGTAGCGGCAGCCAAGACATATCACGCTAAGATTTATGACTCCGCTTGACACGCATGTTAATATTGAAAATCTATAAACTCACTAAGCTTTGCTTACAGATGTTGCTTTAAAATTTTACAGGAAGAGCCAAAGGAAAATCACCTGCAGGACCTAGTGCTTAGGTCATCAAGAAATCCAAGTTTTGAAGCTTTCCTAGACCACTTCTCAACAAACTTTCTGGTACTGATTGGAAGACAGCTAATGTGGTGGTTCTGGGTAGACTTGATGTGATGATTGATGTTATGATTAGATTAGATGTTACCCTTTTTATAACTTTAATTTGAAATATGTAATCTGTATCCTAATATGTAATGTACATGTAATTTTATTTTTCCGCAATTTAATTACCCTATCTTAGTATGGTTGATATCGTATTGCATATGATGTGGGACCTAGACTGGTGAGCACTGCCCCGTAAGGGGTGGTCTTCACAAATTTACTATAATCTCAAGCTCTAGCAATAAACTCCAAGCCTGATATTAATTTATAGAAATGACAACTTTAAATAAACATTCTAACAGTTAGGGTTTACCAATTTTTTAAATTTTATTTGGGTTCTATTTATGTAGTCCTAGTTGCATGTTTAATCACAAACCGAAAAATCCTCCACTTATGATTTGGTTTGCAGAGTGTTTGGATGAACTTTTTATAGAAATTGGTATGACCGAAAGATTAACGAGTATTATATTGAAAATAAGAGTACAATGATATGGTTTAGAGAAGCTAACAAAGGCCCTATATATAGATAAAGAAACCCTAAACTATGCAAACCCTAAAAGCCCAAAGGCTAAATGGGCCTAACATTATTGTAACCCTAATATCCCCTCTCAAACTCACAATGCCACAGCAATGAACATTGAGAGTTTGTCCGATAAAAACCGAAAACGAGCAGCAGAGTGAGCCTTAGTAAAAATGTCAGCAACTTGTAGAGCGGAAGGCACAAACGGTAAGGAAATTGTTCCCATCTGAAGATGATGGCGAGTGAAGTGACAATCAATTTCAATGTGTTTCGTTCGTTCATGAAAAACAGAATTACGAGCAATCTGAATAGCACTTTTGTTGTCACAATGTATTCGGGTAGACTGAGATAGGCGAACCCCCATGTCAGCAAGTAACCAGCGTAGCCAAACAACCTCACTAGTAGTAGCAGCCATAGCCCGATACTCGGCTTCAGTAGAAGAGCGAGAAACAACATCCTGCTTCTTACACTTCCATGAAACAAGTGAATCTCCAAGAAAGACGCAAAAACCAGTAGTGGACTTACGATCAGTCTGATCCCCAGCCCAATCAGCATCACTGTAAGCACGTAGATCAAAAGTAGATGACGATGGAAACACAAGCGTCTGAAACTGAGTGCCCCTTAGATATCTCAGAATGCGAAAGACCGCCCCCCAATGTACAGTCGTAGGAGCAGTCACAAATTGACTGACAATGTGGACAGCATGAGCAATATCAGGTCTGGTGACCGTGAGATAAACTAAACTACCCACAATGGTACGATACAAAGTCGGATCATCAAGAGGAACACCATCAGTAGGGGAATAACGAGCATTAGTTTCCAAGGGAGTATCCACAGTCTTGTTGTCAGATAGGCGAGCACGTTCAAACAAATCCGAAATGTACTTAGACTGGGAAAGAAGATATCCCTTGTCAGAATGAGCAACCTCTATTCCCAGAAAATAACGAAGCAATCCCAAGTCCTTCATAGCAAAACGGTGAGCTAAATCACGCTTCAAGGACTCAATACCGACATAATCATCACCAGTAATAATCATATCATCCACATACAAAGATAAGAGTATCCGTCCTGCACTCGTACATTTAACAAACAAAGCAGAGTCATGGTTACTAGGATGAAAACCAAGAGAGGTGATGACGGTGGAAAACTTCTCAAACCAAGCACGAGGAGCTTGTTTGAGGCCATATAATGCTTTGCGCAGCCGGCATACTTCTCCTGGCTTGTGAGCAACACCAGGAGGAGGAGTCATATAGACCTCCTCATGCAAATCACCATTCAAGAAAGCATTCTTGACGTCCATCTGAGAAATATTCCACTTGCGAATAGAGGCTACTGCAATCAACATACGAACTGTAGTCATTTTGGCTACAGGAGCAAAAGTCTCCTCATAATCCAGACCATATTCTTGCGAATATCCCTTAGCAACCAAACGGGCTTTATACCGTTCAATAGATCCATCAGACTTGGTCTTAATCTTATACACCCAGCGAGAACCAATAGAATGTTTTCCAGATGGCAACGGAACCAAATCTCATGTACGAGTCTGATGAAGAGCAGTCAATTCCTCAGCCATAGCATTCTGCCAAAGAGGATCAGAAACAGCCTCTCTAAAAGAGTTGGGTTCAGCCAGACTGTGAACTTTAGCAATGAAGGAAGCAAACGAAGATGAGTATGATGAATAAGCAAAATCAGAAAGTTTAGTGGACTTACGAGAACGAGTTGACTTGCGTACAATAGGAACCTCTGCATTCTCAACTGGTGATGGGATGGACGTAGGCACAGATGGAGCTGTAGGAGTGTCTGTAACAGAGGCATCCATTGTTGTAGATGTCTAAGAAGGTTGACTATCCATGTTATCAAGATCATCAGTGAAAGGATCAACAAACAAAAGGTCAGATCGGGTCATATCATGAGATTTGGCAGGAATAGAATAAAAAGGAATATGTTCCAAGAAGATCACATGACGCGAAGTGTAGAGCTTTTGGCTTATTGGATCAAAACATCGATACCCCTTTTGACTAATCCCATAACCCAGAAAAACACACAAGGCAGCTTTGGAAGACAATTTATTGCGTTCTGCATGCGGACGAAGAACAAAGCAGGCACAGCCAAAGACACGCAACGAAGAGTAATCAGGTTTAGATCCATAAAGTTTTTCAAAAGGAGACAGACCAGAATTATGGGCCGTAGGAATGCGATTAATGACATAAGCAGCAGTATGAACTGCTTCCCCCCAGAAAATGCTAGGAACCTCAGAAGATAGTAATAGAGAGCGAGCAGTTTCAACAAGATGACGATGTTTCCTTTCAGCAACGCCATTTTGTTGAGGAGTGTCAGTGCATGAGGTTTGGTATAGGGTACCATCAGAAGAAAGCAATTGTGTAAACTCATTAGAAGTATATTCCCCCCCCCAAGTCACACCTAAAACATTTAATAACAGCTGAATGTTGGGTTTTGACAAGAGCACGAAAATCCTTGTAAATAGAGAGAAAATCTGATCTATGTTTCATAAGATATACCCATGTATAACGAGTGTAATCATCAATGAATGAC
This sequence comes from Centrapalus pauciflorus, assembly GCA_020465985.1. NCBI lineage: Eukaryota > Viridiplantae > Streptophyta > Magnoliopsida > Asterales > Asteraceae > Centrapalus > Centrapalus pauciflorus. The sequence goes on from JAANYP010003435.1 coordinate 392,110, forward strand.
ACATAGTATTTGGAACCCCCTTTAGAACAAACAGGTGCAGGTCCCCACACATCAGAATGAACAAGATCAAATGAAGCATAAGAACAAGACATACTTTTAGTAAAAGGTAGGGCTGAAAATTTTGCCAGTTTACACCCACTACAATCAGAAATATTAGATTTACTCAAATGTCCTAAAGCGCCTGTAGAGGCTAAAAATTGTAAACGAGAAGTAGACACATGACCCAAACGAGAATGCCATAAATAAAAATCAGACGACAAAGAAGACAAACGAAATGAAGACAAATCAACACCCGCAGCAGCAACAGTAGATAGCCTCAGATCATCCACAACATATAGCTCCCCTAGCTTATGGCCTGTCCCAATCACTGTTTGAGAATGAGGGTCCTGCACACAACAATGGGTATCAGAAAAGAAAACATGATATCCAGATTTACATAATTGACTGACCGAGACAAGATTCATGGTAAGAGTAGGAATATAGTATACATTAGGAAGAGACACATGTGGGGAGACAACTGTACCAACACCTTCTATAGGCATAGGTGTACCACTAGCAGACATAACAGATAGAGAAGAATCAGCAGATAATGAAACAAACGAAGACAAATGAGGTGACATATGATTGGACGCTCCTGAATCTAAAATCCATAAGGATAAAGGTGTACCTGAATTACCAGACGAAGACAAACCTGAATGAGGAGAGGCTGACATGGCAGTGGTGGAGAGGAATTGCCGAAACTGCTCAAACACGTGAGGGTCCAAAACAGATGGAGAGGGATTGGTATCAGTAGATCCCGAATCAACAGAAGGTGTAACAGCAGCAACATTAAACTGAGGTGGACGAGACGTCCATGTAGAGGATCCCGGTGACTTATTCTGCGAGAAAGAACGATTTGGCTGTTGTTTACTTTTGCCGAGCAATAAAGGGCACTGAGACTTCCAATGATTCTTCTGTTTACAATAAGCACACTCATCTGAAGCAATCTTAGAGGCAGGTCGAGTCTGATTAGAGTTAGACAAATGAGATCGTTGTGGGACAGCAAAGACAGCAGGGGTAGCAGTACCAGATGATTTAGTCCCCTTATCACCCTGAGACTTCAAACGAGTTTCCTCTGCTATTAATTCATGAACCACCGAATCAACAGTAGGAAGAGGCGAGCGGTGAAGGATTGTCCCTCGTAATCCTTCAAAATCAGACCGTAGTGCCATCAAAAATTGTACCAAACGCTGTTCCTCTCTCCTATCAATATATGGCTGAAAGGTCTTCAAAGCGGCGGATTCAGTAAGAGCTAATTGATCCCATAAATCAGACATGGCAGAGTAAAACTCCTGAATACTTAGTGTATTCTGTTGGAGCGCACGTATATCGGTTTCTAATTGATACTGCTTAGCGAAATTAGACTGCGTGTAAAGTCTCTCCAAATGGTCCCAAACCTGTTTTGCGGTATCATATTTTGCTAACTGAATGCCAATAGACTGAACCACAGAATTATTGATCCATGTAATAATCTTAGAATTATTAGTCTCCCATGTATCAATAGCAATAACATAATCAGTAGCATCAGCATCAGTAGGTTTAACCTTAGTACCAGAAATATATCCCCACATAGACTTTCCACGCAAGAAATTTTTCATCACATAACTCCAATACCCATAGTTCTTACCATCCAACTGAACACTAATAGCCTGTAACGAATCCTCTTTTCCACCCGCCATGATAGAATAGCCAAACAAAAAAAACGATAATCGACCACCCACCCGAGTACCAATATCAATACACCGCAAAACTAAACAAGTAAATCCGCAATCAAACTAACAAAACATGCAAATGATAAACCCTAATAAATCAATCCACCAACAACATAGACCACAGCAGCGGCAATGTTCAACCAAATCGCAGGCTCACAGATCTAGGGGTGAGCGACGGGTACCATTTCCCGAACCCGAACCGGTACCGAATTAATATATTCGGTTCGGTATTCGGTTTTTAAATTAGCTAAAATTCGGTATTCGGTACTTTCGGTTCGGTAATTAGCTATAATTCGGTATTCGGGACCGAACCGGCACCATATAAAATATACGGTTCGGTATTCGGTTCTTCCAAAACTAATAATTCGGTTTCGGTATTTTCGGTATCGGTACCGGTTCGGTTCGGTACGGTACCGAGCTCACCCCTACACAGATCCAAATCAGAACCAAAAACTAAATCCACAAGGCATAACCAAATTAAAACCAACCCAAAATTAAAATGATCATACCAACGGGAGCGGCGGCGAAGCAGTCAACAAATCAGCGGCAGCGGAGGCGGCACGAAAAAACAGCAGCGTCGGTCAACAAAATTAGCGGCGGCGTGCGGCGTCGGTCAACAAAATCAGCGGCGGCGAATCCCAACAGAATCAGCGGCGGCGAACCCCAACAAAATCAGCGGCGGCGTGCGGCGTCGGTCAACAGAACTCACCGAACCCTGGCGGCGAACTCACCGAACCCCAACAGAAATTGGTATGACCGAAAGATTAACGAGTATTATATTGAAAATAAGAGTACAATGATATGGTTTAGAGAAGCTAACAAAGGCCCTATATATAGATAAAGAAACCCTAAACTATGCAAACCCTAAAAGCCCAAAGGCTAAATGGGCCTAACATTATTGTAACCCTAATACTTTTAAAACTAAATGAACTGTGTTACAAACGCACTAATTTTGAATGTCTTGATTTTGAATAGAGGTGACAATTTTGACTCAACGGGACTAACAATTAGATTGACCCCAATTGTAAAAAACTAAGATAGAACATAACTGTTCTTTTAAAAATGAAAATTTATAAAACGGTGTATTAAACAAATTGTTCTTTGAAACAAATTTCAAAAGTATGTAAAATTTATTACTTTTGGTCGTCAACCCGTTTGATTGAATTAGCTGAAATTGTCACCCCTGATTTTGAATGTGAATATAGATGAATTACCAATTTTTCTAATTATATTTTCTTAATCTTAAGATATTTTTAAAAGTTTCAGTTATTAATTTACTATAATCTCAAGCTCTAGCAATAAACTCCAAACCCGATAATTGGTTGATACATCATACATCACACCAATTGACAAAAATATTTCCAATTATGTAGTTGGGTGATAAAAATGCATACGTTGATGCAATGGTATACCAAAGACGTCCTTGGTTTGTCTTGCCAAATTTGGTAAAGCAAGTGAGCGAAGCATACATGTACACTAAAATATAAATTATCTTTCTAACTTATGATAAGTATCATAAAATCATGAATGATAGTGCCTAAAACCTATAGTTAATAGCTTGTAGGTCTAACTAGTTTTATTTAACATGCTCGTGACGATCGTCACCAATAAATTAATGATTCTACTAGCCGTCATCAGAAAAAAGTAAAAAAAAAGACCCAAGAAATTCTACATAATTTTAGTCGAAAATTTTGTAGTTGTATACTTTTGTAAATGGACAATAGCATGGAATGAATTAAATGCCGTTTATATCAGTCTAAAAATAAAATTTTCTTTTATTATTGTATAAATAAATTGACATCTAAAGGATTTTGGTGAAACTAGAACAACGACGAATGAGTGAAAGTTGATAAATTAAAATTAGGGTTTAATATAGAAATTCACAATAATGATTATTATAAAAAGTATTTACAACTAAAAAAAAAGTAATTTAGTGAAGGATCAAAAGTGAAAAAAAGTTAAATAGCAAAATGGTCATTTTTAAAAAATTAACCAGTTAAAGGATGAAATACGTAAAAAGACTTAAACCATAGAGACGACCAATGTAATTTTTAAGTTAAGTAATGTAACACCCTTCAAACTCGGCTAAATATCACGTCAATTACAATACACAAGTGTCAATAACGCATAAAATATTCATTACCAAATGTCAGAGGTTTACACAAACACAGTTAATAAAAACATTTAGTATAACATAAACAATCCCGTTTAGCTGATAATCTCAACTGTACATAACATGAAACCAATATATAAAGTTTTTCCCAAAGCAGTTTTGTCATACAGTCACTGTGACATCAAGAACTCTCGACAACATTCTCTAAGCTCCTACTTCTGATCAGGAGTTAGCGGCCCTATCTTCTGTACCCCTAACACACACATTTAGACTCGAATATGTAAGCTTTCACAGCTCGTGAGTACACAATGATTTGACTCTGCAACTAATCACATAACACGTGCTAAACATGGCAATCACAATAACTTTACACTCTCTGGCATAACTCATGCCTCACTAACCTCTGCCCATAGGCCATTGTGATCAAATAATACACTTAGATGCACATCTCAATAGAGGAAAATCCTCCCCCTACTGCCAAGCCACACACGTGGAGACTAGCAGGAATGATAAAGCTCAAGAGCGACCTGCCAAAAAACCACATATATACATGGGAACTCTACATAGAGTTAAACAATGTTAATCAACCTCTCGATAACACATCGTGATCAATTCTACGAGGATCTCATTTCACATTTCACTATTCATACACGTATATAACATCATAATAAAGAAAGATAAGATCATACCTGAGGGCAGTTCGCAGTGCCCACAATATCATCTCAGATAATATATGCACAAACATTGACTCGAATAAAAGTAGGCCATTGAAAGAACTCGTGTACTCACCTGGATCACGATAGTCAACTCTAACTAGTCTCGGTGACCCAAATCTATCTCGATCGGAAATCTAATAGTCCCTGTATGCACAACAAATCTTCACAAATTAATCCCAATTCAACACACTGGCCCAAACAGGATTGATCACGGCCACGCTCAACCCAGCGCAGGCCATGCTCCTCATCACGGCTGCGCTCATCTCAGTGCGAGTCGCACTCACGGTGAGGTGCATGTTTTCTGGTTCTTTTTCAGCTCTGGCCAAGGGGAATTTCAACCCCTAAACTCGATTTCAGCCATATAAACTCATAAAAACCTTACAAAAACACTTCTAATATACGTCCCAATCATTTCCCATAATTCCACAACATTTAACATACTAAAACTCAAGAATCAAACTTATTTTTAGCTTGCAAACTTGAAGAACACCAAACACATGGATGAAGATGACTTCCGGCCTTCAATTCACTCTGATATGGCTTCAATCTTTCTGTTCAGCAACAACAAACACACACACACACACACATATTCTTGGAAGTGAAGGGAGTAAAGAACATGTTATACATATATACGTATCCGAATATATCACGGGTTTGACATCACTACCCGACCCCGTTATAAAAAATTCACATATAGTAACAATAAATCTCATTCGGTCTCGTGAAGCCATAATTATTATTAAGCCACTAAAATTATATTCTAAAGTCACGTAATATCGGTTCCGACACGTATAATTCACTATGAGACGATGATCATTATTATAATTAGTCAATGAGATAATTACATGTAGCTGCACGGAAGTCATGGTGTTACAAGTAACTGAATCCATAATTTTCCATAGACCACATGAACTAAATTTGTAATTTACCTATTTTTATATGATACAAAATTGAAATGGAGAATGACATCTTTAACAAAAACATATTTAAAAGCAATGTATTTTAATATATAAAAATGCATATTTTAATTAGCGCTTATCATAAGAAAACAACATGTTTTTTATTTTATTTTTACGATTTTATTTCTCGTTGTTGTTTATCATCAATAAAATTCTCAAGTCATATAATTTCTTTTTTCATTTTAAAAAATTTATATATTATACCAGGTATAATAGGTAAACACAAAAACTGAGTTATAATAATGGGTTTATTATGAAAAAACCAATATGTTTTTACGGTTTTTGTGTTTTCGTATTTCAATGTTATTTTTTACTAGAAAAATTCTCTAGTTAATTTTTTTTAGCTTAGTGAAATTTAACTATTAGAGTCCGATTATATTTAGTTAACCGGGTTTTTAACTGAAAAATCGGGTTACGATATCCAAATTTCACTAAACAAAAAAAAAATATCTTGGGGACTTTTATAAGAAAAAAACAACATGGATAGACAAAAACGCAAAAAACGTGAAAACATGTTGGGTTTTTCATAATAAACCTTATAACAATAGACTAATTTTTGAAAAGCAGAAAAAACTAAATTGCTTGAGTATTTAATGAAAAAAAATAACGCAGAAGGACTAATCGGCATCGTTCCGATTCAGTCTCAGTTTCTCGACTTTTACAAAGACAAAAATATAAAAACGGACCGGATCATAACAAACTCAGTGGAACCAAAAATTATAATAAGAAAACTTTAGGAACCGAAAATTAACATGAAATATGTAAACTGGTCCAGTTTGATTAAGGCCAAACATGATTTTGGTCATGCCTAATCATAACTACAAAAACTCTAATTATGTTAGATTTCGATTTGAATTGGACCCATACAAAATCTTTATTTTTAAAAGCTTATTTAATAAAGTTCCAAACTAATATTGACAATGATGGAATTGCACATTCAAAAACTACCAAAAAAATTCAGTTCGAACTTCGAAGAGGGAGATAACCACAAGCAATTTATATTTGAAAGAAAAAAAATTAAACTCCGTAACTCATGCAATATTGTGTAAGTTAAACAAACCATCTATGATTTCGTTCCATCCAACTTTAAAAAAAAATTTAAATTTTTTTCATCAATAATAATGCACGTCCACGAATAAAGGAAAAACATTGTTATACGTACACCACTCTCTCCTTAATTTTTACTAATCACATCCTCTTTACTCACATGATTTGAGTTAATATCGTGAGACCCAATGATTAAAAGTTAATTTCTTATCACATTAAGAACAAATGTGTGATTAGCAATTGAAAGGGTGTGCATATAGAATACCCTAAAGGAAAACATACAATTGTTACGAAATTCTAGTCACGATCCATTCCCATATTGCCCATATGAAGACATATCAAACCCGAAATTGATTTGTTGGTGTCGTTTGTTTTTTATAATAAGATCTTTTTTGAGCACTTATGTCTTCTAAAGGAAGCAGGGCCGACCCTGAGCAAGGTCAACACGGGGTCCATTCTCAAAAAATTTATTATATATAATTAGGTCTATTAATGACTAAACAAGATTATCGACCGCCACAGTTTTTAGTTTATATTATATAATTATAAGTTTTTAGTTTTTTATTTATCATTTTTATTTGAATTTTGCTTATTTTAAATATACATATATATATTTATAGGGCCCCATTAAGTTTTTGCCCGGGGCCCGCAAATATGATTGGACCGGCACTGAAAGGAAGACATTTGACATGTAATAATCAAAATTGAAGACATAAAAAGATTTTTGCATGACTAATGTCTTAAAAAACAAACGGTAGTTTTATTGATTCGGACCAATTTTTATAAAAGGTATAAAAAATAAAGATAAATAAATAAAAAAAGAAATTACAATAAGAGAAAAAATAGTTGGCCATGTTTCAAAATAAATAAAAAGGGCATGGTTGCTTGGTGGCTCAAGAGAGCGAAAAAAGGCACAAAAAACCGTGTGAAATCGCCTCCAAACCTTTGACTCTCTCCCAAAATTTCTTACCTTCTTCACCTTCTCTTCACTCTTCCATTTATAACACCCAAACAAACCCCGGATTCATGATCATCCACAAATACCACCAACCATGATCACCGGAAAATTTACATCTCAACTTCCGATTAATCTATCAAACATCATGAACAATTCTTCCCCTTTCAATTTTCTTCTCACTTGTTTCTTCTTCATTTTCCCTTTAATTCTTTCATTTTCCACCACCGTCAATTCCGACCCACGTGCAACCGCCGCCGGCAGCCTTATATGCGGCACCGGAAGACCAACGATGGTAAGTTACATCCCGACATTCGTACAAGCAATGGAAAGACTCTCAAGTAATCTCAACGATTCCACCAACAATTTCGCTATTACTAACATCACTGATCCAACTTTACCCCCTTTTTTCGCATTAATCCAATGTCACCGTGATCTTTCCCGTACCGATTGTCTTGTTTGTTACGCCGTCAGCCGTACCTCCGTTCCGGCATGTCTTCCTAGAACATCTGGCCGGATCTTTATGGACGGATGCTTTGTTCGTTACGATAATCATAGTTTTTTTCAGGAAGCAATTGATCCTGAAACTGATGCAAAAAACTGTAGTTCGACTTTGGATAGTAATAATTGGAATGATTTTAGAGGTGGATTTCCGGAATTTAATACAAGTGTTGGTGATTTGGTTGAAAATCTAACGGAATCAGCTTTACGGAATGGTGGATTTAGGGTTATGGAATTAAATGGTGTTTATGGATTGGCGCAGTGTTGGGAAAGTTTGAGTTCTGAAGAGTGTAGGGTTTGTTTGGATAAAGCAAAAACAGAAGCAATTAGTTGTTTGCCAAGTAGAGATGGAAGGAGTATGAATGCAGGGTGTTTTTTGAGGTATTCTACACAGAAATTCTTCAACAATGATGCACAATCAAGTGGGGGTAGTTCTGGTATTTCACTTGTTCTCCCTTCTTTGTAAATTTTTTGATGATTGATGAATTAGTTTCTATAATCTATCTGATTTATTTATAAAAATATTTGAGATTTTGAGTTTGATTATGGGTTTGAACTTTGAAGATCAAAATTTTACCTTTTACATTATATAAAACTTTAGAATTTTTTTTTTTATTAAATTGGGTTGAAAGCAACAAACTAACATACTCAGCGTTCGGTTTGGCTTGTTAAAGGCTCGAGTTTAATTTGGATTCACACACAAACAAATACCGAAACTAGGCAACCTCAGTTTTCAAGATTCGATCACGAGCAGAGTTCGAGCTCAATAGGTCATGTTGAGATCGGTTCGGCTCGTTTAGGTCCTTAGGATTGATGGGGTGGTTATGGCAATTCAGTTGATTCCTTTGTTATATAACTATATATATGTATAATATAATAATTACATGAATAATAAAATTTGCTTAATTTTAGTTAGTTAGTTATTAAATTAATCCATATTAGATTTACATAGATTTGATTTAGTTTAAAATTTAAAAATAAAATGAGTAAATGACGTGGCAAAAGGAGAGAACGACACGTGACAAATTAAATGAGAGGATGCCATGTGGCAAATTAAATGAGAGCTTGCCATGTGGCATTTAGTTACTCTTTTAATAGTATAGATAGAGATAGATTTTATTAAAATTCTGGGTTTTCTTTGGTGAATGAAGATCATATAATTTCTGCATATTTTGGGTTTAATATTTGATAAGTTCGAAAATTTCTGGGTTTTGTTGTTACTTGAGCTTAATGTGATTTTGAAATCACTTGGAAACTTTTTCTATAACTTTTTTTGAATTTTGTGATCCCAATGCCCAAAAGCTTCCATTTTTAATCATTTGGAAACATTTTCAAACTTATTATTTTTTTTTTTTTTGGTTTTCATAAAGAACGTTTTCAGAAGTGTTTTCGAACAACCCTTTGATAATAGTATAAGCCGTGAAATGATTATGATTGTTTATTTTTCCATTTACGGTCAAAAATCAAAATGATGTATACTGAGTTAATGACAGGTATCGTTATCTGATTTTTTAACTCGCAAATTCATTATTCATACTTCATGATCCGTTCATTATTTAGCATTTATTTATTTAATTTTATTAATATGGTTTTATTTAAATAATATATTATAATCTTTTGTTGATTCAAGTCTTTGATTATCTTTTTTATTTTTTGTTTTTGTGGTAAGTGGTGCTAAGATCCTCAAGATTAATGCAATTTTCAAATATAATGGCCTTGCTTATTTTTGACTTTCGTGGATGCTGGTTCATACATCCACATTCAAATTTCAAAGGTCAAACATTGCACTTTTCAAATGTACAGTAAAATCGTCATGTGAATTTTCAGTTTTTCACTTTCGATTTTTGTTTGTAGAAACACGTTTTTGTTCTAATGCGTAGCATTATTTTCACAAAAAAAAAAAAAAAAAAAAAATATCAAGCTTTATTACACATAATCTATTTGACACTGAAAAGTCAACCTTTTTTTCAGGTCTAATATGGGATTAGTTGGAGTAATTATTCATGAACCTCCATGTGCAATGATGTTTTCATTTTGATTAGTTTTTTATTATTATTCCTATATCCAATTAGAATTTGGGTGTTTCTGTAGGTGAACCTACTAGGAAGATAATTCCAAAATCATTTTGTTGACTTTTTGGTTTTGGTCCACTTTTTATGCTTTTTTTATGCTAGGGTGTTTGGTATTCCAAATTGGCATGTATTTGAACAGAATTTTATATGATCTTGATAAATCTTATTATTATCAAGTATAATTTTATATAATTTTAAGGGCGATGCTAAAGTTTTAATCACGATAATGATTCAAAACAAGATGTTTTATTTGACCGAAAGGCGAACCATGACTCCTCGGCTTTTGAAAGGGTTCGGAAGAAGTCTTTGAACAAGAATTTCCTTTTATTTTTGTGAAGATCGGTTTCTGGTCATAATCTTTCAGTATCTTATATTATCCTTCTTGTTCTTGTTCAGAATCTTATATTATCTCGATAAGCTTTGTGAAAACTGCATAATGACGTAAATACCCTTCAGCGATTACAAAATGCAGAGTCAAGTTATTTGCGTAATGTTGACGATAGATAAATAATTGAATTCAATTTAAATTGGTTGTCAAAAAAGGTACATGTTGTAAGTTTAGTGTGTGTCATAGGGGTTTAATATTTTATAGATGCCGTTTGGATTGCATGAATTTAAAATGATGGATTTTAAAATGATAGGATTTTGAAATCTTTAGGGGGTGGAAGGATTATGAAATGTGGAGAAATGAGGAATATGAAATCCTAAATGAGCTAAATCCTTTCTTTTAGTTTTTTATCCAAACATGACAATGAAGTATTTCAAAATCCAAATCTTATGAATTGTTTAAATCCTTCAAACCAAACGGTTAGGTTCACGGTTAGAAGGGTATAATAGTAATTTTAACTTCTTGTTCTTCAATTTCAGGGCTTTCAAGTCCAGGAGCCAAAGTAGCTGTTGTTTTGGCTGCAGTTGCCTTCCTCATGATCTCATCTTTTGCTGGTTATGCAGCATATATAAGAATATCGAAGCAAAGAGAAGGTAGCTTTTGATATTAATTAAATTCTCAACCGAACTTTATACATTCAGTTGACCCAAATAACCGAAATCTTGACTTGCATTGAACAGAGCGGAAAAACTTGGGCCTACTATCGAATTCTTTTAACAAGGCTGGATTGAAGTATAAGTATGAAACACTTGAGAAAGCAACAAACTATTTTGATCTTTCGAATAAATTAGGCCAAGGAGGTGCAGGTTCGGTCTACAAAGGGACGCTTCCTAATGGAGACGTTGTCGCTGTGAAAAGGTTGTTTTTCAATACAAGACAATGGGTCGATGAGTTCTTTAACGAAGTCAACTTGATAAGTGCTATTGAACACAAGAACCTTGTCAAACTTTTGGCTTGTAGTATCGAAGGACCCGAGAGTCTTTTGGTCTATGAGTACGTTCCAAACAAGAGCCTCGATCATTTCCTTTTCGGTACTTTCTTTACCTTAACTATGGTTAACACTTCGTTATCTGATTTTCGAGCTTAAAGTTATCGTGTTTTCCAACTTTCCAAACCCGAAATAGTAGACCACTAGACAGCCCGATAACCTTAAAAGTTAAAATCAACCTAAAACTATGAGAGTTATTAGTAGCCAACAATCTAGGTGATTAACAAATTATTGCGATTTGAAGAATCCAAAATTAACTATTGGTTGAGGATAGTTAAGGTAATTTTTATTACATTTTAATAACCATTTATCTTACTGCTAAGCTCCAAATAAGGGTTTTGAGAACCACATTTTCCCAAAGGGCCAATTACTAAAAATAGTGACACACTTTATTATTTTTTTTTAATCATTTTATAGCAACATTATTTATTTTTTGTCACTAATAGTATCAACTTTTGTATTTTCTCATATGAATAATATCAACTTTTGTATTGTATTTTTTTTAATCATTTATGGCAATAACTTTTTTAAGTTTTGCTATAAATGATAAAAACTGTAAAAGTTAATGCTTTTAGTGATAAAAAAATAAATGATGTTGTTATAAATGTTAAAAATGCACAAAGTTGTTTCTATTTTTAGCAATTAGCCCTTTCCAAAGTGGCTTTTGAAGGCCAAAAAAAGGGCATAATCAGGTTCTGAAAACATACATAATGCCATATATGCCGTGTTTCATTTGCAAACTCGTAAGTTGATAAACAACTCCAAAACACAATCCTAAGTTGCGTTTAGTTAACGAAAACAAGTCCTTTTTCAATTTCAGTTTTCAAGTTATAGTTTTCAGAAAAAAACAAGGTATTCTATAAAAAGTCAAAACTTATTTAGATGATGAAGTTTTAGTTTTAAGAAAAATAAGATGTGTGATTATAAAATAAAAAATATAGGATAGGTTATAGAGAAGTAAGAGAGAGAAAAAGAGTATTATAAAGAAATATAATGGTAAGTAATAGAAAAGTAACAGAGGGAATATGAAAAATGGTATTTTAAAAAGTAAAATGAAAATTTATGAAATTGTTGTTACGTAAACAAGTTCTCATTCTTTTTTTCTGAAAAGTAATGAAAATTTTGAAAATTTTTCGATAACTAAACACACCAAGTCTGATAGATATTGAAAAGCAAACTCATACTCATAACTGATCATTGTTACTTCAAATCATGATAGTCGGTTTAATCGCAGATCTAAACACATGCCATTTGAGGCTTACAATTCTAATTCATAGACCATGTGAGAACATATGTCATGTGTTTTGGTTCGAAATGTATATTGTAAACAAAATTGGTATTCATGGAGTCCATTGATGTCTAGGAAGCAAGGCTGCTTTTACCCGTTACCGAAAATCTATTTGTTAGAGATTTCTGAGATTGCCAATATAATGCGGTTTTCAATGTGATTGAAATCGTTTTCCGTTTGCAGACAAGGATAAAGCACAGATTCTCAGCTGGAAGCAGCGTATGGGTGTGATCCTTGGTACAGCAGAAGGACTAGCGTATCTTCACGGAGGGTGTCATGTTAGAATCATCCATCGCGACATTAAGAGCAGCAACATTCTTCTTGACAAAGATTTTTCTCCGAAGATTGCAGATTTCGGCCTTGTGAGGACTTTTGGGGCTGATCGGAGTCATCTTACCACTGGCATTGCTGGAACTTTGTAAGAAAATCCCTAGATTTTGATCTTTGTTTCAAGATTCTCTCAAAACTTTGGATTTTTTGTTACAAACTAATGGTTTTTTTTTTCAAGAATAACATTTTTTTAAATATTTTCACTAGCACCTAGGGGTGTAATTGTGTAAACGAGCCGAGCTGAACTCGAGTCCGTTAAAACTCGTGCCCGACTCGTTTAAAAGTATTAGTCTCGAGCTCGGCTCCTTTCAATCTTGGTATGTAGAGCTTGAACTTTGCTCGTGAATAATTTTACAAACTCGAGTTTGGCTCGTTTATTATATATATTAATAATTGTTTATATAATATAATTATATATTATGTATATATTTTTTTTACATTAATATTTTTATAATATATATTATATATTTATTAATAAAAAATATATTTTTAAAAGAGCTTGTTTAAGCTTGCCAACTCGATACGTGAAGTTTAGGATCGAGCTCTGGCTCTTTTAACTCAAACTTTTTTCTAGCTGTGAACAACTATAGCTCGAGTAGCTTGGGTCAGTTAACTTATTTATAATTGTACTTTTTACAGAGGGTATATGGCGCCTGAATACATCGTTCGAGGACAACTCACGGAAAAGGCCGACGTCTTTAGTTTCGGAGTCGTGGTGCTAGAAATTGCATCCGGCAAAAGAAACAACGCCTTCGTAGAAGACGCGGGCTCACTTTTGCAAACGGTAAGACTCGAAAAACACTATTTTTTTCGTACTTTTTAACTCATCATTGCTGTGGTGTTAACTGCGTTTCGAACGAACAGGTATGGAGGTTATACAAAGAAGGCGTCGTGACTGAAGCCATCGATCCTTTACTCAACGGTGACTTTCCCGAACAAGAAGCATTAGAAGTTCTGCAAATCGGGCTTTTATGCACACAAGCATCCGCGGCTTTAAGGCCATCAATGGCGGAAGTGGTCGCGCTCTTCACTACAAAGGACAAAAACCGCGAAATCCCTGTTCCGCACCAACCGCCATTTTTAAATGCTCGATCCCTTGCGTCTCAAGGGCTAAGCAGCTCAACATCTAGCCCATTGACCAAGATTGGTATATCGTATACCACCACATCACAGTCGTCCACGACTCCGAGCTCAGAATGGCCGTTAAGAATCGATGAATTGAGCTCCAGTTAGCTTCTTTTGCCGGTGTACAAGATTCGGGTTTTTTCCGAAACACGAAGGGAAGATCTTATGCTACAGATCATTCATTAACAAGGCACATTGCTATTTGATACGGATTAAATGGTTAACGGTTTGAGTTGAAGAAGAAGTGGTAAATCTTGTGAAGGGCTTTTAGGAGGAATCTGTGCATATTACAACAAAGTCTTTAGGTCTGTATTCTTCTTGTTTTTTCCATTTTTCATTTTAATTATTTTTGGAAATATTTAGTATTATATTGTGATTTTTTGATGGAAATTTTGTGAATTTGATGAGAATTTAAGCAATTAAAAGTTTGATGAGATTTTGGTGCGTTTGAAACTATTTTTACATTTTATTAAGGGTTTATTATGAAAAAAAACCAACATGTTTTTTGCGTTTTCGTTCCTTTATGTTATTTTTTTCCATAAAAAACCTTAAGTTATTCTTTTCTTTTTGGTTTAGTGAAAATTTGGACATCAGACCCCGGTTATAATTTGTGAACCGGGTTTTATAAACTGAAAAATCGGATTCTAATGTCTAAATTTTATTAAACCAAAAAGAAAAGAATAACTTAAGGTTTTTTATGGAAAAAAATAACATAAAGGAACGAAAACGCAAAAAATATGAAAACATGTTGGTTTTTTTATAATAAACCATTTTATTAAAACTTACTTATACTTATTTTTTGATTTAAAACTAATCAAACAAATACATAGCAAGTTTTTTACATTTTATTAAAAATTTTGCCCTAATATCAGTTGTTCCAAGAGACAATGATTGATCGATATGTGAATAAGACATAGGAATTAATTACACATGATAATAAATTTTATAATTATTTTCAACAAATTAATTAATTAAGTTGGCATGTGATCCATCATCTACAGCCACGTTTACGGTTTACATTACAACTTTTGGACCACTAACATTAATTATAAGTTTATATTAATAGTAATAATAATAAGTACTCACTACTAGACATTTAGGATAGTGACATATTTGATACGAAATTTCCAGAAACTTTTATTAGTTTCAATTATTGTTTTAAAAATAATAATTTTCTAATTGTGTATAGGTTTTTTCAGGTCTAGCTATATATAACGTTACATGTCATGATATAATAAATTCAATAATCACAATACCAAATATAATTGAAGGGACGAGTATTTTGAATGTGGGAAACCTCTTAATCAAAGGGAGAACATGTGAAAATATCTAAGAACAAAATTAATTATAATGTTACGAGCCATTGATTAAACACACATGCACACGGAGAGAGAAGATAGTCTATAAAAGGGTTAATTGTCGAGAAACGTAACATAAAATTTAAAATTTGACAATAAATGTAACGTGTAAGTTTTTAGGCTGAGAAAGAATTATCAAATCCGGTTTTGACAAAAAAAGGTATCTGTGACCAATTAAGATGATAAATTTGAATTCAAATCATCTTTTGGTAAAAAACAACATTTCATTATCCTTTCTTGTCCTAAAAATTTGAAATCTATATCCTTCTTCGGCAAAAATAGAATTTCATAATCCTTCCTCGGGCTAAAAGGTTTTACGATATTTTTATAGTTTCAAAATATGTTATCTTTCTCGACAATTTTCCATCTATAAAACAACCTAATCTTGATCCAAAAAAAAAAATAATAATAAACAATAATGTTAGAAATCACATCCTAGAAGTAAACATACATTTGGGTCATAATTTTTTTAAAAAAAAGAATCGAGTGATTGTTAAATTATTAGGATCTCCTTATTAATGTTGGATTATTGTATTGTGTTATCTATTATAGTGAAATTATCTAATTTTCGTATTATTAATTATTTTACTAGAAAGCCTGAAAAGATTTTTAGGTAGAAAACTCATAGAAAATGATTTATTTAGAAAAGAAGCTATGTAATTGTTATTTTTGCACAATTGAATATCGCAATATGGATTACTCAAGAAAGCTTCAAAACAAAAAAGCATAAAACCAATAACCAAATTTCAAAAGATGAAAGTTTGTACATAAACATTTGTAGTGTAATTTGTGTTGGTTATATTTTTGTCATGTTAAAATTAAAATAATTATACTACAAATTGTTCAATTTAATGTTATAGAAGTTTTAACAAGGTTTTTAATATTGTAAAAATCCTAGTTCCATGTTTAAAAATTTATCGGTTATATAAACAAAATTTTAAAAAATTACACTGCAAAAACAAGATAATTGATGAGAAAACCCATCAATGTATCTAAGGGTGAGCATGAGACAGTTCAAATTGGTTTTTGGTCGAAACCGAAAATTTTGGTTTTTGGAATGAAGGAACTGTTTGGTTTTGGTTTTGGTTTTTCGACTTGCGCCCGTAGGTTTTTTGAAAACGGTTTGGTTTTTGAGTTTTAACTCGACATTTTTTGGACATTTTTTTTACTCAAATTGAGTTTTTCTTTAATAAACTTATGATTTTCTTTACTAAAGTTAAACACTATTTGATAAATCATTTAAAAAGAATTGCTTACGTCTGAATTTTTAATCGACTTGTGTCTTAGTTTGATACTTTAAATTACTAATATTGGATATTAATTATTAATTTTGTTAGTTTGATACTTTAATTTATTAAACTTATTAACTTAGTCTCTGGATTATAGTAAGTTGATCATGTAGATTTATAATATGAATGTTTATATCAATTAATTAGCATTCACTAAATCACGTATATTTAAAATAAGCATAACTATTAAGCGTATCAATTAATTAGCATTTTAACATCATAAATATCATTTATATATATAAAGTAGAAAAACACTTCCATGTAAATATAAATAAAAGAAGCTTTGTAATGTATGAAATAACATCAAATGTGAGTAAAAGTAAAAATAACGCAATAAATATACAAAATATTAAAACATAAAATTAATTAAAAACCGGTTCGCTTAAATCTTGAGAGAGAATCCGAACCCAAACCATTTACTCTAGTTTTTTTAGTTTCGGATTTTCAATTTTTCCGGTTTATTTAGCTTTTTGAATTTTCGGTTTGATTTTTGTTCAAACCTAATTATATCTATGCTACCCCTTTCCAAGTCATAGTTACGCTCATTATCCCACTTTCAATCAATCATCGATTGAGTTTTTATTAACTTTTGATGTGTAAATTACCTGGCCATTTTTCCATTAAAAAAAGATGGAAGAATTATTGGTAAGCTTCTAGAATAGCTCATATAAGTTTCTAGAAAATCTTAGGTCATGTCAATATAATATTACCATTAGGTTTTAGGTTTCTTAGAGAGTATATAAATAGTCTAGTGTTGGTAGTACAAGTTAAAATATTTGAGTATTTTTAGATTTTGCATATTTAGATATTCAAGCCTAATAATTATATGTTCGACTGTTGACAATAAAAATTAAAAGATCCAAATTTAAATTGTATTTAATTTATACATATAACAATAAAAAAACATCTTAAATTAAAAGATCTAAATTTAAATTGTATTTAATTTATACATCTTAAATTATGTACTATAACTATATAACCTTTAATATTTTATTTTCAATTTTGTCAATATTGTGTTTTTTATTGCTATTTAATATTTAAATCGAAATTCATCAGTTTAGTTGCTTTTGTGTTATCTAGGTTGATTCTAACCGGCTTAAAAATTTTCTTGTCAATATTTTCAACTTGCTAGGTGTTTCAAGTTAATGTGGGATTCATGTTGAATCATCGATGCCTGATTGTGTAAAGAAATTTAATTATATAAATCATATAAAAAATAATATATAATAGGGGTCGTTTGGTTCGTGGATTTCCTGTGATTCATTAAGATTTGCATTTAAAATCTTGTGTTTAGTTCGCAGATCTCAGTAGATGTAAAATCCGTGGATTTCTTAAATCTCTTCATTCTTGTTATTTAAAAACCCAGTCTCCCTTTTGAGATTTTAAATCTCAGTTACCTTACATTCTTCAGATTAACAAATTTTTCTAAAAGAGAATGTACATTTTTTGACAAAATCCTGACAAATGCAAATGGTGCATAATGTAAATATATTTAGACAAAATGCAAATCCCAGGAACACCCCTAAGTACTTGATAAATGGATCGAAAATAAGAAGCTGGAACAGAAATCCTTGTCGACTGGATACAAATACTGGTTTGGGTCACTATCGATCAAATCTGAAAGGAAATACCCGCACCGCCCACATCACCTTTTGACATTAAAGTCCAGAAATCAATTCAAGGTTGGTGACTTGGTGGAGACCGGTGGGGTGGCCATCTTTTTTTCTTTTTTTGTTTCCATAATTTTTCTTTTCTCAATTGTTCAAACAAAATTCACTTTTAGCTTTCAAAGGAGCAAAATTTCAATCCCAAGTTGTTCAAAACGTGTGTGTATAGATATAGAGATAAATTCAAGATTATACGGTGAGAATGAATGGTTTATTAGAGTCATAATTATCCATTAAACTCTTGATTTGTAGTTAATATTGTATGAAATTTTGAATCATAATTTGAGGATAACAAATTAAATATGAATGGTTAAAGATACGAGTTTGAGAGTGATGAACGATGATGACAACCATAAAAAAATTTGTTAATACACTAAAATCAACAATTAATCATATTTGTTATTATATTAACTTTCAAGCTCATGGTTATCCGTTATAGTAATTTGTGATTGTAAACCATATGCTACCTTAGTGTGTTTTATAACAAATTTTTTCTGTCGATTAAAAGGGACGAACTTATAAAATATTTTTAAAATGATAAGATTGGTCATTAGTGACACTTTTATGAAATAGTAATCAGGGATTACTGGTGTTTATCAAGATATCTTGTTAAGATTTAGTAGGGATCTTTTAGAAAATAATCAAAATTGTTTGAGTAAATTAAGTTTCAATTTAAACATAGGTGTTCTATTGAAACTACAATTAAAAAAAAAAACGTTTGTAAGAAAACATTCATTTAGGATAATATATCATAAAATATGTTAGCACGACACTTGCATGCATTAAAAGAAACGACCTACCACATGATTTCACGTCCACATGAGTTTAGCGTTTACAAGATAGGAAGATCCTATTGATATTAAATAATGCTCAAAGTGATTTTTGGTTTCATATTTGATAATTACTTCTTGTTGAGTCGTTGTCACTATACTTGATGAAGCACGATATTAATGTAGGACGTTATTCGTAGTTGTTAACTCGTATGAGTCAAGTCACTTGATACCTAAAACATTCTGACTCTCAACTTTAACTCGGAATTTTTTATGACTCGAACCATAACTCACGAGTAGTGGCGAATCCAGATTTTTTTTACAAGGTCAAAATTAATCACGTTGCGATAGCACGAGTGTTTATGGTTCTATTAAAAAAATGTTACACTTCAAAAGTTCGGGTCGGTTCACTTGGTTACATAATAAAAGAAATGCATAATCGTTACAAACTAAAAAAATTAGATTCTACAGTTATCCCAACGAGTTTTCAACTTTTGAAAACAAATTATTAGTTATTTTATCAGAATATTGAGTAATTCTTTCTCTATGGTGCAAATGCAACAGTTAGTGAACCATTCATCATCAATTGAATTGCACAATTACTTGTGAAATTTGTGAAGAATTACTAGAATCTCTTCTGATTGATGAAAATCTAGATTTTGGTAATTTTTTTCAAAAATCGATTTATATTGTTCAATGAACTAAAACAATTAAACAAATGCTACTTAGGGGTGTTATATGTGGACCAAATACTCGAACCGAACTGGAATAGCACCGATTGTAAAGTAATGGTCCGGTCCTCGGGTTTAGATTTAGCCAAATTCAGGTTCGGTCTGATAACACCCTAACCTTCGAACTGGAGTAAGTTTTTGAGTTTATGTACACCAAACACCCGAACCGAACCGGTACCGGTCCCGAATAGCACCGATTGTAAAGTAATAGTCCGGTCCTCGGGTTTAGATTTTAGCCAAATTCGGGTTCGGTCCTAAACAGGTTCGGTCCGGTTATGTCCGGGTTTGGTCCCGATAACACCCCTAGTGTAACTTAATGTTAATTGTTAGACACTTAAAGTTTCCAAAAATAATAATCTAAATATCTAAAATACTAAAACAACATAAAACATCATTACAATTTACAAATACCAAACAAGCAACAATAAAAGTAACAATATATTAGTACAAGCCCAAATATGAAGTCTCCAATAATGAATTAGCCCAATAAATGAAGGTTCAATGCACATGTATTTTTAAATTATTTGTTAAATGGGTAACAAACTATTAAGTTTTGATATATTGTTTTTAGATTTTGTAACAAAATTTTTTATATGTTTAAAATTCATAAAAACTAACAATGATAGTGGGGTCGAACTTAAAAAATCATAGGGGTCAAATTTGTTTTATTGTCACGAAAAAGTTAAAATTTTCTTACAGAAATTCAAAATAACCTATAATTAAACAACTATTTTATTCTTAGCTTTTAATTACCAATAATGATAAGAATAATAATTTATGTTATTATAGATTATTAGTCATCAAAGAAATACTTAATATAAAAATATAAAAAATAGGTACTCAATAAAATTAATTTATTTAATGATTCAATAAAGGTAAGATTTTTTAAATTTATAAAATCTAAACTTAATTTCTTTTAGTTTATTATTATGCCTTTATAAATATTGTATTACTCATTTTTATGATTTTTACATGATATTTTAATTTTCTTAGATTAATTAATTAATAGTTATACTAATAATAAAAAACAACAGTAATAATAACTATAAACCACTAAGGATAAAATGATATTTAAAATGACCAATGAATGAAATTCATATAAAACTCCAACCTTAACGACCGTCTGTGAAAATTTTAAAATGCAAAGATCTAATCCAAAAAATTTAGTAAATCATAGAGCTGAAAGTTGTGATCGACCCTTATATTTATGTGTACATGTATATGTATGACTCTTACGAGTCGAGTTACGAGTTAATAACTTAGGTGGGGTTTGGTTTGTAGGATTTCAACAACTTATTTAGGATTTGGATTTAGAAATCCTCCTATGTCATGTTTAGATAAAAACTAAAACAGAAGGATTTAGCCTCATTTAGTATTTCATATTCCTAGTTCTCCTCTTTTCATAATCCACTCATCCCCTTAATCATTTTAAAATTCTATCATTTTAGAATACATCATTTTAGAATTAAACAATCCAAACGGCACAATAGGATTTCAAGTCACGATACAGACAGAAGAAAGGGTATTGGTGGTGGTAGGCATATTCATTCCTATCTTTTTTGATAATATAACATTTTTTCGAAATTTTGATTAAAAATTACCGGTCCACCCATCCGACCCAGATAAAAATTTACCCGCCTGACCAACAAGCATGATCCTCTTATTTTGCCATCTCTACTGTTAGACACAACACAATGTATTATTTTCAGAACAATTCACAGTTTTTCAAGAAAATAAACTGGTGAAGCCGAAAATCATGATAGGTAGGTATATATATCATGGTATGTGAAAGTGAAAACTGGAGGTCATGTACTGTATCTTTATTGCAACTCCATGAGTACTATTCATTAATGTGAAACTGAAGCTCAACTACGCAACACCAACCCATGAAAATGCAAAGTGCGGATGCAGTTTCATAGTCTAAGGCAGCAAGCTAAGGTTTATAGCGTAAAAGCAGTTAGAGAAATGAAAACACACTCTTGAACCCGAGAAACGGATCTGTTACCTCCTTTGTTTCGGCTGCTGTTGCCAATAATGAGCAGCATTGCCTGTTGGCTAAACTTGGTGACTTGTGTTGGTTCCCTCGTTGTGAGGTTCCTTTTCCCGTAGCTGCTTGGGCTTCGGGTTTCACAGGGTCCGGATCTAAATCAATTGGAGTTTCTTTAAGAAGTTCAGTTGATTTTGCATCTGCGAATAAGTCAAAGTCGAAGTTGATGTTAGTATGGGAAGATTTGGTGCTTATGGTCTTGATTTCATCGACTCGAGGGAAGCTTTTCGCTTTCTTTCTTATATGCTCGAATATGTTCTCTCCAGTTAGTTTGTTCGATGGAGTGATTCTGTTTGGCTCACTTGACTCTTCACATGCATTGGAACCGTCTGTCTGGTATAGAAATTCTGCAGTGTCATTGAGTGCAAGTTGTCTCTCATGGGTACGCTTTCTGATAAGATTTAAAGTCTCCTCGGATGGCGGATAATCAGTAGTTTGTGTGGCTGCCAAGGAAGGTAAGCTTTTGGCCTTTTCACGTATGTGATCGAAAACGGTTCTTTCAGTAATGATTTTGCAATCGTCATCGTTGTTCTCAACAACAGGCTCACCTGTAGTAAGCATGGTTAACTTGATGGCAACTATACAAACAGATTTTAAAAATGATGCTAGACTTGAAATAGATACAGATATATAATTAGATAGTAAAATCTTGAAAGGTGGTGTAGCGTCTTTCCGGATTGTAGAGTGTACCGGAAACTTTACCTTCATCTGAATCTTCGTCCAAGAGTTTGAAACTGGGACTGATCACCAAAAGGCAAAATGAATCAACAAATGTAATAATAATAAGATTAACAAGCGAAAGACGACAATGTTATTGTTGATGATTCAGATTAGAACATACATGTAAGATTCTTCGTCTTTGGATTTTAACGATTTTTCAGGCTTGTGAGCTGTGACTTGAGGCGCATAATCGTTTTCGGGATCGATAATACAGACATCAGTTGGCTGAGGTAAGGAGAGTTTCTTTGTTGCATGCTTATGATAGATATGCACGTCAATATTCTTGCTTAGTATAACCTTCTGGTGTAGATCAATACCGACTGAAAGAACATACCACAAAAATGAGTGAAAATGCATCAAAGTCAGAAAGAAGGAATTATAGAAGACAAATCAGAACATGAAACTTTACTGAATTCTTCAAAAATCAGATCAGCCTTAACAGTTATCTTTCCTTGCAGAGGGCTCGTGACTAGTATTGTTGCACTATATGGACTGCACTCAGACAACAAGAAACTTATTAATAGAGCAAAGAATATGGAAACTAATAATAAATAATCTATAAGCAGCACAGAGAAAACTTAAAGCAGGATTCTTGTAATAGTTCTTGCTGTTAGATCCTCTTACACTATGCTTAGCCAGTCTAGCAGTACCTCGAGAGTTGATATTTTATTCGGTATAAGGAAACATCTTTGTTACCTTGTAAATTCTTCCACTCTACAAAAACCAATTGGGAGACAACGTCAAAATCACTATTGCAACATGATGCACCAAATACACCTGAAGCTAGTTTAAAATTTAAATCATCCCTCAAAGCAAATAAGTCAATGTTACCTTATTTTCTCGTGGAAAACTATCATGTTATCTTCCTCTGTAGCAACAATCTGCATAAAATGGACATTTTGTAAATTGGTCTGGTTAACAAGTATTGTAGTGTAAAAAAGATGTCCCTGATTGCATACCATATCAGCATAATGTCGTTTGGTTGCTTGAGATGACTGTGACAGTCTTGTTAATGTCATAACGAGCTTAGACTTTCCATAACTTGGACATGAGATTTCCTCAAATTTCATATCAACTTTTGGAGGAAGCGACAACAATGACTCCTTAATGTGGTTGCCAAATGGAAATTTTCGACTGGTAACCATTTCTATTTTCCTTGGGTCTGCTTCAGAAAGGGTCTCAAATGACTTTACTCCCATAGATAATAAAGCCTGAACATAAACAATAGATAGGTGGGTTATGAAACTATTATCTTAATTATACACATATCCATAACTTAATTCTGTTGAGATTCCAAGAAAGATCATAACCTTTGCAGTCACCATACCAATGCCAGGCAATTGTTTCAGCAGATATGGACTGTCGTCCCAGAGTTTTTGATGTAAGGATTTCGCTAGAAGAATTGAATTCAAAGCTCCCTTGTAATTTTTTTTATATATAAAGTACTCTTTCATGCATTTCGCAATCCGACACCCATTTGAACAAACCGAGTTCATGTCCTGTAAGTGAGTAAAGATGTTATATGAGGCCATGACATGAGATCGGTCAGAACTTCATAATGATATAATTTGAAAATCTGACCTGGGTAAGAGACAAATCATGGGCTAAAGGATCTCCAGTTAAGCAATCATTTGCCAAAATAAATAGCTTTTCTTCTCTCGTTTGTATGCGCTTTTTCTTCTTCCCTTTATCTCCAAGGATGTGAAAACGAAGTCTACCATCTTTATCGGTATTTATGTCATTTAGGAGCTTCTTCTCGTTCCGCCTCAGCTGTATCCCTTCGTTAGTGGAAACAATGTCAGTCCCATGATACTAGTTTCATTAAATACAAGCAGTTCAACAAATACATACAGGAAATTTCCTCTGCACGGCAAACAATATGAAGAGCGTCTTCTATGCTGCAACTTGAAGGAGCTTTCATAATGTGCTTCATCGTGTCGAATTTCAGATAATACTTTGTCATCAACCTACCAGGTTCTGTGTACAAGAAGGTGGTTATTTGTTCAATCGGGCTGATAGAAACATTTGAATGGTAATATATGGTTATAATAATATTATAGCTTAAAAATACCAAGAGGCTTCAAGATAAAACCATGTTCATCCATCCAGATCATTTGGTAGTCTGATAACTCCTTAATTTTCTGAACACAGACCTCTGT
This sequence comes from Centrapalus pauciflorus, assembly GCA_020465985.1. Taxonomy (NCBI): domain Eukaryota; kingdom Viridiplantae; phylum Streptophyta; class Magnoliopsida; order Asterales; family Asteraceae; genus Centrapalus; species Centrapalus pauciflorus. Next base: position 417,084 of record JAANYP010003435.1, read on the forward strand.
AGTACATAAAAAGAATTAAAAAATAGAGATGCACAGAAAGGAAAGCTAATTTTCATAATGTACCTTGTACATGCTTCTCTATGTGGATACCAGATAATCCTTTCTTTACTGCATAATTTTGAGGGTTCTAGCATCAAATGGGAAGTTTCAGAAATATATCATTACACGAGATAAATGAATAGTTTCTTGATATATTACATAAACAACCTTTTTCATTCTCACATACAAATATGAGCATTTCATCCATTCTATTGCCCTGGTAATATCCGGGACTGTCAACTGAACTACCTCTGCAGCAAGATGCTCAGTAACACAGGAAAGCAATCTGAACAGAAAATGGTCCATTTCAAAAACTAGCCGGTTGGCATGCATCAAAATACAAATCTTCAGAGATCATAAAGAGCTAAAAAATGATCTAAAAGATCTTGCAGACTTACTGAGATTCAACCAATTCGCACCCACCTAGAAGGTTCTCATACAAATGGACCTATGATCATGTTTATAGAACATATCATCTATGAGAAGAGTGAATCCGGTCACAATTTGATGCTGAGATTCAATCATATCACATCCACCTAGTAGGTTCTCACTTTATATATGTACTGTGTGTGTGTGTGTGTCTGTAGTGTGAATAGAATATAGACTCTATGATGTGTAGGAGAGGAGGGTACCGTTTCTCTTCTTGTCATGATTATGACCATTCCAGTATCATCAAATGGTGGGCGGCCTGCCCTCCCACACATCTAGACAACCAAAAAGAACTATTATCCTTAACTGTAATGATGTGGAGATAGATGTTACAAGCAAATATGTGACGATGAACATATGTAAAAATATTTATGTCCAGGTAGCAATGTTGTTCAGGGGCACATTTTCAAAGTTAAGACAAAATAAGTGCAGAAGTAAGTGTCAAACCTGCAGTATCATTGATCTGTCATATTCCATGTAAATGCCTTTCTCCTTGTTGCTGAGTAAAGGAAATGTAACAAGCATGTAAAGAGTCTGGTGACTAGAATTTGGCAAAATAAAGATCTAGAGAAAAGGAGGCCTGGACATACAAGTGTTGTGTGGATTTGACTATAACCGTATGTGCTGGTAGGTTAATTCCATGGGCAAGAGTATTTGTGGTGCATAGAACTCGAAGATCACCATTGAGAAAGAGACCCTCAATCAGACTACGATCCTTTGGGGGAAGTCCACCATTGTGATAACCAACTGATAAATAAGATCCACAAATAGAAGATCATTCAGAATGAACATTGTGTCAAATTTATGCAGTACCTTTGTATTCATATGATCTTATTATTTTTTGCTTCAAAATCGCTAGTTAGTTGTCCAATTGTGAATAAACAAACACTTGCCACCATAAAGGATGTAAGATTGCATCTGTTTGTCACCACATGAGAGTGAAGCTTCTCTTAGCCTTTCCTGCTGATCCCTGCTTTTGATGAACGGGTTTGAATAACCATGAGTCATTACAATCTGTGACAACCGTTGTGCTGCTTCTTGTGCCCCCTTTCTGGTAGAGCAAAATACGAGTGCAGACTTCCCACTAGAATATTGCATAAGGAGATCTGCATTTTGGTTTTTGGGAATTGAGAGATTTTTTCTAAGTTCGAGAGATTTTAGACCAAAAGGAGTTTAACTGTTAAGGGCATAGACTCACCAAATATGTAGTTTTGAAGCCGCTGAATCATAAAAGAAAGAAAAACAACAAATCGTCAATATTCATGTTACTTCAAGTAGAAAGAAATGATCTTCAAGGAAAAGGTTGAATAATAAAACCTTAACAAGGAAAGTGTAACATATGTGAATATTAAGCACTTACCTTCTCAAACAGAAAGTCATTTTTGGCTGGGGTGTAGCCTGCAAGCAAAAACTTCAACATCAAGCAAATGCCAAACATTTTTTTATAGATCCATTAAATGAATTTAAGGTGCTTAAGGAAACAATCAAGAAGAATATTATGTCTGTGGTTACCGAAAACTTTGGTAGTCAACTTTACAGGTCTCATTTCCTCACCAAACCTACACAAATGGTAAATAGCCCTTTCATTAGCAAACACTGAACCTACTCACTGGGTAACATGAGATATACCTTTTAATTCCTTGGATAGGAACCATAAGCCATTCAGCTGCAAGAGCCAAGCATGGTCAATGATTATCTTATGGCCTCAATTACTAGAATATTATTATAACAAATGACAATTAATTTAACATAATGAAATAAGTTAAATAAAATTACCAAGGTCCTCAATATTGGGGATTGTAGCAGAAACTGCTAGGAAACGGACATGGGCCAATGCACTTGTTTCCATTTGAGGACTGCGGCCAATCATTTTGATTCTACTAACTATTGCCTCCAAAGCTGCTCCACGGGTTTCATTTAACAAATGAACTTCATCGATAAGCACTAGTGATATATCACTAAAAAAGCTTAGGCCGCCATCTTTGATTCCAAACCTAGTCACTGCATCAAACTTCTGCAGATGAACTAACTTTAAGTAATACCAAACAATGGAAAATGAAACTGTGCGAGTAAATCTATATGTAGGACCTCAGGAGTAGTCAGGACAATGTCTGCCTCTTGTATATTCCTTATACTGTATGATTCATTATCCCCAGTCAGCTCCAAACAATTTATCCCCCATGACCCAAGCTTTTGGTTCCAACTCCGTAGCTTCTCTTGTACCAAAGCCTTGGATGGGGATACATATATCTTCACACCAAGAGAAGATAACTTAAATCAAGTAAAACCTCACTCTTGTGGCCACAAACTAATTTATATAACAAAAGTATGAACTATAATCATTAAAGGATAGAGTTTGAATGAGCGTAAATAAGCAATATACTTATGAAGTACCAACAGTGATACTGTGGATGAGAAAGCATCTCAAGAATTTGATTAGAACTAGGCTGGAAATTTTTTTTGATGATTATTATGGAAAGATTTTGTTTTTCAAGCAGACAAGGCAAAACGTGGTATGTAGCCTACAGTTTTTAGAGTTCCTTTTCTATGAATAAATCTTCCTTCCTGGGAGATGAACTTTGATAGAAGCCTCAAGATGCATAACTCAAAAAGCACCGTCTTCCCACTGCCAGTCGGTGCTGAAATAACCATGTTTATGTCGGAGTGGAAGCAAGCAGAAAAACATTCACTCTGCAGCGAGTTGAAATACCTGAATTCAGAAGGAACGGGTATACTGATGAAAGGATGCTATTATTACATAGAAAGAGATATTATCACCAAGAAATAATAAATTATCTTATTCCACTTGGCATGCAGTGTCGCTATACTAAGTTTAGATACCGCATAAGCACACCATGAGGTACAAAGCCATCAGCAATTGCACATCAATTCGCTATTGTATGTGATAAATTGATGGCTAAGATCTAAACAACTAATTTCATATACAAAGTTCATTATTGTTGAAATACCTGAAACTAAATGTTGAACGAAAAGGATCCGGGAGATCTGAGACAGACTTAAGTGAATACGAATCCATAGATGAGCCGATTTATTATCCAACTGCAGGGGGGGAGGTCATATTGCCAACAGAGCAATAAATGTCTTGGACTTCCACATTACAACCATATATAATTATCGATTTAAATTTACATTAATGTCAATGAATTATATGTGATTCATAAAAAGAAACTTTAACTAATTGAGTAAGTTTTGAGTTGCATCTAGAAAACAACACCAGAGCCACAGACACTTGCACTATGATATGCCCCATACTGTTATAATGCAGATTTGGCATTGGTAATTATCTACATTCCAGCAAAGTTAAGGCTGATTTCAGATATGTTTAACTATTAGACATATAAAGTAACGTAGATTTTTGAATGGTGATCATAAATTCAAAAGCAAATACCGTCCTGATATGCTGCCAAAATATAATGAAACAATTTGTAATAGCGTTCTTATTAGCAGTGACATCCGATTGAAAATCAATATGACCTTGTTACTTCTATGAAGAAACATTAAGTTCCAGTATATTGCACAAAGATAGATGGAATTGGGCCTAAAAAAGCCACTCTGGTTCGTTATCGATTACTATGATATGCCCCATACTGTGATAATACAGATTTGGCATTGCTAATTGAATAAGTTCCAGCAAACTTAAGGCTGATTTCAGATATGTTTAACTATCAGACATATAAAGTAGCGTAGATTTTGGATGGTGATCATAATTTCAAAATCAAATATCGTCCTGATATACTGCCAATATATAACGAAACAATTTGTAATAGCGTTCTTATTAGCAGTGACATCCGATTGAAAATCAATATGACCTTGTTACTTTAATGAAGAAACATTAAGTTCCAGTATATTGCTAACTAGCGCCTTGTTTAACGGTTTATACCTCGAGGGAAAAAAAATTTTTCAGATAACCAAAGCGATTCAATTAGTTTTCCTGAAATTTATCGTACGCTCTACTAATTGATCGAAATGAACACACAAAATCGAATAAGAATTCTGGAAACTGAAATGCAAATCTAAGTACAGGCGAAGAATTTACCCGAACAAACAGACAGCAACAGCTCGGCTAGGTTCCTTGGTATGAATTTGAAGGCGAGATGAAAAGATGATTGGATCATGCAGATTATCTATCAGAACGCACAATCATGAGCGAGAGAGAAAGGGAGACGAACCTTCAGGAAGAAGCCGAAACGGAGTAGAGGCAAGAAGACGTTGGGCATTTGGGATATATAGGCCGTTGGTCGAATTGAGTATTTCCTTTTTTTGGCGCGAAACATTTAACCATTTTGACTGTATTTTTACATTCCAGATACGGCCATTTTGACCCCTTTTTTTACTTTTTTTTTGAGTCAGAAATTTTACATGCTCTGTGCAGAAGATTCCCGAATCGTAGAAAACAACGTGTCAAAACGGTTAACTAAGATCGGAATTAATCTTTATTATAATTACTATTCATGTAGTCTCGTCAAGTTGATATTAATATTAACTAGGTTGTTTAATTTGCACGAATCGTAAATTTTATTTTTATAAAAATATATTATTTTAAAATAATAAAATAACCATTTACATATTTTTAATTTGAATTCTATTACTGTGACGATAAACCAAAATTACCATCTTCTAATTTCTAATGGTTCCAATTGACATCTTTTTATTATCATCTCACGAAATAAGATATGAAGGAATCAAAATTTATTTATAACGTGCTTAAACTATTAGATTATAAAAAATAATGAATGACATACTATTTTTACTTTCCATCAAATTATATGGATTAAGAAATTCATCATTCTAACTATTTGTAATGAAATTAAGATTATAACATTATATAACTCATACCTTTAGTCAACTTTAAATATTATGCAAAAAACCCTCAAGTTTGATCATTTTTGTGATTAAAACTCACCAAATTAAGATTATAACATTATATAACTCATACCCTTATTTAAATTTGTGTTGTTTTGTTGGAATTTACTTTTTAGCGAACTTCATGTGATGACTGATGACTTGTAGTCTTGTAGACGGTAGCCTATGACTTTCAATCGGTTTATAACTAGTAATATTCCAATTCCGTGAGATTTACCAGTCGGGGGTTTTTGTGCAATGAAAAATAGTTAAAGTTTTAATCGCAAAAATAATCCAACTTGAAAGTTTTTCTGCATTAATTATTCAAATTCCATTCCCGGGACAAACGTATGCCTTAATATTATTGACACATGGAAAGTAATTCCGTTGATAAATCTTCATTAGAATGGAAATATCTTATTAGGGTTTTCTTTTTGTTTTATTAAACAAGACTATGATGTTGTTTTATAAAATATAAAAATACAACCACATGCTGTTAATAAAGTTAGAAAAATATATAATGATGAGCGATGTTAACAAAGAATTTTGCCAAAAACTATGTAATTTCTATGCATGATAAACATGTTTATTAATTTAAAAACTTAAAAGAAAACAATACGATAACTCTTTTTGACTAGGGTGAATGAAGTGTTAAAATTAATTCAAACCAAATAGGAACACATTAGTTATCATTGGTTCGATTCCCAATATTAAAAATAAAACAGGTTTAATATGAAAAATATCAATATGGTTTTTGATGTTATTGTGGTTTAATTCTTTCGTGTTGTTTGTTAGGGCAATTTCATACGCACACCTCACTCGTTGCTAATCACACACCTTTTTCTTAATGTGAGAAGAGATTAACTTTTAATCATTGACTCTTATGTCATTAACAAAAATCATGTGAGTAAGAGGGTTTGTGATTAGTAAAAATTAAAGAAAGGAAGTATACATATAGCAATACTCTGTTTGTTACTAATAAAATTCTCAAATTATTTATTTGTTTGTGATTTTCAGACCAGTTAGTTATTTCTGGTCCAACTTAAGGTTTTATAATAAAAATTGATTTGAGGTCTTAATCGTAAAAATGATCGAACTTAAATGTTTTTTATACAAATTTCTCTTGTTTATAATATAAAATTATAAATTATAATACTTGATGAAAAAAGTTTTAAAATTAAGGACTTGTGGTAGGATCTAACTATCCCCGTGAGATCATATGATTCTAATTTTACTAAGCCAAAAATATCCAAGACAGAGCATTCCCAATTTCCCATCTTGACAAATTTCACTGTTAATGTTGAATCTTTTATCAGTTGGTTAATTAACAACACAAGTAAAACTTTCCTTCGTTTTTAGACCTAGAATTCTTAAGGGTTTAATATGAAAAAAAAAACCAACATATTTTCATGTCTTTTGCGATTTAGTCCCTTCGTGTTATTTTTTCCTAAGAAAGTTCTCAAGTTATTGTTTTCAATCCGGTTTTTGAAAAAATTTTGTTTTTTTCATAATCGACCCTGACTTTTTCCACAAAAAACCAACATGTTTTCACTGTTTTTCTTCAAAAAGTCCACAAACTTTAAGACTTTTTTGACAAAATAAAGAAAATTTCCAAAAATCACAAACAAATATATTACTTAAGGATTTTATTTGTAAAAAATAACATGGAGGGACTAAACCGCAAAAACGTGAAAAACATGTTGGTTTTTTTTCCATATTAAACTCATTCTCAAAATTAGAAAACCCAGTACCATCATATGTAAAAATAATCGTTATTAATATAGTACAAATCGAATCATTAGTCAAACCGTAACTTTGTAAGCAAATTCTAATATGCGAATGAATCCGTAGTCATAAGAAGACCGATCATCAGGGATGTGCAAAACTCGAAACAAGGCTGTAAAACCAACAAACTGGACAGAAACCGGACCAAATACAGATCATATTGTTCACTTGTGGAACAAGTCAATAAACCAATTTCAAATATGTATAAGAAAGGGGTAAATGAATATTCAAGATTTATTATAATCGTCTAAGAGGCAAAATTGGCACTCATAAATATCATCATGCACATAATATCTGCTCGCTAAACGAAGTGAAGAAAACTAGATAAGCAAAAGAATAGAAAGTTCTTAAATATAAACACGTTATCGTTACACATCACTACTTACTGCAGTTCGTAGTATTTCTAGAGATCTGCCCCTAAATCCAGACACAGCACTCCGCAAAGATGTCATTTCAAAAACCCACCAGCCACCCAGGATTCCGAGAAGGGTGTAGTGCTGATCTCCTATTTCAACCTTGGCAATGCAGAAGACTGTGTAATCCTCTACTTCGACTTTTTTTGCGTATAATGACTGCACAATAATTGGCACATTGCGAAAGTGAATTGATGACCTTGGTCTTGGTCCACGATTTATATAGGAATAAAAACGATATGATAAAACTTAAGTGGGTGTTTGGTTTTGCGTTATGAATGAGATTATTAGCTTATTACGTTACAATAACGTAAATAATTAGTTTAAAGTATTTGGATTGCATACGTTAATAAGTGATTATTTGCGTTTAGAGTTAATCCTACCACACTTTTTCATAAGTTAAAAAATGTAGCTTATTTGCTTAATAAGTGATTATTTGGTCATTTTACAATTGAAAACGCAAATCCAAACACTTTAAAAACTGAGTATTTGATAATTATGATAGCAAACAGCAAAAGCTAAACCAAACACTACATTTCCGGCAGCACTTTTTGTCAATCAATTATCTAATTATTAGTTATCAAAACGCTACAGCACTTTTTCAAACGTAAATCCAAACACCTCAGCAGATGGCAAAAGATGGTGAAACCTCAAGTGTGGTGTAAATATGGTATTTTCAAATCTTGGCTAGTGGGAAAAAAGAAGTAAATAAATGACAACCTTTGTGTGGCCATGTCAGTCTACCTCAGGGAGATCTTTACGTTATTTGAATATGTGGCGGTGGATTTAGATGCCATTAAGTAGTCGACCAAAGTCGAGTACCACGTTTACCCAAGAAAAGTATGGTATTTACGATGCATTAGTAGATCCAGACCACGAAGATGCTGAAATGTATGCTCTCATTATAATCTACATAGATTAGCAAGTACATAAAACACTGACCTTAAATTTATGCAAGAAGGGGTGCTGGAACTTGTATTGTTGCTGCATCTGAAAAATTGAGAGAAAGAATCAAAAGTTATAGCAACATTGAACGACTACTGGCACAAGCAAACCGTTAATCCGACACAGAAAATGCATGGCCCGCTTCAGTGTTTCTTAGTCGACATATTTACTAATGGATTATGACATCAGGAAATTGAATACTTGATACCCGTGTTAATTTTAACCCATTTATCTAACTAGCAGGTGAAATTAAAAGATTTTAGCTAAAAAAAGAATGACCAAATGGGTCAAAGAGACAGATCTTGAACATTTTAATTAGAGAGGCTGATATTATAGCATCTGAAGAAAAACTTAGCTTAATATTTAAAACATTATACTTATTGTAATCATATTTAACATGCTACTTATAACTTATTTATAAAATCATCCAAATTTACTAAAAAGTGTTGGCAAGTAAACACAACCATCCCAAGTTCCTACCCTTTTTACCCAACATGCCTAACTCGGTCATCTAGCCAGCCTAAACATGTGTGTTAAAATCAATACAAGTTTCCATGATCTTTATATTCAATCATAAACTGACAAGCAGCCATCATTATTAAAAAATTTTACGCCATTCAGTGTGTTATCCATTATTTATGGTAATGCAGATGCTCCAAAACTCTTATTCAATTACATTAAAATGCAGATTTTTCATGCAATGATACAACTGTGCCACATATTAAGTTGTGATCCATCCTTACTTGTTCAATAAATACATAAACCGAGAAAGGGCTGGGCTTTGTGCTGAGAAGAGTGAGTATCACTTTAACTGTAAGAACGGCAGGATAATTCCAGTTCATCCACACAATTAAGAGTAGAGCAATAGGCACCATCAGCTTCTTCGCAAAAATCATGAAAGTGTGTGGATTATCATCAGTCTCTGATTCACCCAACATGCCCAAGCTATGATTATCTACTGAACTGGCATAGCCTTCAACATCAAGTATCATACATTTAGAAGTATAAACTCATTATGATCTGCAAATTATACAGAACTTAAAACAGGCAAATAGTAGGTTCATGAACTCCTTACCATCCATACAATGTGCAAAACGTGGCCGAACGAAGAAATATCCTAGGACAGCTGACACACCGAATAGTCTCCCCATGCTAAATTCATGTCCTGATTATCCCATATATATAGCAGCTCATTAGTGTAGATCAACCCCTTTGGTTCCACCAAAACTTTATTTTAATTTTTTAAGTATGACAAGTCATAAAATTGTTTAAAACCAAGAACGCAGAGTACTCTGCCACTAAGGTTTATAAGCAAGTGTAAAGTATGTACTCTCTAGACAAAAACCGAAAGACAAATAATTAACAAAAATAACAACTTTACAGCGTATGTATGATATTATCTCAACAAAAAACATCAGCAACAGCTTCCAGCCTTCAAGATCACATGCAACAGGAGTATTTGTCAAACAATTCTTGCAAAAAGATCAGCAAGCTCTAATTACCAAGCTACTGAAAACTACAGTGCATTTAGATAAAGTAAAAGCATCAACTAGTTGACTTTACAAACAATTTAAACGTTGTTACATCCCTGCTTCTCTCGTGTTACAATAAGCTTCACGGTTATCATATGAAAAACGAGGATAGCTGGTAGTTATCAATATCATAAGCCCAAAAACTAACCTGTTACCTGTCCATTTCAAGGAATTCATTTTGTGGAGGTTGCTGCTCTAGAGTTTTAAGATGTTATTTTTAACTTAGAAGTTGACAATAATGTTTAAGGAGAAGACATGTAACCACTAACCAGTATTAACTTTTTTAAAATATATTTGGAAGTTGTCGATAGAATTTTATATTTTTACTTTTGATTTTGGAAAAAATAAAGGTTAGTTAAATCTATAACATCTTTAGGGATAATAAGTATGCCATGCAATGGCTACTTCACAGAGATCATAAATCATATTCAATGGTTACGCAGCACTACTAATTACTACAACATGTAACTTGGTGATAGGATTATTACATATGGAATTCAGAAGTGCAGTAGATGTTACAGAACTTCATATGTGCAAGCATCCAATGTCTGAAGATAGTACCTACAATTATGTGATGAGGGGGGTAATGAGTCGAGCCAACTCGCAATCTACTCGAGATCGGCTCGAATATTCCTCGAAATCAACTCGACCACTTGAGTAGTTTGTCGAGCTAAGCTCGGGTATTAAAGCTTGTGAGCCTTATAGAACTGCTACTAAATAGTAAAGTTGAGTTGAACCCTGTCGAGTCTAGTTATTAGGCCACTCGTATATATATTCCATGGTAAACTTTTAATAAACTATTGAGTCGAGTTGAGCTCGACTATACCTTTATGGTCTCGAGCTCGAGTCAAGTTTCAATGTCGAACTCGATTAGATCATTCGAACTTGACACCACTAGGCTCGAAGACACACAATTGAAATCCCAACTAAATATTATAACCTAATTATACACTTCAAACTTCCCATCACAGGATGTCCATGAACAAGTATCACCTTCCAGCCATTCAATTAAATGTGTTATATAACATAGAAGCCAAAAACTGACCTAAATTATACGACTTCGTCATGTGAAAAAATCTCTGCATATGTAATTGCCGATTAATTATAAAGGAGCGAGTGTATCGTGCAGCTGGTGATTCAAAACTCTTCATCAAGCTATTGAACGATTCAAATTTTACTGAAACCGAAACAAACAGACAAAACAGCAGACGATTCAGTTAGATCAACAAAATAGCTTTAAATTAGTTCAACATTAATGTGTAATAACATACTACAAGTATACATATTAGAAATCAATTTCTTACGAGGAAATCTTGGAGGAAAGACTGAGGCGAGAGATGCTGTCGTTGTTCTAACCCTAAGTAGCCGAAGCAGTCCTATATTGTGCGCCATTTCTTTTTTCTAAATCAGGAGCACAGCTGCTGCGATTTCTGAGTATCATGAATTCATCTTCAAGAACATAGAGAGAATCACGGAAGGCGATGAGTGATCTAGAGGCTGTATAACGTATTATGCGTCGTCCGTCCCCTAGGCCTTAACCGTTCTCGTGAGTCGTGACGTGCAATTTACATCTTTCGGATTTCCAAGTTTCGAACCCTGAATTCTTCAACTTTCGTCAATGGCTCTGCGGTGGAATGAAATTATATAAACCAGGTATTATTATTATTATTATTATTATTATTATTATTATTATTATTATTATTAGAGTTAATTACAAAAATGGTCCTTGTGGTTTGTATCAAATTTTGGATTCGGTCCCTGAACTTTCAATTTTGCAAAATCGGTCATTATCATCAAGGTTTACTTTCAAATTAGTCCATTATCCATCAACTTTTATTAAAATGCCCATTTTTCCCTTGTTTATATTTACACTTTTAACTCTTTTAATTACAAATAATTACCAACTCTTTATATTAATAAAACAAATATATATAAAAAATAATAAATAAAAATATAATTAATTAATTGGAAACAAATATATTCGGTTAAATTGAAAATCTAAGTTTTATAGATTAATTGATTGTTTTCTCCGTTTGCGTAATTATTTTCAAATTTTAATCAATTCGTCATTTTTTGAATTGGAAAATTTTATAGATTGATTGATTGTTTACTCCATTTGGTTAAATTAAAAATCGGAGTTCGTATTTTTTTCTGAGCGAAAACATTTAAAATTAAACCAGTTGGTGTTATTTTCAACGGTTAAATTTAAGATCAAAATGGTTCGTCGTTTTTTGCGATCGAAAATATTTAAAACTAAAATGGTTGGCCGTTTTTTCGTTTGGTTAAATTAGAAATCGAAATTTTTAATTGTTTTAATTGATAAAAAAACATTAAAACTTGATTAAGTGGTTGTTTTTTCCATTTAGTTAAATTGACGACCGAAATGATTTGTCATTTTTTCCAAACAAAAACTTTTAAAATTAAAAAATGAGGAACCATTTTAATTTTTCGAGCGAAATGATTAGCTAAATGGAAAAAAAAAACAAATCAATCTAATTTTAAGTGTTTTCGATGGAAAGAAGAACAACCATTTCGATTTTTAATTTAACCAAACGTAATAAACAAACAATATAATTTTAATGTTTTTAACATAAAAATGACTAACAATTCCGATTTCCAATTTAAGGAAACGGAATATGATGAACCAATTTAATTCGAAATCGTTTCGTTCAAAAAAATGGTATATTATACCATACAAAATACAAAGTATAAAATTATGCGAAACGAAATTAAAATTATTCGAAATGTTTTATTGTATTTGTTTTTTGTTTCTAATTGATTAATAACATTAATACTTTTATTATATTTTTATATCTATTTGTTTTATTAAAAGAGAGTTATTAATAATTTGTAACTAAAATGCTCAAATGTATAAATATAAACAAGGGCAAAATGGGTATTTTAATAAAAGTTAATGGATAAGGGACCAATCTTGAAAGTAAACTTTAAAGATAATGACCATTTTTGCAAAATTAAAAGTTCAGGGACCAAATCCAAAATTTGATATAAACCACAGGGACCATTTTTGTAATTAACTCTTATTATTATTATTATTATTACTAGTTTATTATCCGCGTTATGCAGATATTTTTAGTATATATAAAATATAATAAATAAAAAGGTAAAGATATAAATATTATTTTTTAAACAAAAGTATATAAGGTGATATTATTATTTATTATGACGTATTAATTTTGTATATTTCTAAATATATATGAAGGGTAATTATTTTCTTATATATATTTTTTAAACTTTTATTATATTATCTTATAATTAATAAGTCAGTAGATTATTAGATTTTGCTTGATTTGATTTGATTTGAATTTAAAAGTGGATTATATTAGATTTGGATAGATTTAATTAATAAGTTAGTAGAGTATTAGATTTTGTTTGATTTCATTTGATTTGAATTTAAAAGTGGATTATATTAGATTTGAATAGATTTGATTTAAATTTCTTTATTCTTTTTAATATCTATAACTGCCACGTGTCGATTCATGGTGACGACACGTGACTTCACCAGAAATGAGTATGTTACTCTTTTAATAGTATAGATAGATAGATTATTATTATTATTATTATTATTTTGAACAACAACAAAAAAAAAGATATATATTAACAAGAAAAAAAAACTAGCAAGAAGCTTGAAACAAAAACAAACAAATAAAACAACACCAAGCACCATACAAAGTGCGGACCACGAAATAAAACATCTTATGAGAAAACTTTAGAAAGAGAATCATGTAACCAATGACCCCAACTCAATTTTTTATGAAGCTTCCCCCGATAATTAATCCAATGAAAATACCAGCATTAAATTAAGTAGAAAGAATAGTTGAGCTGTCGAGAAGAAGAAGAAAAGACCAAAGAATTCATGATTTCCCAAATGACCCAACATAATGTGAACATTAAAGCAGAAAAAGCCTCCAAACCATTGCCTTTGAGACCCAACTCATTGTCCCAGCCCCCAAGTAAGGTTGCCTACTCATGAGTTGGCTCATTTATTTACCATAACCTTTTAAAGTCCCCAATAAGCTCCTTTGACACATTGCACCTACTAATCGTATTCTTTTATAAATTTTATTAATTAAAAATAATGACAGCATCACGTAGTTTAAAACTTATATAATATAAATAGACTTTGACAAGACATTTTAGCTTGATAAGACTTCTTTGATTGGGAATTATACACACACATATATATATTAAATAATTTAAAATTTTTTAGTAGACCGACAATTTAAAAAATAGACCGAGCAACAACAAGTATTAACAGAATGTAGATAAATACAATGTGACTGTAATGATATATTCAAATTTTTAATAAATGATATATCTAAGTGTAGATAGAACATGACATAACAATGATATATATTGAATTCTTAAATGTTATAATATATTATAACTTAAAAACAAATCAATTATATATTGGGTTAAAATGTATGTCACTTTACCAAAAATTGCTCAAATGACTAATCTAGTTATTATTTTATCTCATTGATATTTGTACTTAAAATTTATTGTTGAGATGATACTTTTGATTACCGTGTCTACCGATAATGATATTATATTTGTGTTTTTAAAATGATGAAAATGATCTATATGCTTATATTTTCTAAATTATTTATATAGATCAAAATTCACGTAAATCCATGTTGTACTGCAAAATAACTTGTCGATGTAGTACGTGTAACCAGTAACTATGTTAATCCACGTAAACATTATGTCACTAAAAACCAGTCATATTGTCATTTGAATCAGCAAAAACTGCCATGTCAACATAGTTACTGTTTACACGTAGCATATCGGCAATTATTTTGGAGTACAATTATCATCCGGTCAAAAAAGTTAATTAGTCATTTAGGTAAATTGAGAAAAGTATGTTCCATTTGTACGACTTTAACCCTTATATATTATATAAAAAATAATCAAATAAAACAATTTCACCATCCATCGGGTTTCAGTAATAGTAGTAACCACCGTATATTGCTATGGATATATTAATGTTATTAATAAAATATAAACTGTATATAAATATTATTTGTGTCAAAATTATATAGGTTGAAAAACATGTTAATTTTTTACTTTATAATATGTTCGTATGTTTGAGATATTGCGTTTTTATAATTAAAAAAATACGAAATTGTTATTCAATTCAAGTAATTTGATAATTAATATAGTGAATATCCTACTTGAGGAGCAGTAAACACGAAACAAAAAAAAATTAATATTAACATCATATGATTATAAACTGGGCAAAAATTACACGCGATATTAAATTATATTTTTATTAGTAAACTAGTTTATAACCCACGTATTACGTGGATATTTTTAATTAAATTTATTTATATAAAATGTATATGAGTAAAAATAAAAAGATACAAAAATAATAATTGTGTTTATTTTTTATTATTTACTATTTTAAAAAATAGCGTATAGTTATCTTTCTTAAAAATATTATATTGTATTTATGTTTTATTTTTTATAAGTTGTAATTATTTTCTTGGTGAACGTGGAGGTGACACGTGACATTTGATGTTTTCCTTTATTATATATAATAATAATAATAAATAATAATAATTTCCACAACTAATTCAAATTATTACATTTGGATCTAATAATGATTATTATGGATAATAATGATAGATATTTATTTTAGGTAAACATAATTTTAAATGTTGCAAAATCTAATTTATTACTAATTAATTAATGAAAAAATAAAGTCAAAATTTTAATGCAATTAAGTTAAGGTGTTATATTTGGAAAAAGATGTGGAAAATAAAATTTTATTGTATTGTAGAAGTGACATGTGACATGAATTGTATTATTAAAAACAGATAATATGTGTTTGCAAAAAAATGTTTCTTTTAATTTTTATTAACTTCAAATATGAAATGTCAATGTAAGAAACAAAAAAACTTCAATTATGTGAATGTGTATATATTTTGAAAATGATAAAATATAAAAATGGAATATCTGAAAATCAACAATAAAAAATTTATCATATTCACAATTGAAGTTTTATCAATTAAATTTTAAATATTGTTAGCAAAATAAATAACAAAAATTTTTAACTTTATTTACTACACTTCTACATTTAAATCCAAATTTTTACATTTAAATTTAACTATGATCATTAAGGATAATAATGACACATATTTATTTTAGGTAAAGATTAATTTAATATTAATTCATTAATGAAAAAAATCAAAGTTTAATGTAATTAAGTTAAGGTAGTAAATTTGGAAATGAATTAAAAAAATGGCATAGGTATAATTATTGATTTTAATCAAGGGTATAAGAGACGTTTCATAAATAATTATGAGTTGTCATTAATCTGGACCATTGATTTATTTCCATCTAATGGTGCAGAAACTCCAATCGGTTTTCTTATTATATATAGTGTAGATTGAGAAATATTTTAAATTATAAATGACTCGTAACATAAATTAGGGATGAATATATATAAATTGCCCTTTTTAATTATGCATCATTCTAAAATAAATATGGTAACAATACAAATTTGTCTTTTTATTTTGTCACACAAAAATATAACATTTTGAATGACATAATTGTAGATGTCCGTACTACCATCATTATGAATATGGATGTGTTAACTACCTTGTGAGTGTTCCAATTCAAATGGTAAATACTTCACTATAAATTATTAATAAATGTGTTACTATTTGTTCTTAGCTCACCAAAATTTACTGTATGGTCAAAACAGTTAATTTGTGTATTCATAAATGTACCACGTTGAAAATGACAATACTTTCAAAATTCATATATTTTAAAGATAAGTAGATTTTACTTCTCTATTAAAGTACATGTTGCTTCACTTGTGACCTTCGTCATGATTAGGGGTATGTAAAATTAAAACCAAACCATAATATCAAGAATTTGTACTAGAAAAGAACTATATGATTCAGTTATTGGTTGTCATTTTATTGTATTTCGGTTCCGATTTAGTTTGGTTCTGATAAAGTTCAGTGCGGTTCAATTTTGTGTCTTTCAATGTCAAACTCGGGAAAAACAATGAAATTAAAGAACCGAATTGAATTTTGTTTCATACAGTTAAGTTCTCAGCTTTAATTCTTATGATTTTCCGGTTTGATCCGGTTCGGTTTTCATTTTGCACACACCTAATCCTGAGTGTATGGATGTAAGAACCGTCAACAAACAAATTTCAAAGTTGAATGAGTGACAAAACATTCGGCAGCTATTATATAATCTAACTTTAAAACGTTGCTAAAACATTTGGATGTAACAATGAAACAATTTCTAAACATATAACAAAAACTTTTGACAAAAAGTCATGATATGATTTGCTAGTCTTGAAAACAATACGAGTAACATTCTACAGTTAATCATAAACTCTAGATCGTCTTATTTTGTATTTCGCTTATTATCATGTTGTGGTCATGAGTTATTTTTTGGGGAAATCATGTAAAAAACCAACACACTTTAAGTATTTTTTGAATAAATCATTGTACCAAAAACGTTTCCACAAAAGTCTTTCAACTTAAAAATGCTTTCGTAAAAATCACTAGACATAAAATGTTTACATAAAAATCCCTTAACTTAACAAAAGCTTATGAAAAACTTGTGAAAAATCTTTAAAAAAAATCCTATAAAACAACATAAGTCATAAAAATTTTAAGTTGAAGAACATTTATGGAAATATTTTTGATACAGAGACTTAATCGAAAATATTAAAAGTACGTTGGTTTTTTATATAATATATTTTTTTTGAGAGGAAGAATTATGGTGAAAGAAGATATATACAATTATGAATTTCAAAATTTTATTATAGATAAGATAACTTTTACAAAAAAAAATATTGTTTTTGAGTTTTGCTTAAAGATAAAAATGGCATATATTTTTTCTCGTTCCATCAAATATCCGGAACAAAACGTTCCTGCATCCCAGGGAGAGAGTCTAGAACAGAGAGGTTACAAAGAGAGAAAAAGCGATACATACATATACACGTATAAACACACAAGTTAAACGTGTGCTCCGCCATTTTTGAGACGAAGAGAGCTCCAATGAAACATATTTGATATCTAGAAACGCCGAATCGTAACCCTAATTGCGAATTCTATTGACCGAGGTTGTTTTCTTACATCGTCTCGTAGTTCTTCGTATTTCTATGTGATTGTGTTATGATATATAATTGTGGATTGATTTTGAACTCTATGTGATCGATTGATTAGTCTAATTCAATGCTACTTTGAAATTGCGAGTCTTTGTAGTTCGATATTTTCTTTGTGGTTTAGGTTTGAGGGTTTATAATGTGAAAATTTCGAAGTTTTTAATAGTTTGTGTTGTAAATTGAACTTGTTTCTTTTATGAATGATCATTCAACATCTCATAGGATTAGATTTTCTGGAGTTTTGTTATGGGTTCCTTTTAAGATATGATGTATCTAGGGCTTTGGGAGCATGAGACTGTGTTTGCTTATGCAGTTCACTTCAAGTTCTCTGATTATTAATCCGTGGACATCATTTTGGGTTTAACTTTGGTAAAATGATTAGCATAGAGGTTTTGAAGTCTTGTTTGAGGTTTAATGATCAGGCCTTTTTGCATCTGAAGATTGAGTGGAGGAGAAGAAACCTCTTTAGGATGAACAGAATTGACAAAACATCTGAAGTCAAACTGTACTAGTGAAGTTATGTCCAATGTTGCTTGAGCAGATGCCAAAGAGAGGACTTAAAGTCAAGAGCAGTGACAATGGAAAAATACCAGTAGATAAATTAAAAACTTTAGTTTTTATTTAGATTGTTTCAAATCATTATATCAAGTAATGCAAAAGTTAACAAAAAAACAAAAAGGAAGAGAAAATAAATGGGAGTACATAAAGTCAGGAGGATAGAAAAAAAGAAGATAAGGTATGTTGTTTAATGTTTGGCTAATGATATGTGTTATGAAATGTTGGAATCTAAATTGCTTTGCAAATGACAAGGAATGACAAATTCCTTACCATAGAAATTAACTGAATTCACAAAAGTTTTAGGTCATTCTCTTTGTCATCTAAATGTCCATATACACTGACAATAAATTTCATTTCCATTCCGCAAGCCAAACATCCCCTAAATTTTAAATCTATCATTTGGTATTTTTCTGTTGTCAGTTGTCACCGATCTTGACTTTATATTTATTTTTCTTTCACTAAACTTTTATGATATATCTTTTTGCAACATCTCCTTTTGATGATAGATTGATTTCAGGTTAATCCAGTGGCCTCATTCTCTACTCCACGAACTTCTTTGGAATTCATAAGCTGTGAAACTATTATTGCTTGTTGTTATTCAGAGGCACTCAATGGAGGTTAGAGTTTCAGCCGAAGAACCAGGCACGTCACCATATGTATATGAAAGTGATCCTGATGATAAAGAAATCAGTGATGATGACGATGACGATCGCAACCATAAGCATCGTAGAAGAGAGGATGCAAGGTCTCAGTCTTTGGAGGATGATGTTACGGAACAATTGTTTTCTAAGCCATATAAGCGAGGAAGTAAACCATTTCAAAATGGGCATCTTTATGGGGAAACTGGTTCTCAGTCCAATGAAACATGGAAAAAGTACAGTTTTAGCCCTTTGGAAAAAGATATCTCCGTGAAATTTGACCAAAAGCGCCCTGGGTTTACTCAATTTTCTCGAGGAACGTCAGATTTGAACCAGAAAATTAGGGTAAACCAACCAAATTCTGGTGACACTGGTGCAGTTAGGGGTAGAGGAAGGGATTCCAGTTTTTGGAGTCAACGTGATCCTAGATTCAGCTCTGTTGATATCGCTTCTCAGATGGTTCAACAAGGATCTGTTTCTCATGGTTTTTTTGCAGGGAGGGGTCTGCCAACTGTTTCTAATTCCCGTGGTCCATCCTGGAGTCCATTTGGATTGGTTCCAGGCATACCAAATGGTGGCTTGGATATGCTCCATCCCCTTGGATTACAAGGAACATTCAGACCAGCTATGAATCCTTCTATAAACTTAGGACTTACACGACAACGGTGTAGGGACTTTGAGGAACAAGGGTTTTGCCTAAGAGGCGACATGTGCCCAATGGAGCATGGTGTCAATCGTATTGTTGTAGAAGATGTTCAGGTATGCAATATTATATACCCTAATATGTTTACTAATGTAAGTTTTACGTGATGCTATTTTCAAACTCTATTTTTCATGGAATTTTGATGTTAAAAAGTCGTTTAATAAAATATATTACCAATGTATCAGGTAATATCTATTACCCGATAGACTGTTGACGTGGAGATGAGGTATATATGGTAACAAAATCAACTACATCAAGAGTTATGTGCCTCTGCCATAAATTTCTTGTGAAAAGATCATTTCCAAAGAAAACGGCACACTGAACAAGTAAACACGCAGAAAGAACAAATATTTATATGTTTCGGTCCAAGAATGACATATGTCCATGACTGTACTAGTGGATCTCTCAATTAATTATAGATTAGGGTTACAAATACATTGGGATCAATATTTATATAACCGAAAATAAAGAAATCCGTAATGGACCGGGCCTAACAAACCTTCGGTAATCAATCAGTCTCCACAACTCAACAATCCATGCGTCACACTTGACACTTTGATGGTATCATTCATAGCTTCTTGCAGTGAAAACCGATAAAATTCATTCCAACAGGAACCTTTCTGCTGGTGATCTATGTAGCAGGGGTCTAGTTGGGTGTGAGGGTGTGTGTAGATGTTGCCAAGCTCGATGTGGCGTTGCGTTGGCTGTTGTTGAAAATGAGCGCAGACGATATAGTATTAAGTATGTGGAAGGACATGTGTTGTCTGGACAAATTAGAGACGACAAACCAGAGATTAGGGCTAGAAGCAGCTTCTGCTGCCTTTGAGATAGTAAAAGTAGAGAACTCTTGGCTTCTACTTTATAAGATTATGAGGGTGGGGGAGAACGGCAGGGAAATGATTTGTGCATGTGTATCATCATTTTTACAGAGAGAGGGAGGCTGGATTGTACCATTGAAGATTTTCTGCTTCCTTCATTAGTCTAACTACTTCAGGCTGCTTACTTTAGTGATATTAAAAAATCAGAATTTTTTTTAATTTGCCTAAGCAAGTCCTTTATGTAAAAGCTAACTTCTCACTAATCCTGTGAAATTCATAGAATGACGATTAACCTATCGACATCTATAAGCTGTACTTTTTAAAAAATAAATTTATCTTCTCCTTAAAAGTCTATTAATTTCCCTCAATTTTTATTTTTAGTCATTATTTTTGGTTACTGTTGTTTTATAAGTCTTACTGGTTGATTATGCTATCGTAGTATTGAGCATAATGCACATACTATTGGCATGTACACAATCCACATCCTTTTGTCTTGTCTACATGTTTCAAACGCACCCCTGCAGCCTAGTTTTAAGATTTTCCCCAATCCAGATATAGTAATATGCTCATATAGCATATCTATATCCATATCCATGGACCGGTATCTTTTTTGCTTAGGTGGGTTTACATTGGTACAATGATAGTTGTCGTTCTTCCCTCAAATAGATAACAAGAACTTGAGATCCTGCATCCTTGTTTTCTGGTAATGACTATGTTTAACTCCAACATGGTGAAGATGACCTTTACAGTTTGGTTCCTCATGGCAGTTCCATCAGAAGCTTGGTTATAACTATATCTTTGTGTACGAAAGTATAATTGTGATAGATGAAAGGTGGAAATCAGGGTGTTCGAATTTGAGATAAAAAGAGAGTGCATAATGATGCTTCCCCAGTCTTTCTTATTTGCCTTTTATAACTCTATTTAACGGTGGAGTTTTATTTGAACCTTCTTTATTTCCCCTGCAGGGTTTTTTTTATAATTATATAGCAAGTAGATAAATAAATAGAAGCAGATATATTCACTCAGGAAGGAGGTCATTTCTTGTGGGACCATTTAATGAGTATGTGCATAAACTCATCGTGGGGGACAAGTACTTGGTCAATGTGTGTCAAAATTATATTCCAATGTAGTACACACTGGAATCTATATGGAATTCGGAATACCAATCTTCAAAGGTTTTCCTTTGATGCTCATATCTTTCCTTACCGTCTCTTTGAGAACTCTTTATGGAAGCTATTCATGTTTTCTGCAATAGTTCTAGATATGTTTTGCCTGCATAGTCATATCTGCGAAACAACCCTCATATCTGCAAAATTTGTTTTGCCTGCATAGTCATATCTTCATATCTGCAAGAAGGCTGTTATCCTTTTGTGGGTTCACACTTAATGCTTTCCCTTCTTATAATCTCCTATCAAAAAGGCATATCTTTTACCTTATGCAATTTTTAATATTTTATTGGTTATTTTCCTACTTACAGAGCCTCTCACAGTTCAATCTCCCCGTATCTCTAGCAAGTGCAAATCTATCTATCACATCAGTTGGGACAGGTCCTTCCCCTCCAACTACTGCTGCGACAAACATATTGTTGAGCAGCAAAGGTTCACATGGTAAAAATGTCAAACGTGTAACGGGTGTCAGTGGATTGGATGCAAGTGGTACCTTCATTGATTCTGCTGCTGCTGCTGCTGACTTTTATGATCCTGATCAACCTCTATGGGGTAACGATTCTCATACGCCAGCTGCATCTCACTCTATAAGTCAGCCAAAAATTGGAAAAAATGATTCTTTGTTGGATCCTGGTCTATCTGGTGGTCATCGTGACGGTATGGCTGATACCTCTGATAATGAACTTATTGTAAGCACTGGTGGGGCTGCTGTGGGATCTCTGACTACAAGATCTTTGGTACGGGATAGAATCACCAGTAACAAAAAAACAGAAATGGGAGAGGATATGATTTCCAAAGCAGACCCTTCAAATTCCATGCACAAGACGTTGGAGGCTCCTGTTCCGTCAATTAGTGCTCAGGATCCTCCTCAGAAGCGGAAAAATTCAGATTCATCTCAGAAAATGCATGGTGGAAATGGACGTATGCTCCGTAAGCCTTCACAAAAGGCACAACGAACATTATTTGTTAATGGCATTCCCCAGCAGAACAACAGAAGGGAGTCACTACTATCACATTTTAAAAAATTTGGGAACGTTATTGATATTTATATTCCTTTAAATAGTGAGCGAGCATTTGTTCAGTTCTCTAAACGAGAAGAAGCGGAAGCTGCTCTTATGGCACCTGATGCTGTAATGGGTAATCGGTTTATTCAGCTATGGTGGGCTAATCGTGACAACATACCGGATATTGAGACTAGCGGCCATAACATTTCCTTACCTCCCCATGGATCGACGGTTTCTTCAATTTCACCATACGCTTCTGTTGAAAACAAAAGAAAAGATGACCCCCGATCAACGTTGCATGATGGAATTGCTCCTCCTGTCCCTGTGTCTGCTTCTGACCAACCAAAGCCTGCGGTTGCTAATGGTGCAAAAGTACCCCCACCTTTGCAAAAGAAGCTGGAGAACTTAGAGGTTATGAAGGAGCAACTTCGCAAAAAACAAGAAATGCTTGACCAGAAAAGGAATGACTTCCGGCGCAAGCTGGATAAACTTGAGAAACAAGTATAAGCGCATTTCCCCTCATTTTTGTTTCTCTCTATAAAGTTAAAAATCTTGATTTTTTTACTTATTGTCATATTTGTTTCAAGAAAATTGTCCATGTTGGCATGTTGCTTGTTAGACTATCATTCCAGGATCCCATGACTGATTAAACCAACCTCTTTTGTACAAGTGCCAGTTTACGGTAACCATTTCTTAATATTTTAATTTACTTAGGAGTCCTGTTTTCTGCAGGCTACAGGTGTAAAAGGTGAAGTAGCACCTGAACAGGTTGCTAAAAAACAGAAATCGGAGGTCTTAGCTGACTCTGCAAAGGCTGCAACCCCGAGTTCCAGTGGTCGTGATACCATTCTACCACCACACCAAGATGAGGTGTCGGCTTATATCGGCAAAACTGTTGATCCATGTGGGCTACAGAGTTCCAAAAAGCCCCTTGCATTAGCGCTGAAAGAATCTTCAAGCTCGAAATCATCAGTACTTCCATCGGCAAATGTTGGATCACCTACTGTTACTAATCGGTTTAAACTGGATAATCGTCCAACAGCATTTAAGATCATTTCACCTTTACCGGATGGCCTTAATGAGGTAAGCTTCATCCTCAGTTCTTCATTTTATTTTTTGCATATTCTTGCAAAGTGCATGGAAGTAAATGTTCTTATGTTTCGGCAAATCACAGGTATCTATCTCTTTTAGATCCCATGTTTCTCGTCTTATTCTAGAATAACACATTGTAATGGAATTCTAGAAAGTACCACATATGCCAAAATCTAGAATCTTCTAAGGGGATGCCTAAATTATGGAAGGTCTTACCCCCCTATAAGTGTTGAAGTCCTTGAGTATTTTGCATCGATTTCTTTTGCAAATGCTTTCAGAACATCTTCTCTCTTCCGACCATCTAAAAAGGCTTACTTGGACTTTGATAGCAGGATTGCCAAGGGCCGCATGACTTAGTAAATCATCTTATTATCCCCGTGATAGTCCGCTGTCGATCCAGTTGAAATTTCAAAATAATTGGGCTGTCAATTTCGGATTTACATGTGTTATAGCACTGCACGCTTCAATTTGTGAATTACATGACTCGTCCACCCATTTCAAGAGTAGTGTCTGTCGTCGATCCAATTGAAATTCCAAAATCAATTGGGCTGTCAGCTGACATCCAATTTGATGATGGTCTGTCTGTCTGAAATCATTTGGGATGTCTTCTAATTTGACGTTAACAATTTAATAGAACCATGTGAATTTGAAACGGGAGCAGAAATCTCAGATTGTAGCACCTCTGAAAGTAGGGCCGGGCTTTGTGATTTCATTCCAAATCAATAATGAACCGATTGAAATGGGAGTGCCTTTCTTTCAAGATGAAGACTTATACAACAAGTTAACATAATATCAAATTACATAATTAAGCATAAGCTGCGTGTGATTACTTCTTACATACACACATACATACTATGGGTTGAGTACCATGGAAAACCAAATCTAAGTGGATCATAGGAAATCCATGTTCAAATGCATAGTTGTCAATAGCGACGATAGCGGTCGCTATAGCGAATAGCGGAGCGGAGCGGCTATCATCCGATGTTACCTTTTTAAAAAAAAAAATATATATTGTATATATATACATAACAGACCTATTTACAAGAATTAGATTATCTATGATTGGCATTTAATAGTTTTAAGACTTTATTTAAGTTAAAATGTTAAATACATTAAACAGTTTAACGTAGCATATGTATTTTGGATTTAATACTATACCCGCTAAACACGAAATAGCGGGCGATATCGCTACGCTATCGCAATGTAGCATATAGGTAGCTTGTCGCTACTGTCCGCTATTAGCCATCCACAACACGGTTCAAATGCACATATTTACATGTATGCAGATGTGCATTTGAACATGGTATTCTAGTAAAGCATACCGATCTTATTCAGACGAGCCTTTCCCATTAGTAGAATAGCATCAAGTGAGCTTCCATCAATGAGTAAAACCAACAAATCTTATAAAGTTGAGCCTTTACTAACCGGTAGAGGCGTAGAGCTAATAATAAGACAAGCCTCTACGACTCAGTATTGTGAATTTCTCATATCATGTTGAGCCTTTGCTAATTAGTAGCTAATTAAAGCATTTACTAATCAGTAAAGCTAACTATCATATTATGTTTAGCCTTTACTTTTGAAGGTAAAGCAAAAGTAATATGTATAACAAAGCCTCTCTAGTAGTGAAGTAAACATTGTGCCTCTATCATTATTTAACATTCATACTTATTTCATATTCAATGCATAACAATCATGCATGTATTATTATGCATATCATGAATCTACTTATACATTAGTTGATATGATTCGTGTGTATAAACCCTTAGTATTGACCTCTGTTGACGCAAATCAACCGGCAACCCTTGTTAATCTATGTAATGCCTATGCAAACTCCGTTTCAATATCCTTCCGATAAACACCATAATCTACTAACATGAATAAAACATTCACTAGGCCACAAAGTTCCAAAAGAGCACTTGCATTAGTGTTGCAAGAATCTTCGAGCTTGAAATTACCGGTACCTCCATTGGAAAATGTTGGATCAAGTGATCAACTGCTTTCACCAATCAGTTTAAATTATACAATCTTCCAATTGCATTTAAGATCATTCCACATCTACCAACCTAATGTAAGCTCCATTCTCAGTTTCTTCAATTTTGGATATCCGGTATATGATATACTTGAAAAATGCATGGAAATAAGTGTCATTAGGTTTCCGTGAATCCCATGTTTTCACCTCTTTAATATCTATGTTAACTAGTGTGTAATGCATGTCTTTGATAATTGTCATGATGGTTGTCTATACCTGACCGAAAATGACAGTGTGTCATTATCATTATCGCAATTCATGTTATTGTTTTGTATCAAATAAATGCTTATGTAATTTCAATAAGTTTTAATCCTCGTATCTATGAGGAGTTGGGTTAAATGTGTATCAAATTAAGATACAAACTCAACTCACAGAGAACTCAACCGAGAGGGTTAGAACTTAGAACCTATAGAAATTATATATGCATTTATTTGATACACAACAATAACATGTATTGCTATAATGATAGTGGCATGCGGCTATTTTAGGTGACGTATGGACAATCATCATGACGGTTATTGACAAAGACATAGTGACATACACTTACACTACACTAGTTATCAGATTTCTTAAAGAGGTATAAGCAAGATATTCACAGAAACTCAAGGACACTTATTTCCATGCAATTTTCAATTATATGCAAAAAAGAAAATGTAGAAACCATAAACATATGTTACCTTGGCCCGGTAGAGGTGACATGATTTTAAATGCAATTGATGATTGTTTGGTTTAAACTTATTGATGAAGCAGTTGATCCAACATCTTCCGTCGCAACCGTTGCCAACCCAAACCCCCTGCCATTGAAGTAACCATCGTGACACAGTACTGTCATCAATGCAATTTAAATGGGGGTTGGCAGGATGTGATGTGTAACCATAGTTACTTGGAATTTGGATCACTCCCATATAAGGAGCATATGTTCAATGAAAGTTCTAGAAGGTCCTTAGACTAGGCATATAGTTAGAAATATCTATCATTATCCTATATCCATTATAGAACAAGTCATTGAAATAGAATTCTATGAAGTGCCACATTTTAAAATCTAGAATCTTTTAGAGAGTGGCCTCAAGTATAAATAGGCCTTACACGCCCCCCCCCCCCCCCCACACCCACACCCACACCATTTGGTAGGCAACTCATTCGTTGGTAAGTATAAACACAAACATTATATTCACAAGTGTTGAAGTACTCTTGAATTCTTTTTTGCTTTCAGAGTCTTCTGCAAATGCTTCCAAAATGCTAACTTTTTCGGACCTATCTAAAAAGGTTTACTTGGACCTAGACCAATGTTATTAAAAGTGAAAGTCGCACTCGAGGTGACATGCCTTGATTAGGGACTAAATCGAGAGGCGCAAAAAGGCGAGGGCCCGAGCGAAGTGAACCAACTAAAATTTAGAAAATACTTTAAATGAAAATGTTACCATAAATACAAAATAAAAGCATATTGTGTAGAATTATAGATATAATATCAAATACACTACCTCGATCCATAATTATTAGTAGTGGCAAACAAAGTAAAATGTTCCTAAAGATTGCTTAAGGCAAACCAGAAAGCCCCCTTCTAATAGGCAACCTTTGAAGTTTTCTGGGGGTATAATTGACCATGCAAACTATGTTTTATGTCTTAAAATCCTAATAGATCTTTATGAAACAAGGCCCTCGACTCTCGCCTAACTCCCTAGGACTAGTCGTACAAGGCGCTCCTGAACATCTTAAAAGACGCCAAACCTAAAATGGTCAGGCCTGAGGGACTTAGTCGCAGAGGCGCAGGCCTTTAATAACATTGACCCAGACAACATTATTTTCACGTGCCAGGTTAAAAATTATCCCCGTGATCATCCCTATCTATCCATTTGTAATTCCAAAATTAATTGGGCTGTCAATTTCTGATTACCTGTGTTATAAATACCTAACTTCCGAAAATATATATTAATTCTAAATCCAAATAAGATGCAGTGTGCTTTTCAATTTCTGATTTCTGTCTTCCAACTTCAGTAGTAGTGTCCGTGACTCCGTGTTGATCCAATTGAAATTCCAAAATCAATTGGGTTGCCAGCTGTCATCCAAAATTGATGGGTTGTCGGTCTAAAATCAATTGGGATGTCTTCCCTTTTGATGGTGACAAATAATAGTGACCCATTTGAAGTTGAAATTGGATCGCCATTCTTTCAAATTGGAGGCCTCTGAAATTAAAATGGGGTTGTCCAATGTCATTCCAAATCAATAATGGACCAATTAATTTGGAGTGCCTCTCTTTCAGATTTCAATTCACGACTCATCTGATACTTGGATGGGATCAAAATTGTTAGCTATATGCTTTAAGCGAGTACGGAGATTTATACATCAACCTAATTTAATATCACTTTACGTAATAAAGCATAAATTACTTATAGTTCTTACATGCATGCATACTATTGGTTAAGTTCCATGGAAAATCATATTTAAGTGGAGCACTGGAAATCATGTTCAAATGCACATATTTGCATGTATACACATGTGCATATGCACACAAAACATCTGCCATTTGAACATGGTATTGTAGTATCACTTGAATATGATTTTCCATTGATCCCAACTCTACATATCACCATGTTAACATTACCACGTTAACCTGAACCTTTGCTTATTTGGGAAAGCAACTATTAGTTATAGCTTATATTCATACTGATACTTGTTTATAACATAACATACAGTATCATACAACATACATATATACAATCGTAGCTGTTCAATAACGTTACCGTCTATTTTATACTCATGACATAAAACTGAACCTTCAACAGCAAGTATCTATATGGATACAAATTATTCATTACTGATCTTTCCTACCGTTACGATAATTTTACATGGTAGAGCTAAATACAAGTTGAGCCTCTACTAACTAGTAAGGCATACTGATATTAAGTTGAGCTTTTGCTGTTAGTATAGCTAACATCAACTTAGCCTCAATCAATGAGTAAAGCCAACTAATCTTATAAACATGAGCATTTACTAACGGGTAGAGCTAATAATAAGATGAGCTAATACTACTCAGATTTTAGGTAAATATGTCATATTATGCTGAGCCTTTGATAATTAGTATAGAATTATAAGTTGAGCATCTACTAATCAGTAAACTAAATGTATCATGCAGAGCCTTCACTTTTAAACTAAAGCTAAGCTAATACATATAATTGAGCCTCTCCAATAGTGAAGTAGATATTGAGCATTTATCATTCATTAACATTCATGCTTATTTCATATTAATAACATAGCGATCATGCGTGCATTTATCCTTCCGCATATGATATACGTGCTTTTACATTAATCAGTGTGTTGGTGTGCATCTTCTGTATAAACCCTTAGGGGGTGTTTGATAGGAAAGTAAGCAAAGGAAAATAAATATAATGGATCTTACACTATGACAATGAAAAGACAACAATCGTATCAATTGTTTCTATCCCCTTTCCCTGAATTTACTCTTTATCCAATTCTCCACGATTTGTGTTGTCAACTTGTAGGACTCCAAACTTATCTGTGTTCTTGTTGAACAAATCAATTATTGTGGTAAATGGATTGCACAATGTTTTTCCACTAAAAATTTCTCGACTATCTTCATTCAATCTATCAGTCAGTGTTTTCCTTTCTGTAACTAAATTCAAAAAATAATTTAATTTAATTCCATCTACTCCTGATATCAAAAGTCATTTATTGTTTAATTGACAAAAGACCTCCAAAAAGGGGGCATTAATTTTGTCAATAACCACGAATTGGAACCCCACAAGTGCCTACCAAGTCATGTTAATATGTACGATCCCTTGATCTCAAGCAACTTATATTAAAAAACAAAAAAGAAGACTTTTGAGATGTCTTTAAAACCTCAGGGTCCAATCTAATTTAGAAGTTTTCAAGCCACGCCATCTATTCGCCACGTGCAAATTTATGACTTTTCAGCAAATTCCCATTCACTTCTTTTAAGTTGATAAATAATGAATATATTTAATATGATTTTAAAAAAAGCCTATTATCAACATAATGATCTTGGGAGATTGTAGACACTTGAATACTGTTTGGGTGCTTTTAAACCATTTCACCCATTTACCTGTTTGGTCATTTCCTTCATAGCCAAATTATTTGTTTTAACCATTGGGCACACGTTAAAATAAAATATAGTTTAAGTTGACCCATTTTCTTACATACATGGGTTGAAGCTTTAAGATTCTGGCAATGGAGTTTTATGAGGATTTAGTGTCGTCTTCACCATGGAATATCATGGATTCAAGATTGAAATGGAATTTGGCCCATTGAAATGCTCATTTTTTTTTGTTCTACTAAATTGAATGTCATGTTTTGTTTCTAATACGTGATTCTGGATCGTGAAATCTAACAACTATGATTTTGCAGGTTCCCATGTTGAAGGAACACTTCTCACAGTATGGTGATATTGCAAAGATGCAGTTAGATGATGTAGAGCCCATCGAAGGCAATGCTGACCCCAAAACAACCAAAGCTTCAGCCCGGATACATTTCACGACCCGCCACGCAGCTGAGAAGGCATTTTCGAGTGGCAGAATCTGGAAAGGTCACAACTTGCAATTCGTATGGCTAAATTCTGGAAAAGATATCGTGAATAGAGAAACTCCTTTGCCAACTTCTAAAGATTCTTCAACTGATCCTGTTGTCAAAACTTCTAAAACTACTTCCCACGAATCGTCTATGTCTGGAGATGGAGAGTCTGAAAAAACGCAGAGAATGGACATCGTCAAAGACGCAGATAAAAAAATCTCTGATTCATTTTGTGACAAGTAAACCCTAATATGGTTTCCTGGACACGATGTCGGTGTACAGTGAGGTAAATGGTATACCAAAGTAGTTTAATGTAACTTTGAGTTGCCGTAGCAATTGTTGCTCGATTTTGTTTAGTCTCAGTGCTTGCAGTTTGTAAAGGGAATTCTTAACTGCTAGTTGGGATATTTTGTTGGGGGTTAGTTCCGTTTGCGTCATTTGTTTTTGTTAGGCTCGACTCGTATCATGGATTTAATTGAAATTTCTTTTAATAATTCAATCTGTCTCTCATGATTTCATACAACTTCCAAGATATCTTTTTCTCCCACCCTTGTGATGGCGTTTGGTTCGTGTGATGGAATTCAATGGAATTAAAATTTAAATTTAGCTTGTTTATAATTTTTTATAACTAATGGAATGGGTTAAATTTTATGTATTTTCCATCAAATTTTCTTGTTTATAGAAATTTGACATTCCTTCTAACTCATAAATGAATTAAATTCCAACTTATAATGTATTAGATTTCAATTACATCTCTACCTAATATCAACCACAATCTTCTACATTCACCATCAATTATATTAATAACTAAAATTCAAATTCCAATTCCTTCAAATTCGTTTGAACCAAACTTATATCAACTTGACATCTGATGTCTACTGGAGTTCTTGTTCATATTGTTTGTACTTTGTAGGAGGGAGCAACAGACCAAAACCGAACTTATATCAAGTTATATCAGATGGTGTATTGGTTAATTCTATTTGTTGGTTTTACGATGCAATCACACTCATACAAATTGTCATGCACTCAGTGTCGGTCGGTAGTCATTTTTGTCATATAAAGTTTTACCCGTTTTGAAAAAATGAGGATTTTCTACTTTAGATCATCGTCAATAAAATTACCAAATCAAACATATACGTAGAAATTCAGCATTTTTGACGATCATTGTGGTTTTCTTCTGTTTTTTTTTTTTCAAGAACAGAGATGAATTATAGATGATATAAACAGAAAAAAAGATGATCAACTTTGAACAAAATTTATGATATACATATACTGACAATCACTTTACTTCAAAATTACCAGATTATCTATTTCTGTTGTATGTTTAAAACTTATAATGCTCATAGTTAACGTGATCTACCATATACACTTGCTATTGAAGAACGAAATCACAATCTATGCGTGCAATAATTTAGGTATGGTCATGTTGGCCAGCATAAGCCGCTTCTCGGGGGGCAGATGATCTTTCATAGTGACACATGTTTGATGCATCACATTCAAGAGGAACGTAGTCATGTCTTTCTCTGATTCATCGATTATCGGTTGGCTGGAAAAGTTGTCTGCATTTGTTACCCAATCATAAATCCGTTTTGTTGAAGTCCACATAAGGGAAACCACTGAATCAGCTACTACCCCCCAGTAACCGTCATCTAACAGTAGAGAACTAAGGGTTACAGGTAGGTCACTTAATACGGTATCAGGGTTCATGATCAGAAGAGGCATATACTTGGACAAGCTACCACTTAGCAAACTAATAAACTGCATAGCCTGCAAAATAGAATAATGTAGAATGATTGATGGTTTACTCCATATATGTAAAAGAATTCAGAACAAGAAAGTGTTACGTTTCGAAATTAATTGATCTACTAAAATATACAATCTCAAGAAATTTAATGAATGATGTTCACTGGAACCAAAAAGTTAAAAGAAAAATGGGAGCTGAGAACCAGACCCAAAAACCTGTCTGGTTCAGTTTCATGACGGTCCCGGTTTTTCTCGACTTTAACATAGAAAATTATGAAACCAGACTAGACTGAATAGGAACCACAAATTTTTATAAACCAGAATCGAGAAGGCGAGAACCATACTGTTTGGTACTGGTTTTGGTTCAGTCTACTGCTTTCACAGTACAATCCCAACTTTTGCACACTGCTCATGCCCAAACTGGGCTTAGCCAATGGCAAAAGGAGGGAATGAGGGATTGAAGGTTTACCTGATAATCATACAAGGGATTTAAAATTTTTTTTCATGTTATTAGAACTGATCATAAGGGGCAGAGTTGGGCAGGATAAGTAAGGGGTTGAATTGGGGCAGATCGTGTTAAGTTGACCTTCTCATACTTGTTGTCCATTTCTTTTTTTTATTAATAAAATAGATTAATTTATCAACTATGATTACAGATGCTATCCTATTATTATAATGATCTAATTTCTCTGAATAAAATATTTCGGGAGGTCGTGAACTTTTAAATACACTTAATGCGACTTTGACCCGTTTCATGTTAAGCTAGGTTATTCAAATTTACCAATTTTGACCAGATGGAGATAAAACATAACCAAAAGCAACCATTTTTAGGTAATGGGAAGGAATTGAGTCCTCGACTCCTCGAGAATAAAGAACAAGTACTTACAGTTGATGGGTAACTTGTCACACAGCTAATCTCTGCAGCATCAACAAGCCACTGTCGTTTTACACTTCCTTCAGCATGTTGCAAAGCCATCACAACTTCCACTAGAACATCCCATATACCTGCAATTTTATAGTTAGATTCCTGAGCTAGATTTTCTGACACGAACTAACTCTTGAAATCGATACGTGTCATCTTTAACTTCTCGGTAATGTACAAAATCAATAAGATAGGAATATATACTTAAAGATACATAGTGCCAGCAAAGAAAAGCCTGCATATATCCATATATACTGGTATTCCACTATAGGTCCGCAAAACAGACAGTTATGGGTCAAAATGGGTAAAATCTTTTAGGAGTGGACTAAATGGGTTTCCGGGCAAAAAGGGTCGAAGTTTTAGGACGGGTTGTGTCAGGTCAAGTTGACCATACACTACTTTTCACAATTTCATATATGATTAATATATTAAATATGATTACAAACACAATAAATAAAATAGGCAATCTAATCGTTTAGCATAAAATAATTTAAAACTTTAAAAAAGGCAGGACAAGCTTGACCTGTTTACTTTTTAGCTAAATATATCTAGTTTTACCCATTTGCACCGTATTTAACATATGTAACCCAGTTTGACCCATTTTCACAAAAATGGATTAAATTGGCACTCTAACTCCACATATACATCTACGGAACACCACAGAAATAGTGCATGTATAAGTCTTTCTCCCATGCACAATCCCTCTAAATAGTTGATAGGCCCATCTAGTAGGCTAGAAGCCCATCACTACTACAAGCACTATTCATCGTGTGAGATTCCACAAATAAACAATATATACAGGGTTGGATTCAGGTAGCCGTTCTTACCGTAAGAACACCTAAAATGCACAATTTTTTTTAAAAAAAAATCACAAATATGAAAAATTTTTCACAAATTTCATGTTTTATAAATTTGTGCATTTTCTATATATATATATATATATATATATATATATATATATATATATATATATATATATATATATATATATATATATATATATATAAAATACAAAAAAATATATCACAAATTTCATGTCCAAAATTTGTGCATTTTCTATGTAAGTTTGTGCATTTAGTTCTTACGGTAAGAACGGTTCTTACCGGAACCCAACCCTATATATACATACTATTATAGTATACATATGCATATATGAACACATACAAATGGCTGGTTGTTGGTAACTGACCATCAGATCGGGTGTTCAATATGTAAGGCTTCAGTTTCGACAGTTCAGACAATGGAATAGAACCAATTGCCACCAGTCTTGCTCTTGCTATCGTCTTTTTCTTTGCTTCCAAAAACTGATGGCCTCCCTGACTGAAACCCGTCTCCAAAATCTGTAGATAGCTAAAAACTTAAAAGAGAAAGAAATTGCACATAAAAGGAGCGTACTTTTGGATGATATCTATTTTACGGAATGTGTCATCTAAATCAACGTTTAAGCCTTTGTTAAAAACTTATAATCAAATAAGGTTTCTGGTCACCTAATACGGAAATTGACTTGTGGCAAAAGGTTTTCTTATTTGATGATCAGGTCCTTTATTTGATTAAAAAGTTATAACCTTGGCCCCTTGAACATTAACTTTAAGAGTATGTTCCCTACTACTACAATCTGACTGATTATATTTCTTTTTAGTGTACAATACTGGGCATAAAAATTTCTTTAAGGTGAACACTTTTTGTCCCAACTTGACACCCATGGGGAATAAAAGGGCAATAAAATTTCCAATAATCAAACAATGTCATGCTTCCTAGGTGATCTATCAAAATCATTGGGCAAACAAACTTCTAGACACCAAGGGGGTTGTGAACTTGTGATTTGAAGTCATTGAATATGAGATAATGTAATAGTATATTAGTATCCATGTGTTCCTAGCTATTATCTGATTATGATTCTTAAAGTCGCAATAATCGCTTTCCAAACGAATCTACAAGATGGAAAGATACATTACCTGCAGATAATGTAATAACCAGTCTCGACGCGCCTTCCCTAGACATCTTACTGCCTCGGACCACTCCTTGGCATCAAAATTCGTTTTCGTCTCTTTAGACCTTAACCCTAAATCATCGGGCAACGACAAAAAGAGCACCTCCATGCAATTCTCGAAGTTGGGTAAAAGTTTTTCAGAATCAAGAGAAACTTCTTCAAAACACAAACGAAGACCCATCCAGCATGATGTTCGTAAATGACTTTTCTGTTTGGGACTATAAATTTGATCACAGGAAACCGGTGACTGTAAGAAGTTGGCAACATCATCATATAGCTTTTCGAGCCTAGATCCAGAGAATATCTTTAAAGTATGTGGCAGGTGAGAAATGATGCATAACTGCAGATTCAATTCAAGCATTTTGAACCTGGAGAGGTCAAACAGCTCATCAAGGAACGCAAGCAAAGCATCGCTGTTGCTACCATGAACCATAGAGAACACTAAACATTCCTCCCTTAGTTTCCCTTTCTTAAAATCAGAATCTCGTAACATCTCAGCAACTTGATCCTCATATCTCATGCATCTTCTAATAATTGGCCCCCAATCAAGATGTGGAAGCCTTGGAGCATGGGTAAGGCACCGCAAAACAGTTGCAACGGTGTTGACATGTGAACTGGTAGCAGTCTGAAACCAAGCCATTGGTGAAAGGAAAAATAGAATGTCAGTTAGGAGGTGTTAGTCAGCAAGTGTCCTATTCAAACTAATATTTTCAGTATGGCTGCCAAAAAAGGCTCATTGGGTAATAGGTTAAAACGGAATTTGGTGAAATTTTAAGCAGGTTAACATGGAAATGGTTGGCCCATGGCCCACCAACAATTTTTTCCTTCGAATTTCATAAATAATTAATAGATTAAATATGATAGGTACAAATATTATACAAATAATCATCCAAAATTTTTTTTTTAATCTAAGAGGTTATAAACACTAGAGTATGCTATGGGTGACTTCTAAACCGTTTAATCAATTAGCAATAGTATATACCCTAAATTGACCCCTTTTTACAAATATAGGTTAACTTGCCACATGTAGTTATCAGCATAAACATATGGTCTAGAGGTGGCAAGTTCAACACATTTAAATGAAAAAAAAAAAAATCAGAAACATAAATGCATTTTCATGACAACAGGTCAAACATGTAAAATACCAAAATGTAACTAAAGCGGATTGAAAGTCGCCAAAAGTGTGCATTCAAATGTTTACTAACCTCAGATCGTTTCATATAAAATAATTAGATTTATTATTTTAATTATGTAGTTAGTGCAATCATATTTAGTACATTGATAATTTGTGAACTTGTAAAACAAACAAAAAAGTGTTGATGCGTTAACCCAACCAGCCCTTGTTTCAGCCCGGTCTTCAAATTATCCGTTTAGACCCATTACCCAGCCCTACTGACCTGCCTGTTTTGCCACGTCTAAATTATGCTCAAATCTCATCACAGATTTGCCAACTAAATACATAGAGGGATCAAGATAAACACTTCTTCAGTGTTGATAAAGCTCATTACTACAGTAATGTAAATATAAAGATCAGTTATGGCTTAATTCACTTTCAGTAACGATTGATCTGTAGAGTTAGATATACAAATAAAATGAAATAGCTAGGGAAGGCAGTTAATAGGTTTTGGCAGGAACGATTGGGTATGTGACAAATAAATTGACACATAACCATATGTGTACAGCACAAAATGAATCCGAGTTTTCCTCACCTCTCTCTCTCATCTTTTCTCTCTTTTCCAATAATAATTGCTAGTGATTCTTGAATCACCATCGAAGATCTTACAGTTTCAACTTTCAAGATCCAAAACTAGTTTTAGGTTATCAAGTATGAAATACAGAAAAGCAGGTTAGGATGAAATAACATAGATGAGGACAAGTATTTTAGAAATTGATGATACAATTTTCATGGATAATCAACCTTGCATACTAGGCCATTTTACTACCAATACTTTAAGGAACAATGAGAGTGCTTGAAAGGAAGTATAATCGTTGTAGGTTACGCACCTCAGAGTATTTTAGATTCATTAACCACTGGCAGAGTTTCATGACTATGCTGTCTTCAGGGAAGCTTTGTGATGCAATATTTGGTTTTGCTCTGTCCTCATTGTGACGATCACTGGACCAGATGTAATGTCTAAGAAATGAAACTGCCCAAGCTGCATACTGTTGCAGTTGGTGGTCATCAGAATGTTGAGCAACAAGAAATATATCTTGTATTAATGACGTCAAACTGAGCTCCAAAACAGGATTTGAGAATAGAGGACCCCTAATATAAGAAGATTCCTGTCAGGAAACAAGTTAACAATAGAGTTAAGTTATTTAGTACTGAAAACACGCAACTAACTAAAGGTGGTAAAATAGGCAGATCAGGCGGGTTGGGTAATGGGTATCGGTGATTTGCCATGCTTTTTGTCAAACTTTCTTAAAATCTCATGTGTAAACGTATAATTGATTCATTTTAAATTATTACAAAAATAATAATATCAAAATAATAATCTAAATTTCTTCGAATAAATAGTTCGTAATATTAATAAATACACTTGGGCAACTTTTGACACATTCAACCCATATGACCCTTCTCATTTTTAAAGTTTACACAGCTGACATGTTTGGAGACCAAAATACACTCAAATCAACCCATTTTTAGGTTAATGGGTTACATTGAATAGTCAACACTTTTTGTCCTTTTAAAAAAAAAAGGTAATGATTAGAACATATTTTATTAAAATAATAACCTATTTTTTTTCTAATAAAGCAATTTAGGAGGGTCAGAGGGTGTTTCTTTGGTGACCATGAAAACCCGACCTAACCAACTTTTCGGGTAAACATTTAAATATGTTTTTGCCAAGTTTCGACCCATTTGACCTCTTTCATTTTTAGTCAAGCTTTTCAATTATACACATTTTTACTTCTTTGGATCATATATATATGCATGTGTGTGTGTGTGTATAGGGTTGAGATCTATGGAAGTACCATATAAGACTGGGGAACTGGAGTACCATATTAATGAACATGTTCATTATGATAAAATGTTAAATTTCATGCAAAAGTATACTATTCATATGTTCAAAATTGCATTATGATTAACTAGTTCACATCATTTTTATATTCATTACCTTTATAATGTTTAGACGTTTAATTTCATGCAAAAGTGCAATATGCACATGTTCATACATATTGCACCTTTGAACATGTGCATATTGCTATTTTGCAAAAAAAAAAAGAACATTTTATCGTAATAAACATGTAAATGATGTGAACCAGCAATAACGATGTACATTTGAAGATGTGCATATTGCAATTTTGAATAAAATTAAACAAATTACCGTATTGAACATGTTCATTTAATATGGTACTCCGGTACCCCAATCTAATATAGTACCCCATTGATCTTGAATCTCTCTCTCTCTCTCTCTCTCTCTCTATATATATATATATATATATATATATATATATATATATATATATATGGTTGTGATCATTACAGAACCTTAATTTAGTGCAGAACTATAGAACCAATCTACACCATAAGATTAAAATATAACACTAGGGATAAGATGATAAATATGTAGTTAACATTAAATTAAGGGTAGCCACCAAGTTTGACTACTAATTTTGACTACTATTTTGACTCTTTTAATATTGAATGTATATGCAATGTTGCATCTATGATATATAGTATTACTTCGACGTTGAATATATGATGTAAACTGTTACTTCGACATTGAATGATCTCGTATGCTATATTGCATTGTCGTTTGGGTAAAAAAAATTTACGGAAGATAAACACGTAAAATTTTTTCAAAAAATATACATGACCATTCTCGTTTTAAAGAGTATAAAATTCTCGTTTTTATGGTATAATTTTTTTGAATTTAAAAGTTAATCATATTAATATTATTCTAATTTAAAAAATAGGATATTGAATTTGCTAATGTCAATCTTTTGCTAATGCCAATTTCTTCCATTTTTACCCTTCAATGACTTAAAATATCACTAAACCAATCTTTTTTTCACTAATTCCACACTATATTCTTTTAATCAAGACCATTAGATTAATCTAATCTATGGACGATATTGTATCTACAGTTCTACACTAAATTTAGGTTCTGCAATGATCCCATCTGTACACACACATACCTTTTGTTCAGAATCACATCGGGAAAATGGTAATGGGCAATGCAGAAACAGGCTCCCTGCCCCAGCTCCTAATGCATTTACAACTCCAAACATTGCACCCAAATGCATAAGAGGAGGATGAGGGTTAGAGTAGATTTTTTTGAACAAATCTAGCAAATCCTTAACACACTCAGCATCCAACGAATGCACCCCTTCATTCAAAATGCAGCCAAGAAAATTTCCAGCTCCAATGCAAGATGCCATCAACAAGCTCAGGCGGAAGGCCCCAGAACTTTTTGTCAAAAGTAGTTCATCGATGAGATCTCTATAACCACTTGCAAGATATCCCAGTTCAGCACCATCAATCAGTTCTACTTTCTGGAAAAACGACACTACAGACGGAAGCACAAGACAAGCTCCCATGGATAGAACTAGTTCTGAGTGCTCATTGGTAGCAGAATTTTGATACAACTGATTCACAGGTGGAATCCATGATAATATTAGGTGTTTTATATACTTGACTGCATCAATACACCCAGATCTGTATATTGTGGTGACAGTACTTCCCAAACCAATGACAAGTCCTGAAACACCCCATATATCGTCTTCCAAGTAATCAGAAGTTTTACCAGAAAAACATGGAGAAATATCTGGACCATTAGTGTTTGCTGGCTGTGGGAAGCAGTCAGATAGGTTTTGGAGAGTGGTGGTCGAAGATCGGGTATAACGGTCTAATAACCGACATAAGGTCCTCACAACCTTTCCAAGCAAATCAGTTTCCTGCGTCTCATAAGCTTCTTTGTCCAAAAGTGAGTCATCTCCTACTCGAGAACGTGTAAGAAGATCTTGACATGAATATCCTAAACCAACTCCACAAGCCCCTCTTACGAGAGTGCTTTTACTTGTACATGCAACCTCAAATATAGAATTTATAAAAAAAGATCAGAAATTAAGCCAATAGTATGTCATGCTCACACTTTTTATGTCGGTATTTTACAACATAAAGCTCAAACTTAGAAAAATTAGTGTTGATAACTAATCACAAACAAGTTGATGCATATTATTTAAACAGGCTTTTAACTCAATCTTAAAAAAACGATATATTAAACAGTTTCTAAAAGTAGTCTTCATAAATATATAGAAGTTGGTTTTTTTTAAGCTGGTGACTGTTTTGCGCGTTTGGATGATTTGGGCCATATTTGCCATCACCAGTAATAGCATAATAGCATCCAAAAGACTAGACAGTAAATGAAACAAAAAGGAGGCACCACAAACTACACCATAGCACCCATAAGAAGAGAAGACCTAAATTTCTTACCATATTTTAGTGTAAATGGTCGGCAATATTTCAGCGTCTTTTTTCAATAATACTACCAACACGTGTGTTCGCCTATGTGTGCATGCAACCATATCATGTGCATATTTGTGGTTCAAAAAGTTCAAGTTATGCAAGTCCACTATTTGTTGGTGTGAGTCTGTGTGCATTAATGCATAATAGAGCATTTTATATATAAAAAATCGAAGTGAGGCGAACACAATGGTTAGTATGCTTGCTAACCAAGTTACAGGTGCACTATAGGCTGGACTACAAGATGATAATATGGCCTACATGGTATGAGGGTCATAAGAAAGTCAACCAAACATTGGGATTTCATACAATTTCTTAAAGATCATAATAGAAACAAATGAGTGTTAGTACCTGAAGAAGTGCATCGATGTTTTGGAATTTTTGTTTATGATCAGTCACATGCAAGCAACTTGAGATGACTCCAAGAGAAATTGCAGCCGACCACTGGCGATATTCATGTTCATGCTGAAATAACCAACCCAGTAGAAACTTTGAGGCACTTGCTTTTGTAGCATGAGCAGATGGGGGAAGGACCTGCCAAGTTATAATATTGAACAATGACCAGCAAGAATTATATGCTAATCCATAACTATATAGTGAGAAACAAACTTACATATAAATATAGTAATTTTGTTCAGATAGGCAGAGTCATAGACTAGAAACAGAGCGGTACAATGATAAAGACAACGTACTACTTTTCTATTCCCAGCAGAAACAGAGCGGTATAATTATAATAAATACATACTCTATCTGAAAGCTCCGTCAAAGTTCTTCATTTTCTCGGCGTATTATTGCCTGCGTGAAGGCCTTCCCCTTTTTTTATATTTCTTTCAGATACCCCATTTTCCCTCTGTGGGATTAAATAGTTTCTCTAAGGTTTTGTTCAATTAGACAAGGCATTTTCAGAAGGTTGTCCTCCAGTCACCGGTAACAGTTGATTGGCCATTGCATAGGCCTCATTGTTTCTTCGGTTATTCCTCTCCCATAAATCCCATCAATGGTTCTCAGTCTTCTGCAAGCATCAGCCACCTCATCACTCCGACAGATTCCAACTATCAGTATTTATAGTCATCAGGAGGTTTGCTTTTGTGTGGTTTTAGAGATATATTTCAGTTTCATCTCAGTTCCCTTTTTGGCTATGTGGTTCATTCGAACTTGCTATGGTTTTGCAGCAATAGGATTTGGATTTGCAGATTTTGAGTTATAGCAGTTCCGATGATTGGTGGTGCAACAGTTCATTTTGGTCAGCTGGGGTTTTGTTGTTTGTATGTTTTTAAATTTTTATCTTTTTGGTTTTTTATTTGGTTTATCTAGCTAGGTAGAATTTTTCTATGGTTGCATCTGGATTTCAAGAAATCATTTTTGGCTTCAGTTAGATCCAATCAGTTGTTTCTCAATTGTGCGATTATAGTTCCAGTCAGAGGCTTAATAACGTTGGTTGCTAGTCTGGTTATTGGTTGTATGGGGTTTGGTTGCCTCACATGATAAGAATTTGACATCTAAAAGAAAAAATAAAACTGATAATGAAAGTGCCCTCCAGTTCCGAGAAAAGCATGGTAATATTTACCAAACAAAGTGCACCCACGGCTAGCCCAATATTCTCAGCAGACCTCGGAATAGATTTTTCAGCCGTTTGTCTCATACACTGCATGAAATATTGTTACGACTCAAATTATAACATACATCTTTGCCATTTGAATTAGGATAATAAAACACCATAGTGCCACAAAAATAGAAGAAATACTGAACCTTCAGAATATCATCAGCTGCTTTGGAAGCCGTATCCAACACACCGGCGGATGCTGTAACATCCAGTAACATTATGCAAGCCCGCAGCCAACGTTGCAGGAACGGTTTCCAGGATTGCAGTGAAAGGAGACCAATAATAATATTTCTTGAGAGGGATAGCGATGCAGCTATTTCTATTAACACATTCTCGTATCTGGCATGTAAATCATGCAAAACCTGAAAACTAAAAATTGCAGGTGTAACTGCATGGAATAGTTGTAATGATTAAGTACAAGAAACTGTATTACATGTTTTACCTTTGATCCTCCTTTGTTATTTTCATCTTTCACGCCGAAAGCAACATGAAATAGAGCAGCACCTGGTAGTTTTCCCACTTTACTATTAATTCCTGAAATGAGATAATACAGCTCAAGCATAAGGTTGCATGCATATGAACGACCTAGGCAGCAATTTACATTCTAAGCATAAACAGTAAAGCTGGCAAAACCGACAGACCAAGTAACGGATAACTTTAAACCCATATCAAAAGTCAAAACAGGTCAGGTCGGGTTGACACACCAACGCTTATACAATGTTATTATTTTAATTATGCAGCTTGCAAAAACTACATAATTAAAATAATGTGTTTTTGATAAAATGATTTAAAAGGTCTTGAACACGCTTTTGGTGACTTTCAACACATTTAACCTGTTCGGCCTATTTTATTTCCATATTACCCGTTGCCAACTTAATAGAACCCAAATTGAACCATTTTTCATATAAACGGGTTAAAACTGCTATGTCTAAAATTAAACAGCATAATAATTAATCTTGTCATATGGGCTCCCCAAGATGCACAATAACATGAAAAAATGATAAAACTATGGCTGATGATTTGGATGTTTAATTAATAAATATGCATTCAGGAATGCACCAGTTTCAAATTTCGAAATGAAGTAGAACA
The DNA here is from genome assembly GCA_020465985.1 of Centrapalus pauciflorus. NCBI lineage: Eukaryota > Viridiplantae > Streptophyta > Magnoliopsida > Asterales > Asteraceae > Centrapalus > Centrapalus pauciflorus. The sequence continues at coordinate 460,609 of JAANYP010003435.1, forward strand.
ATGCAACAAGCTAACTTCATGTTTCAGGTGGTTAGAGAATTTGAAATAGGGAGAACAAATAAATCCACCATAGGCACATTCCCGCACCAGAAACTTGTTTCCAGGAATTCCCTATTGAAAAAGTATCATAATTCTATCAGAGCCCTTCTGCATAACAATAGCATCAAAACCACCACCAAACTTGCACAATAAGCACTTAACCATGCAATTGTTTAAGCCAAAAGACATTTTGATATGACCTGGATCCACGGAATTTTTTCACCAGTGGCGCTATGTTTGGAAGTCCAGCTGTTCGATTATCCGGGTCATCAAGAGACGAGAATCAGGTAGGGTTCTTTCCTTTGAGCATTTTTTAAGGGATAATTGCGAAAAAACCCCCAAGTATTACATTTCATTTAAACCAGTAAATAACCTACGTGGAATAAATTTTAATTGTTGAAACTGATTGCCAAGTATTACATTTCATTTAAACCCCCGTTGATGATGTAATCCGATTTAAAATTTACAATTAAAAATTATCAATGGGGGTTTAAATGATGTGTAATACTTGACAACCGATTTCCACAATTAAAATTTATTCCACGTAGCCAGGTAGGTTATTTATCAGTCCACATAGGATTAATAACCGGTTTCAACCACCCATTGATAAAACCTTGATTTACTGATTTTAGTTGGTTTAGGGTTTTCTATGCAACGAAAATTGGTTTGGGGTTTTAATCACAAAACACTGACAAGTTGGGGGTTTTTTGCACAATTATCCCTTTTTTAAACCAATTCAATTAATTTAATCAAGTAATAATCTTCATCAATTTCACCAATAAATTTAACATAGCTACAGTTCATTCAAGTGTTGTTTGGAATTCAACAATTGTTTGTTTTTTATTCACAACAAAAAGCTCTAAAAATGTTATGTAATCCAGTAGTAAGCCCTAAAAATTAAAAAATAAACCAATGAATTCACTAGATTTAATGTGACATTGGCAGCTTTACCCTAATAATATTTACTAAACCCTAAAAATAACAAGCCTTAACAAGTAATTTACTCCAATCATAAACTCTAACAAGTAACAAACAAATTATTAAAACTACAAGAATCATTTTAATTACAAACTAATAAGTCAAGTAGTCAACAACCAAATTGAAGCTACCGGAAGATCAAATAGAAATTCTGTAAAATTTACTATAAAAATCAAATAGAATGTCTTTCCATAGACCCGTACAATTATATATGTCCATTACCTAAATGGATTTTTACATAAAAATCCCCAAAGTTGTCTCCTTTTTTCGATAAAGTCCCTTCACCATTTTTTTGCCTCATAAATCCCCCAACCAACTAAAACTCAGTAAAATGGTGTTTTTAAAAAAAAAAAAATTGACTTTATCCGGTTCTAACCGGATAAAATCCTACGTGAAATCTATGTTAAACAAAATAACCGGTTAAAGTCCTACATCACATCTAATCATCTATGTTAAACATAGGCACAACATCCCCATTCTTCAAATCCAATAAAAAGCTTAACATAGATGCCAGTAGGACTTCTAATCGATTATTTGTTAACTTGTATACCATGGAGGACTTTTACCCCGTTACAATTGGTTAAAAATCAAAAATTATAAAAACACCAATTTAATGACTTTTAGTTGGTACGGGGATTTATGAGGCAAAGATGGTTACTTAATCGAAAAAAGGAGACAACTTCGGGGTTTATTATGCAAAATCCCTTTATCAATTAGAAACAACAATTGGATCATACAGAACTTCATACCAAACAAATTAAAATTAACCAATAATTAAATCATATTGAACCAACTATCCAAAAACGTAAAACCAAGAACCAATTATTTGTACCTGAAATGCCAATGAGCCGAGGAAAGACATCTAGTAATTTCTCAATTTTGTTGGCAGGCACTCTTTTCTCCTTCACTAATCTTCGCCTCGTGCTGTAAATGGAACACACATAGAAGCATCTCTAAGAAACATGGTATATAGGCACGAAGACTAGCATGAAGAGAACTTGTTAAAAAAAATGTTACTTAACATGTGTTCATGTGTTATCATCTTCACTTCAAATTTTTCCATAGCTTCGAGAACTTTTGGGTTGACCTCAGAAACAAACACCTTTATGTTCTTTTCCCTGAAATCTGGAATTGATTGTTGGATATGAGGTACCTAAAAGATCCCATGTGGATCAGATTAAAGAGAAACAACTCAAATATCGTTTGGAGGTAGTCATATAAATTGAGTTAGGCAGTCCGGCATTTAAAAAAAAAAAAAAGCAACATTGACTTCTTATAACACAAAAGAAAACTTATACCTCATACCGACTTAATGCCTCAAAAGCAGATGCTCTAGCATTTGCCCATGAAGACCCATGACGAGGATGTCTTGATGTTGCAATTTCCCATAGTATCTGTATAACACTTGTTGCATCTTCTGGATATGACTCGGCATCCAAGGCACCCCATCTTAAGAGCAGGCATATGCTGCCCAGAGATTAATATTGAGAATTACTGGAGCAGTTCTATGACATTACAAAGGTGTTTGTACTCCTAAAACTTCTGACACGTATGATAGAATTAGCCAACTAGGCAAAAGAAAAAAAAAAAAAGAGGCTTATGAATCATAATGGCTGTCTCAGCTCATGACATTTAACAGCAAAGAGAATTCTGTGGTAACGTCTCTAATAATTTAATCGTGGGAATGTATGTTCTTTTTACAAAATTTGGAATATATGCTTATAGAGTGAAAGCCATGCCTAATTCTTTTCATTTAATGACAAGCGTGAACATTCTAGCACCTTTAAAGATGTTTGGTCAAAGTTGATTTTGCATTAAAAAAGCTATTTGAACTTACTTATCTGCAACAACTGGATCAGTGGAGTAGCTCTGAACATACTTTGCTATAACACTCCAAGCAGTATAAAAATCTGGATAATGTGTTGATACAATTCTCCATAATTAGCTGATGTAATAAAAATCATAAATTGGAAAAATAATTAATCCTACTGTTATCAGCAACAGTGAGCATAACGCTACTTTTTGGAAAAACGAAAAGGCACACTATAGCTTGCTACTTTTCAACTAGGTCTTACCAATCACATCAGCTTCACAAAGAAGGGCAAGGCTTTGAACACCAAACCCTTGAATAATAGCATCTGTGCTCTCAATGCATGACTGTAAGTTAAATGATGAAATTAAGAGCATAGGTTGTTTACATAAAATCAACGAAAAACCAATTCTGAACAAATTCCTAGTCCTACCTCAACAGACAAGATAATGTCTACACCCCTGTCAGGATGTTTTTTGCAAACATCTCGAATAGTAACAGCCATGCTTATACAAATACTTCTCTCGCAATTGAACTGGGTGAATGCCTCTGGAAGTAATAAACCCTTAAAGAAAGTAAAATTAATTAATGAAGTGATAAGAGCCAAAAAAAAAAAACTTTTTAACACAATATATAGTGAAGGAATCTATGCTTGGTAGGCTTAAATAGGGGCATGTTACATTCATTATGTGTTGCTGGACTCTACAGTTTTCTTCACCAGTTGGCGACTCATTTGCATTTAGATGTTTTTAGTAAAATTCTCTACCGCCTTTAAAAAGCACAAATAAGTGGTTAATGCAGACACAGCCAGTGCTTCTCTGCAAGTGTATATATTCCAACCCATAATGGGAGTCATCATCTTCATGTACAAAAATGCTAATACTATTCAATTTTGGCTCTGGGAGTAAACTTTGGTCTGAACCAACAAAATCAAAGAACAAAACCAGGTCTGGACCACACCGAACAGAAACCGCTATGTTCTGTTCTGTGAAACACCGTTTTTTCTTTGGTCCTTGGTTCAACTTATTTAAAACACAGTTCTTGGTTCAGTCCGATTTGATCAAAAATCAAAACTGTACCACATTTTTCAACCTTAAAAAGACCCTATTTTATGTATTAATTTTCTAAACACAAATCCAATATCTAGTTCACAGGTTGGTTCAAAATCAAAACTGGTTCAAACTAAACCAACCCATGCTTAGATCAGTTAGATTTTCGGTACCATTGTTTTTCATTTTTCGATTCCGGAATGGTCTAATGCACACGTCCCAATTATTCTACAAACTTCAACCAGAATTATGATACACATGATTTTTGCTTTAATGTGCTATCAGAAAAACCAATGATTAAATATGTATACCAGCTCCTGTTAGGCAAATGCATGATGAAGAAAAAAACATGAAAGAACTTCTGGCCCTATTACCACCAAATTCCACTAAAGAGTTGCATCACTACAATAAACGAAAACTCATACCTGCAAACTCCCGAAGATGCGATCATTGATCTCCCAGGTCTTACAAAGCAGACGCAAAGCAGTAGCATACAACACTCTAGAACAGAATACGTCAATGGAATTACTTATTAGACAAACAACAATTGAATAACATCAGAAAAATTCACAGCCACAGCCCCCACAAGGGGTGTTGAAGCCACAGGCCTCAACTTGAATTTAAGGAATATGTTTTCCCCACGCACAGTAAATCATCTCTAAGGGCCACCAAGGGACCCTTCATCAGACTATCAAAATGCAAAAATGGCATTCCAATCATGCTTCATATTTAAAGTTCTTTTTTTTTAAGCATTGCCAAGTTCCTTCATATTAATAGAAACACTTCATCCTACTTCATATTTACATTTTACATTTTAACTCTTTATTAAAAATGTATTTTGCATTTTAATTATTTTACATATTAACGTTATTTTAGGTAATTGTTGTATGGTCAAAAAAATGTCAAAGCTATTGATATACAAAATAGTATAATAAAAATTTCATTAATCTTTCAATATAATTGTAATTTATTCTTAATAATCATTAGTATTTATTAATGATTAAAATAATCAAGTTTCATCAAATAACTAATAAAACATAACATGACACATACAACTAGATTTCAAGAATTTCTTGCTTAACATAAACAAATCAACGATAAAGACGCTCACTCTAAGCTTCATAATGCACTAACTGAACATTTATGCAATGGTCATGGCAATTTAGAAAATTAGAGTTTAGAACTTTCATAAATGTAATCTTGTTGTACGTCATTAATGTTTGTTGTATTAATTATAACTATATATGTTGACTATTATTAATTTGGTTTAATGATCTAACGGAAAAAATTAATATTATTCATATACTAGGTTAAAAACTCATGTATTACATGGGTTAATTTAAAACACAATTATTTATAATAAATTAGTATTATAGTTAATTATTTATTTGAATAGTTAGACTAGATTAGAAGACATTTGATTCGAGTTGATTGGAATTGAATTGAATTCTAATTAGATTTTGATAAATCTATCTAAATGACAAATGATACATTGAAAGTAGGAGATTAAGCCAAGTGGCATCATGAGTGAATGATAAGTGGTGGATAGGGATAGTCATTTATCTACTAGATTAGAAACCCATCTATTACATGGGGTTAATTCATAAACCCGTCTAATGTGACACTTGTCATCATCATCTTTTTGACATTTGTCAATTTATTAGCTAATCCATATTCAAATCAAATCTAAATCTAAATCTATCAAATTTGATTTTTTTAAAATTTGGAAAGTATGAAAATCAGAATTGAGCTTAATTTAAGTATATATTTATTATTGTTACAAGTATAATACAACAAATAAGATACTAATTATTAATTATTCTTACAGATATAATACAATTTTACAAAAATATTTTTTGAATCAGCCCATATAATCTATCTCTAATATAGTAATAAACCTTAATAAATGAGTATCTTTATCTACTCATTATGTTACCACGTATCATCATCAACAATTGACATGTGTCAATTTACTACATTTTAAATATAAGTAATCAATATCTAATCTAAATACTAATCAAATCATTTTTAAATCAAACTTCTATCATCAATCTAATTTACATCAAATAAAATCTAAATCTATAAGTTTTTTCTTATCTATATATCCAAAAAGTTTTATCGAACTATATCAATTAAAAATATAAAAGTTTAAATTATTAAGTTTAAAATGATGATGAATTGGTTACCGATATTCATATATATTTGAAAATAATAATAATAATAATAGTTCATGACAAATAATAATATTATTCTTTTATTATTTAATAGGAGTTTAAATTTGAATATTTTAATTTTAAGTCTATATATATTTTGTATAAAATTATTTATTAAATATACTTGTGTTGTATGCGGTTTAATAAACTAGTGACTAAATATATGATAGCAGTTACCTGTCATTCTTCTAAAAAAATTTATTTTTAAATATTTATGTTTTGCTTGATATAATTTTAGATTTTATAGATTTTAATCTAAGTAAATATATAGATTAGTGATATCTGGTATACATTAGATCTTTTATTTTATTTTAAAAACAACTGATCATACCCCTAAACTTGTTTCAATATATACATATAATTAACTTAATTATATATTTCTCGTTGCATTTAACTTTTTTATTTGACTTAATAATGTAATTTAATTACATTATTTGTATATCCATCTTTCATGTTATCTTCAAAATGATAATTGCATTTATCTTTTCTGGTGAACGTTGGAGTGACACGTAGAATTCTAATGTTCTCAATTATTTAGTATATAGATATAGATTTGATTTGTTTTAAATATAAATTAGATTTAGATAAATGTGGATTAATTAATTTTATTGATTTTAAAAAAATATGAGTGGCAAATGTCAATTGATGAGGATGACTTGTACCATCATGAAGAGTGGATAAAGTTGCTCATTTATTAATATTTGAAGATGAAGAAATCAAGATGATTGGAGAGGACTTAAGTTTATATACCTTAACATACAGTCAAAATATAGGTTTGCTGAGGTTCTGTGGGTAGAAAGTGATGCAAATTTTATAACACGAAATTGATAATAATAACAATGCCAGGCCCACGATCATGTAAATTCATGGACATGTATAGAACAAGAAAAAGAACACACAAAAAAACATACGGATTTGCATCCTTCCGAAGCATTGGTAAGATCGTCTGGACAACAAGTGGTGTCATTGCAGGATGTGATACAAGCGAGGGGAGCATTCTTAGAAGTTTTAGCTGCAACAATTGTTACGTTATCAATAACAAGTAACAACTGAGCTTAAGGATAAAGAATAATAAGTTCTGCAACGGGCTTAGTGGCTTACCAATATGTCATGGAAGTCTATTTCTTCAGATTTACCAGAGAATATGTTATGGTAAAATAAAATTACTAGAAATAATGGAACACCAAGTTTTGGATCCATATTGCCAGAAACAGCTAGGAGATCTATCACAGAGTTTCCCAACGTAGGATGCACAATAAGAACACTGGCAATTGCACTGAGTAATGGCAAAATTTCTACAGTAGATGAATATCTAAATGTTACTTGGCGAAAGAATATATGTAATTTCGACATGGCTGATACATTGCATCATTTACAAGTAAAGAAGTTTTGCAGACAAGTCGAGCTTTTATTGAGTTATTCAAGGTCGAATGGGAATCAAACTCAAGTTCAAGTTTGAATATGAATTAAGAGTTGAAACATTTATTGAGTCGAGCTCAAGCTTCTTGTTTCGAGTTTTATCGAGTTTTTCAAGCCCTGTGTATATATTAATATTTCTGGGTCTAATTCAAATCTAACTTGCAAAAGTAAACATACTTCTAATAGATATTTTTGAGCTATTTGAGCTTTAGAGTTGAGCTTACTCTATTGAACATTGTTTTGAGCTTTTGATAAAAACATTTCTTATTTTCGAGCTTTCTGAACAAATCTTTCTCCAACATGGCTCAAGCCTTCAACAAGAAGACTTGTCAAACTCTTGAATCGGGCTCGAGCTTAGTACACCTTTGACTTGAGCTCAAGCTCGTTTCGGCTCCGTTCGTAGAACTACAATTAAGAGAAAAAATATCAAATGTTTACCACGTAGCAGTGCCTCCTGAGACAGGGACCTAGACAGGGATGATTTCTGTATTTCAAAAATCCTTTGACAATACTCCGTTATTGATGCAGTCCAACTTTTCAATGAATTGTCCTGTTTTTCGATAACTTTTTTACCATCAGAAACCCAGGGTAGATAAAACAAACCTGAAAAGGAGGTTTGATCCTGAAAATATAGAGATCCATGGTCACATACTCGCATGTTTGACCTATGCATGATGGAGCAAGACTGAAGAAGGGGAAACCGGGAAAATAACATGGTGTTTGAAGAACATAAAATGATCAAATGACCCCTAAAAGGTGTTCTGGCAAGCAGCAATATTTTAAAAAAAAATCATTTGCTTCACAGAGAAAGATGTTAATGTGATAGGGAGGCATTCAATAAGTTTCGCGATATTTCAAGTTACTAAACACCAACTCTCTAAATTAGTTAACTTGATGAATCAACTAGATAGTTGTTACCCAACCATTGAATCGTAACACTGTAGAATAACATAATAACAAGAAGTTCATAAAAGATGCTAGCCCTATTCCAACATATAAAGCCCTCTAGAATCTAGATGAGCAGGAAAGAGAAATTTTTAGCTCTAAGATACCTGAAACCACAAATGACGGAAGATCCTAAATACAATATCTTCCCTTCTGCTGATACGTGGAAATCTGTCTTCCATGAGCAATTCATTTATAGGAGCAACCATTAAATTCACAGAGAGCTTTCCTAAGATAGTAAGCAACTCCGATGCTGCTTCTTTAACATATCTAGAAGGAGATGACATGAGGCTGATGGTGGGAAAAACAAATAAAATCTCTTCATGCGCATCAATGATGGTCTCTGCAGGTGTAGAATCAACATCAGCTAAAAGGAAAACTTATCAGAGAAGATACGCCATGAGGCTGAGGTGGTTCAGGCAGTGGAAGCCTAAAGAACAATAACGTATTACATTCCGTGCATGTAAAAACAACTTCTGTGAGTTCAAATTTTCTATATGATTACAAGCAGTTATTTCAATCTGTCACTATAACTTCTACTTAATAATGGACATATCATACATATGAATACTTCTAGCGGTGTTAAAGAACTTAAACCATGATGAACACATTGAACTTAAAAAATCACTGTGCTTTCTTTCAGAAATAAAACATGAAGATACATGAATGCCAAATAGCTGTCAAAAAGGTGCCTGGAATACGTAAATGTGTCCCTGCATGGAAAATTCCTGCAGGGATGGAAAGAATTGGAAGAAAAAAAAAATTATTGTCAAGTGTTAAGTGTAGGCTAATAACAATTTATCAGGGAATTTGATTAATACTAATAAAGAAACAAGCTAAATTACAATAACGCAAGAGTAAAAGCTACAAATAAAGTTGAACAGATGTACCATTTCCACTTTTCCACTTTATAAGATCGATAACCAGTTTTAATATCGATAATTGTATGTGTTCCAGCTCCGACTGAATGAGGCTAACAAACAATGACAACATCACCGATGATGCTTCAGGTATAAATTTCAAACCAAGCTCTGCCTGCACAACTATTAAACGCCTTGACATGTCAAAAATGCACTCTCCTCCACCAGAATATTTGTGAATGTCTGTGCACAGTGAAAAGACCATCTCTAATAGGTCTGCGCCGCATAATTGTGCATCATGAATCAGCTGGTGGTCAAAGATTAAGTCAAACAAACAAAATGTTTATAGCTTTCATTGGCATTCAAACTCTATAATCCCTATGAAGTAACAAGAGCATTTTAATATACAAATAAACACACATGTATATCATATGATACAATCAATTCATACAAGATCTCATAGACGTACCACCCCAGTACCAGCCAAGTGGCTTAAAACTGCAACGAATGCATCCACAATAGTCTCCATGAGATAAGAAACACTAACCACATCCTAGAAAAACATGAAAGAAAATATTAAAACTGCAACGAATACATCCATCGGGTTTTTTTAGTTTTTTTTTTTTTGTGAAGGGCATGTGACCCCAAGGAGTTGATCAGTTGAAGCCTACAGGAGTAAGACTCGGGACATCATTTGAAGAATCTCATACCTCAACTGTATTGCATTAGAACTGATAAATAAAGAGAACACCTAAGAAGTTGAAGAAATCTCACTTCAATGTTTAAGGTGGGTTTACACTTTAAATATTTAATACTCATTTCCATGGCTTGGGCTGTTAATGGATTATTAGAAAATGTTCTATGAAATTCCATCTTCACTTACTTCAGCACCGTTGCAATGCATGTATTTACAGCATCCCATCAACAGCCTGAAAACAGGAATTGCATCCTTAGGAAATGAGCAACACAGCGATGCAATTGAGGATAACAGGTTCCTTGCCAACGAAGACATTTTTGTCGAAGACGACATTTGTACGACCAGAAAATTTAAGAAGGGCCGTAAGAATTCACAAACTTCCTTCATTCCCAATTGCCTATTTTGCACAATAAATATAAGCACCTGTCGCACAAGCTCAGATTGAGCCTCTGTTCGGCAAGAAATTATCTGGCAACCATCAACATCAAGACATTATGAGTTTACGGTTGAAAGTAGTGATAAACATTTTAAATGCTCCTACAAACCATATGAACTTTTTAAGACGATTTGTTGATAGAAGTTAGGATATGATGTAATTGTTCCTTTTAATGATGGTAATGCAATTCTGCTGGTAGCCTGGTAACAATTGTCCAAAAAAACACAGTACGAACACTGGCGTCTATGAAAATTTTACACGAACTTGTCACATGCCTATGACACCCGATGAGTTAATACTTGGTAAAACGCATAAGGCATGGTATGGAATTCAAATGTGTATTTAATTTTAACATGAGGAGGTTTAATTCTAGAGCTGAATTTTGAGTTCTTATACATTATTGACAAGTGTAATCTGTTCAACTTCACCTTAACGAAAGGATGAACCTCCGCAGAATGAAACCGAAAGCAAACATTGTCATCATGGAACCCTAACCGAACGAGAAACCCTATAGCTTTGACGAACACGTTCACAAAGCGCGAATCAGAGCCTTCGAGAGCTGATTGAAGTTCCAATAACCCCTGAGAAGCCTCCAATTTTGAGTCTTTTACGAGAAGGCAAAGTTCTCGGACTGATTGGTCGACGACTGCCGGAGAATTTGAGTTCAGGCATTGAGCAACGGCGTGTATCCCCGCATCGGATTGGGGTCCATTCAGTGTAGATCGGAGCTTCTCGAATATGGATATAACTGCTAGTTTCTGGAGTGAAGGTTGGGGTAGCCGAGTTCTCTCTAGAAAAGGATTAAACAAGTCCATTGTTCTCGACGGACAGATCGCCGGCCAATCGTCGTTACCGGAAAATGATTGTACGCATACTTGAAAATGAAGGGGTTTTGGGCCTTTTAAAACCCGGTTTAAACAAAGCTATTTTTCTCCAAATGCTCGTAAGCCAAAAGTTATTGCTGTGTTTTTGTCGGTAAAAAATGATTATAGTCGGTAAAAAAATATAAAGTTGTAACAATTAGGTGGAATATGGATTGTTGGAATGTTACGTTACAAGATTAGAAAATGATAGGATTTTGATATGATTAGATTTGAAAATGATAGAACCAAAAAATGAAAGAATTATAGAAAATTTGGTTTAAGAGATTATATAATAATTGGGGTAGAGGGAGGATGATGAAAAAGAAGGTTGGGGGAATACCAAATGCTAAATGAAATTAGATTGCTCTCTCTCTTCAACCAAACATGATGTATGAGGATTTTGAAATCCAAATCCTAAATGGAGGTTTCAAATCCTTCGAACCAAACGAACCCTTAACGATAAAAAATATATATACAATATGTGTATAAATGTTTTTTTTTTTCATTAATAGCATCAGATTTTATACTTTTCACCGACTATAACCATTGTATAACAATGCATTTTCATATTTTTCCTAGCAACGACAACAAATTTAAAATACAACAAAAACACACAAATATGATATAAATAAATGAAACAAACTATGATAATCTTAAAACATTGATTCAAACATAAATCTTGAAATCATGCATCTCTTCTCTCCCACCCTTTATGTCCTCTCTCTCCTTTACCTTTTTAAACTGTCCGGTTCACCATTGTTTCCCGTCTGAGTGGACAACCCTCATCGACATGAACCAACGTCAACGACTCCACACTAGGCAACATCTGATACCCTCATCTAAGTAGAGAACCCTCATTGTGAAAAACCACCATAGATTCCACTGCATAACTAATTATGGTGCTTTTATCTTCTTGTATTGGTGGTGTTTCAAATGAGCCCTAACCTATCGAAGGATATATGAAGAACAAATGGAGCCCTAACTTGGTTTCTGCGAAGCACCACCGGTCGAAGCCTTCTCTTTGTGTTTCCATTACAAAGACGTCGAGCCCTAACTTGGTTTTGCCACTACACTAACCATAATGTAAAACCCTCAAAATTTAAAGTAAGATTTAAATGTAACACCCCAAATAATTAGGAGGTAATCATATTCCTAATAATGTTGAGTTAATATAGTTATTGAAATAATTATTATTAATTGGAGATATTAATAATATTGACTAATGAGGTAATTAACTTTGCTCAACGATTGAAATGGTAAACTTAAAGGTCATACTATGAGTAGTCGCCAATAATTTATGACATTTGCTATTATTGAGACCTGTATGATAAAAAGAAAATATAATGTGGTTAGTATTGAAATAACAAGAATGGGTAATGAACTTTTGGTACATTTATCAAAATAAATAAATGGTTTCTTGAGGGGTGAATTTTGAATGAGAGAGAGAAGTCGGTGACAAGTTGCCAAACCCACACCCCCTTTATTTTGATATAACCGTATAACACACACACACTTGCATTTGTGTGTGTGTGTGTTTTTCTCCCCAAGAAGAAAAGAAGGAAAAGAAATGGAGAAGCTAGGGTTTTTGGGAGATTCATCTCCAAATTTGTGAAGATTAAAGCTTAGGAATCTCAATCTTTGTAATCCTTGAAGGTATAATCATCTTCCCCATCTCCTACTTCATCTCATTCTTCTCCATTCTTCATTTGAAGAATGAAACCCTAAATGGGTTTATGTTGAAATGTTTTGTAATGGCTCCAATCTCTTAGTATGTTGTTATATGATCAAAATGGAGCCATAATATGTAATTACATTAGTAGTTTGAGTTAGTTTTGGTTGGAACCCAATCTAGGGCTCAAATGAGCTTTAATGGGTTACGGATTTGAGTTTTATGTTTTAGTAAGTGAATGATGTTCAATATTGAATCATATATGTTGATATGTTGATATGGAATCAAAATGGAATTAAGTAGAAGCTCATATGGAGCTTTGAAGAGGTGATTTGGGTTTTAACCCACTTATTAACTCAAAAGAGTTCTTATGGACTAATTGGCAATCTTTTATGATTTAAATGTGTGAAAAGGTATAAAATGGTCTAAATATGTTAGATTAATGATTCCATGTATTGGTTGGGGTTAAACTCGGGCAAAGGCTCAAGATTGGTGTTTGGAGCCAAAACCGCACGCCAAGTGTTCGGTGAAATGCCCCAATGAGTTCCTAATCATTGTCGAGATGAATTAAATGTTTGAATATATTATGAATACCTAATAATAGCCTAAATATGTCAGATATTGCTATGGAATTGATTAGAATTGAAAATGAGCTCAAATGGAGCTTAGTGTTGTCGGTTGGAGCTTTCGGTCATTTTCGGACTCGTTCGGAGTCCGTATGAGCTCCATTGAATCATGGAATGTTATGAAATCATTTTAATATGTTTATAGGTGTCTAAGTGACCTTAATATGCTATTAATATTGTTGGTAAAGTCCCTCCAAAGTTACGAAAACGTTTATGGAAGTTTTGGGGGTTTGGTGTGCATTTTTGACTCAAAAATGAGCTGAGAGCTGTCCAGGAGGTGGGTAGCGGCGCGACTAACTCCTTGGTCGCGCCATGACCATGTTTCTGGCCCAAAAATGGATTTTGCTTGGGTGGGGGTCGATGCTTGGGTCTTATATGTTCGTTGCACCTCTAAATTAAGTGTTTAAAGGGTTTGAGGGCCTTGGATTGAGTCCGGAACTCCTAAGGCCTCATATGAACTTAGTACTTTCGGTTTGATACATACCCTTAGCCCACTCTTAGGGGCTTATCTTGTGTTCGGGGGCTTACGTATATGCGTTATGAATGCTTCTAGGTAATTTGAGTCGAAAGGAGCTTGATTGCAAGTTTTAGCCATTCTCCGGGCTATTGTGGCTTTATTGGAAGGCTTTGGAATCTTCTTAACCAATCACTGTGAGTTCTAGGACTAATGTAGATGAATGATTACACGTTAATTGTTGTTTATGCATTTGTTGATGACATGCTACTTGATCATGCATATTCACATGTTATAGATGGATTCATTGTAGCCTTATTGAACATGTTGTCATGCATCATGAATTGAAGATGAATTGTCATGCTAGTTGATATTGTTGTGGATTGGTTTGTGGTGCATCTCATATAGTATGCTTAACTACTTATTTGTATGGATAACAATGATTGGAAGATGGCAATTCGTGTTGGTTAACCTAGTAGGTTGGACTATTCACTTTTGTGATTGATTAATAATAGCTGGGATATATGCATGGTCCTTTAAGTTGTATATTGGGTCGCATTCGTGGAAATCTAATTGATTATGATTTGGCATAAAGGACTATTCAACCGGTAGGCTTATTAGTAATGTTAAACGACCCCGTTGATATGTTAGAACCATTGTTGCGGAATGATTAGTAGAACCACATAGATGGTTTCTTTAATTGGTCTTATGGACCATTATAGACTCTCATGAGTCATATTGAACCCTAAATTGTTGTGGAATGCGTTTTGGACCCCTTTGGATATCCATGAAATATTTCTGGCCCCTTTGGATGCCAGATGCCGACATACTTGCACCGTCGGAAGTCCCGTACTTGCTAGGGACAGTCCCGTACTTGCTAGGGACAGCCTCGTACTTGCTAGAGGCAATACCACTCCCGACTTTGACAGGGAACCCTAGACGACCATGGGGTATGTGGTATTTGGATTTGGATGGGATTATCTCGTGTGAGGACAGCAACGGGCCGCCTGCGGGCGATGATTTTGACACGTTGGGCTGCAAGCATGAGTTATATCCTAGTGGCGGTGTTGACATCATGTGAGGACGGCAACGGGCCGCCTTCGTGGCGATGATTATGACACGTTGGGCCGCAAGCATGTTTGTTCACACCTTTGAATTGGAGTTATTAGTAGTACGTACTGTGGTAATGTAACGTGCCGATTTGGTAAGGCATCTTTGCAAAAGCGTTACAACGTGCTACTATGACACGCGTTGGAATGTAACACCCCAATAATTTAAAAAGGTAATTAACTTTGTGGAACAATTATAATTGTGAACGTAGGTACAGTATTATGAGTTAATTACCAAATATTAGTAATGATCACTATTATTGAGACTTGAATGATTAAAGAAAAATAAAATGTTGGGTTGTACTGAAATGACAAAAATAGGTAATGTACTTTGTCATTTAAATGATGGTTATTATGACATAAGAATCGATTAATGTGGTGTTTACATGTATTTAGTATAATTATGTCAAAATACTAATTTGGGTATTTAATTGTTAAATAAATGCAAGTTATGGCATTTTGGTTTGTATTTTATGGAAATTAAATTGAAAGAGTTAGTGTGAGGGGGGTATAGTGTACATATGTGCAAAGATGGAGGGTTGGGGGTGGCCAAAGGCCAAACCCCCTCCCTTTTCTTCTCCCAATCGACCACACACACACATATGCACACACTTTATTTTTTCCTTGCAATTTTGAGAGAAAAGATGGAGAAAATCTAGGGTTTTTGTGTGATTGATCAAAGAGTGAAGATTGAAGGCTAGAAAATCATCTATTGGTGCTATCTTTTGAAGGTATAACACTTCTCCTTCATCTTGTTCTTCATCTTCTTTGTTGTTCTTCAAGTAGGAAGAACACAACCCTATGTGGGTTTTTGTGATAGAGTTAGTAAATGACTCCAATATCATGAATATGGTAATGTTTATAGTTTATAAAGGTATTTGAGTCATAAATATGTGATTTATTGGGTGAGTATGGTGGAAACCCAAATTAAAGCTTTGTTTGAGCTTCAATGGTGGAAGTGGAAAGAGTGGTGTTGATTTAGTATGTTTAAATGTCATTTTGTGATTCAAATATGTTAAGTGGTAAAATGATATTGAGTTGAGTCAAGTGGAAACTCATTTGGAGTTGGATTTTGGTGAACTTGGGAGAAACCCAAGTTGGAGCTTCTTTTGAGCTCCAATGGTGTATGAAAGATAAATTGCATCTAGATACATGTTTTTATGATAAATTGTGAGTCAAATGTGTTATTTAGGGCCATGGAGTTGAATGGAAGTTAGTAGGAACTCAATTGGAGTTTCGAAGACTTATTTGTGTATTGGCCATTTAAGAGCTCGGTTTGAGCTCGTACGAATTCCATGGAATCATGGAATGGTATGTTTTGGTGTTAATGTGTTTATTTATGTTATTAAAGTGTTTTCATATGTTGGGTAACACAACACACATGCAAGAACTCAAATTGGCGTTTTAGGCCCATACCGCACACCAAGTGTTCGGTGAAATGCCATAACGAGTTCCAAACCATTTTGGGATTGGGTTTCAATGTTTAGAGGTATGTTGGATGTCTAAACATAGCCCAAGTATGTTTAATAATGCTATGGGATTGTTTAATATTGATTATGAGCTCAATTGGAGCTCGGTGTTGTCGGTTGGAGCTTTCGGTCGTTTTCGGACTCGTTCGGAGTCCGTATGAGCTCCATGGAATCATGAATTGTTACGAAATGATTCTATTATGTTTAGAGAGGTTTAAATGACCTTAATATATTGATTATATGGTTGGTAAAGTCTATTTCAATGGTTAGAAGCAATTATGGGAGTTTTGGAGGGTTTTGGTGCATTTTTGGGCATTTAAGTTGCAGTCTGTGGGGGGGCAGCCTGTTGGTCGCGCCTCTACCCCCTCTGGGTCGCGCCTCTACCAACTTTCTGTCCCCGAAATTCATTTTCCATGGTTAGGGGTCGATACTCGGGTCTTATGCGTCCGATGCACTTCTAAATTAAGTGTTTAAAGGGTTTGAAGGCCCTAAATCAATTCCGGAACTCCTAGGGCCTCTATTGGACTTAGTTTGATGTCCCAACACCCTTAGGACTATCTTAGGGTCTTATATTGTGTTCGGGAGCTTATGTGTGCGCCTTATGAATGCTTATAGGCGAATCGAATCGAAAGAGGCTTGGTCACAAGTCTTAGCCATTCTCGGGGCTATTGTGGCATGGTTGGAAGGCTTTGAAATCTTGATAACCAATCACTGTGAGTTCTAGTATTAGATTTTCATAAAGTCATATATGATGTACTTGTTGCTTTATGATTGATCATTCGTTGTTGATTCATACTATGGCATTATATGATTGTTGCTTATTCATCCATTTCATCAATGCATGGCATATTCGTATTCTCGAGGCATCTTGGACCTCATTTGTTGATTATACCTTTCGTTTGGACTCACCTGGATATCCATGGATTATTCCTGGCCCCTTTGGATGCCGGATGCCGACGTACTTGCATTGTCGGAAGTCCCGTACTTGCTAGGGACAGTCCCGTACTTGCTAGGGACAGCCTCGTACTTGCTAGAGGCATCACCACACCCCTACTTGCTAGGGAACCCCAAATTATGAAGGGGCATGTGGTATTTGATCACTCATCTTGTGCACTTGACTTATGCCGTTTGGAATCATTATGTTGATCATCATTGCATCTATATACCTTGTGTTATATCTAATCTAGTAACTCACTCAACTTTATGTTGACTCTGTTAGTTGTTAACCTTTTTCAGGCGCTGTCAATGGTAAGGGCCTAGCCGGTCCGTCTAGTTGATTTCGGTTGGGGCTAGCTTAGAGTTCCTTGCATTTTTGGCATAGCTTTTGGATTGCTCGGGTGCGGGATTAGTGGACTCCCTTTTTGGCATATGCTCGTGGATGAACTTAGCTTTAACCCATGGTTAGATAACCTAGATGTTTATAAATTGTAACCCATCTGCTTTGATCCATGATACCCCACACTTTGCTCATTATTAGGTGACAAAGTGGGAAGTATCATGTTGATGGCTTTTGAATATTGAAAATTTAAATTTGACGCATTTTCCGCAAAGTATTATTATATAAATTATTGTTAAATGTGTGTGAAATACCCTATTTAGTTGTGAGGGTGTTTCATGGAATCCCTACTTTGGCTCGACTATGTCTAGCGGTGTAGTGGATTCCAAGAGTTGAGTTGGTCCTCACCTTGACTCGGCTAGGCCGGGCGGTGACGGTGGAATATGTGACATTGATAAATATCGTGAATGCTAATAGTCCTTAGTGAGACGAGTCATCTTGTTGAGAATTCAAATAGGTAAATAATTGATGTGGGACACCGATAGTCCTCAACGAGGATGAGGTGATCCCATTCTATCTTGGCATTAGCCATCCTTGGCCCCTATATCTTTAGTTGATTGAAATTATGTGTTGGATATACATGGTTAGCATGTTAATTGTTATTTATATTAATCCTGGAATTCACTAAACAACTTTTGTTGTTTACCCCTTTAGTTGTTAACCTTTTGCAGGTTTGAGCTATCGAGCGGGAAGAGTATATTCTTCCTCGTTATTCAAAGTGTAGACTCGAGACTAACGGTATGCTTTGGTGATTGTGTTGGGTTTGGGTTAGTCGACCTCTTGGCCTTGACTATTCGTTTGCAGGATCATGACTTGTAACCTTGTAGATTCAATAGTTGTTTATTCGGATGCATCACTTATGATGCATTAATTGTAAAAGTTTTAATTCTACCCTCCGCAAGTATTGATGTATAAATTATTGTTAATTACACTAAAATATGTATTATTGTTGTATGGGTGTTTCATTAAACTACTTACTATATACTTGACTGATAAATTAAATGATTTATTTTTTATTAATCTATATATAGGAATTGATTTTATAATCATCTAATAATTATATTAGAGTTGTTTTACAGAACTATAAATAAATAAAGTAGACTTATATGTATTTGAGCTACTCTAACTTGTACCTTATGTATTAAAACATTGTAAATTTCAACCCATATAAATATGTACAAGACTTTAAGCTTGTGGTACAAAGAGCTTAAGCATATATATGTGTCATAGAACTTAAATGAAAAAGATATTAAGTTATAGGGTACTTGTGCGAGAAATGGAAGTTGGGGTGCTAGTTGCAACTTGCTGACCAATTGGGGGCTAAATAGCCTCCCCAACAATGAGACCCCATATCACCACTTCCCTTTTCATTTTTTATGTAGTTTAGGAGAGCAAAACTAAGGTTGAGCATCCTTGAAGAGATTTGTAGGAAATCTCAAGTGTTGGAGCATCTAAGTTTAGGCAAAATTTAAGGTATGCTTTATTGACTTCAACGGTGTGTGTGTTCCTATCTCTTCATCTATATCTCAAACCATCATCAAGAATGAATGATGATGTAGAGATGAATCAAAAGACGATGTTATTAAAGATTTAGTAGTCAATAGACAAGAGATGTAAGTGAATATGGTGAGCATATACACACTATTTGGTATAAGCTTCAAGGAAAAGAAATTTTCATATGGATAATAAGATTGGATTAGAGTTTGAATAATTTCTTAATATGCAGATGTTTAAAAGATGTTCATATATGTTCTAAGTAGCTTAAAGTAGCATGGTATTGACGTGATTAAATAGCTGCAAATTGGATTGGAAGGGTTATGGTTCGTGAAGTGGCAAAATGAAAAAAGAAAGCGCAGTTCAGGGGTTGACTTGTAGAGTCATTCCTTTAACTCGTCGAGTCACTACCAGTTGGGCCATTTCTCAAAACATAAAAGTTGTAGTCATGCGTGTCCTCTTCGTCTAGCATTTTAAATCACCTAAATCCGAGTTCGTATGAAATAGTTATGACCAAAATACAAAACTAGTGCACGTTAGACAACTTCATTCGTTTCATGTTGGTTTTCTTTGTCTATGAATGCCGAATGAAAATCCATGTTTGTGTCAAATAATTTAAATACATTGTATGATAATTATATATTGATAACACACCAAAAAAACTTCTGAAAGCCCACATAAACATCGGTTAACACAAACACATGTTGGTAACCTTCGAAAGTGTAAACAAAATAAGTTGAATACTACTTAATGAGTTCCAAACAAGTTCATATGATATATCAAACTTACAAATACTTGAATTATGAATAATTTATAGGTTTTTACCTGAAATATAAGCTGCATATTGGTTTGGATGGAGAAACATAATTTCAAGCAACAATTAGACGTTTTGGCGACTACCGATACTTCAAGGCTATTTAGCCTAGTGTTGTAAGTTCTAGCATTGATGTGCGTGTTGCATACATATATACATGTTTACACTTTACATTGACATGGTGCAATTGTGTTCATTTCCATCATGATACTTATACTTGGATATCCATGTGGCTTATACTAAGGGTGAGCTCGGTACCCGGAGCGGAGCGAATCGGAACCGAAAATCCCAAAACCGAAATAAAGAGGTGTGGAATAACCGAATAGCGAACCAATTAATTTTATATGGTATCGGTTCGGTATAAATATGGTACCAAAACCGAAATAAAGAGATTCGGGATAAATATGGTACCGAAAACCGCTTTTAACTAATTCAAAACCCGAGTACCGAACCGAATATATTAATTCGGTATCGGTCGGTACCGATTTAGTACCGGGTCGGGTTCGGGAAAATCGGCTCCATCGATCACACCTAGTTTATACATTTCCTTTATCGTGTTGTATAACATTGATATCAATTGACTTTACCATGTCATTGATTTGGCCACATTGGACGTCCATGTTATTATTATTTATATTTAAATGTCCTACTGTGTGTTTTCGCGTATAAATCCTTACACCGGAAAAGCTTACGGCGTAGGTGGCCGGACTTCAAGTGCCGATTGGTCTTATGGTTGCCATGTCGCAGTTCTAACCCGGACTTGACAACGCAACGCGCAGATTCTTGAGTCTCCCTCTTGAACTGTTGGACTTAATACTCCATAGGATGACATGTTTTCCATATGTTTTGTCTTAATCATTGGTTTTTTATAAACCAAGTCATTATATTTTAAAAACTTATCATACTTAGGCCCTGTCTGAATGTCCCTTATTCAATCTGAGAAAAAAAGGTATCTGAGACGCAGTACTGAAAGCTTTAATTGGGTGTTGAAAAAAAGCTTCTTTTTGAAGTTGGGTAAAGGACTATTGTACAATTGGGTAGATATGTTTGAGAACTTTTTGTGGTTGCATGAAAATCAAGGGCTTGTATTTGTTTTGAAACTTTTTATTTTTTTTATTTATTTATTTGATTGTTTTGAACTAACAAAACCCATAAAAATTATATTTCGATTGATGGCATCCTAGTGGCGTAGTCATGAATTTATTTTAGGATTGGCCAAAATTTGTAACTAGAAATCAATTAGATTTGGAAGTACCGTTGTTAATCAACAATATATGAATAATTTACGTGAACAATTTTCGAACAGACTAATATAGACTGAAAGTTGATATTAGTCCGTTGTAAGAACTAATAGTTGATATTATGTTGGTTTTCTTTTGTTTGAAGAATTATTGCATATTCGATAGTTATGATTGTTAATTGATTGTTATGAGTTATTTGTTTGCTTCCAAATATGTGTGCTAGTTGAAATTTTGGTTAATAAAATAGAAAAGTCACATATATTTATAAATCATAAATATTTTATTAATTTCATAAATAAAGTCAAGAAAACATATATGATTAGACATTTATAAATTTAAAAATCAAAACAATGTTTTTTGCAACATCTAATCAATTATTGAGACATCTCTTATTAATAAGAAGTGGTAATAAGTAATAAGACAATTATATCTTATTGAATCAAATACACCATTAAATTAATGTTTAATCAAATTACTAATTCAACAGTTAAAATATGACGTGATATCACATATGACGTCTCAATAGACGACATATGAAAAACTTTGATGGAAAACACCATTGTGTTAATATTAGTATTCTTTTAAATCATAGATAAATAAAACTTTGAGTTATTGTTGATAAAAATAAACATGTTAAAACGACGCTCCATCAGTTGATTATTACTTATCAAAAGTCGTATCTTGTATGATAGTATGTCAAATTTTCACTTATTAATTTAAGCAACGATTTTATTAAGATTAATTTAAAAAAAAATAATGATCCACGTAATGTGAAAAGACTATTAATGCACATGTTATTCTTAAATAAATATAATAAGAGAAAGTAAAAAAACACCTTTGTCATGTTAATTGTTAAATATAAAGGGTGTTTGGTTTTACATTATTAATGAGATTATTGGCTTGTTACGTTACAATAATGCAAATAATTGGTTTAAAATGTTTGGATTGCATACGTTAATAAGTGATTATTTGCGTTTAGCGTTAATCCTACCACACTTTTTGATAAGTTAAAAAATGTAGGTTATTTGCTTAATAAATAATTATTTGGTCATTTTACAAGTTAAAACGCAAATCTAAACACTTTAAAAAATGATTATTTGAAAATTATAACAGCAAAATCAAATACTACATTTCCGATAACATTTTTGATTACAATTATCAGCAATGCTAGTATGCTACGATATTTTTTGAAACGCAAAAGTTAGCCCAAACGGAGCTTTCGTAATACGCCCGCCAGCCCGGTCCATTCAATCTGGACCCGATGACCCGAATCTGAATACCGCCATACCATACCCCGTAGTTTGCAACTACAGTAGCCAGTAGGCAACACAAAAACAGAAAAACTCAGTAAAGTGTAGTAAACCCCAGGCAAAAACCTAGAATACTCACCTCAAGGAAAACCTAACGGTGAAGAATTTCGCTACAATCTGTGCGTTATCGTGCCATGAGGAATACATCGGTGTCGGAGCTAAACGATGGAATCATCCACAATATGTCAATTGGGGCATTGTTTTCAGATTTCGTGAGTGCTCATATATTCGTTGTTCCCCATTTCTTGTGTCTATATGAACAGAAGATTATCGATACAAATCATTGCATGCAGAAATAAATGAGAATGAACAAGCACGGATTAGAAAATTTGATGAAAATTTAAGAATATTAATCCATATTACACTCGCTTTTTGAGCAGTACATGCTTAGTTTTCATTGCATATAGCTGTCTTTACCATGGAGGTTCGAGATGTTTTGTGCATTTGAATCATTCTTGGTTCATAGGTGAATGATTTTTGCTCAATTTGGATTCCACGCCATGAGATCCTACATTCATCCATATCTTATTTTTGCAATTTAATTTTGCTTATACTCAAAGGAGCCGAACAGTAAGTATAATTTGTATAACAAATTAACAACAATGCTATGATGGATCCAAATACCTATTTATCTTGAAGTGTTTGTCTTGATGTATTTGATGACAAGTTGACGGGGCACTAGTCGTTCCAATTCTTTAACCGCACTTGCAGGATTTTCCATATGACTAGGGGAGGCAAAGGACTAAAGTCGATGGCTGGAGGGTTAAAAATTTTCATCGAGCACTCATATTTAGTCGGACGCAAGCCACCCTTGCCGAAGGATGAAAACATAAAAGACTCACATTGTCCTATCTTAGGATTGCAGAACTTAAATCATTGTATGGATAGTCAAAGGCAGATTCCCACAACAGTTGGTAATTAGCCAATATAATAATCACAGTGTGCTGCCTGACCTCTTTTCTTTGTATTCCAACCTTAAAAAGAACACGAGTGAGGGATGGCAATTGATAACTTGTCTCTTATGATAATTCTATTCAAAGTACACAGAAGTAAAGACTAACTGATAGCTTATAATGAACTTGCTTAACACTTTGACAGCTTTAATATTGGATATCATATGAGGGTGATGACAAAAATGGGACAATAATTGAGTTTAAGGGTAAGCAGACAACATAATTAGAAATATATAAGAAATATGTAAGTTGCAGAAGACATGGGTGATTTAGAAAGTTGTCTAATGTTGGGGTTCCAGTTGAAGAAGATACCTTCTTTTATCAATGTCCATGCTCGATGCAATTTAAGATGACCATTCAAAGAAGAGTCTGCACGAGTAGGGATTATAGGTGCTCTGCAAGAGATCTTACACCTTTTTCTCTTGGTTGTGGTTGAGTATGTGATCAAAAGTACACCTGGATATGTTATTGAAGAAATTGCAATGCATCGTTTATTCATTTGAGAAAAAATTATGAAAATATATAGATTGATATTTGTGTGGGTCTTTGGATTCAAAGAAAGGATGAATGGCTATTATGAGAAGAGGTATAAAACAAGGCAGAGAATGGGTATTTGTTCTTACAATTAGAAAATAAACATGTTTTTTTTTTAAATTTGTTCGTGTCATGATTTTTAGAAAAGATGTCACCTTATGGTAGAAAAAAATATCAATACATGTGACTATTGATCCAATATGAGAATCTCTAGAAATTCACTTAAGGAATTTGTTATTTTGTTGATTTTCATGATATGCAATGCCAAAATTTCTTTTGGGTTCCGTCCACTTCTTTTATTATAACATTTAGAGCTGTTCCAGGTTGGAAAGATAAATGCACTTGATTTTCATCGTACTGCGGATCTATTGGTAACGACTGGGGAGGATGATTCCGTGCGGCTATATGACATAGCAAATGGCAAGTGCGTAATCTTTGTTGAGATGTTAGCTGATTGTTTGGTGAATATCTTGAAGCAAAGGATAATATATTAATACTAGTCATCAGTGTGGTGTGTTTTTTTTTTGTTTTCTCGTATGTGTTCTTTTCTAGTCATTGACATAAGGGTGACATTTTTGCGAACTGATTTGTATACAAATTACATAAATGGTCCCTGTGGTTTATATGAAATTACGGTTTTAGTCCCTGAAAGAATTTTATTACACCACTAGTCCCTAAAATCGAAAAGTTGTAACATTTTGGTCCCTAAAACTAACGGCGGTTAACTTGAGCCGTTAGTTTCAGGGGCATTTTCGTCCGTTTGAATTTCAGAGACCATTTATGTACATATCATACTTTCAGAGACCAAAATGTTACTTTCTTTTTATAATTTAATTTAATTTTCATAGTTTTCATATATATATTTAGTATTTCTTTCTTTTTATAAATTACATATCCAAATATAACATTTTATTTTTTATTCCTTTTATTTTAATTATTAATTGTATGTTTATTGTTATTATTAAGGTTAGCTTTTTTTATGTATATTATTTATTTAAGATTATATATGATATACATGGTTCATTTTTTTTAATTATTTATTGAGAATCCAAATCGTTCTCTATTCTTTTTTTCATTTAAGAAAATAAAAACTAGTTGTAGTTTTTTTCGTTCGGAAAATCTAAAATCGAAATGATTTATTTCTTTTATCCATTAAAAAAAGTTCAAAATAAGGACGTGTTGAAGCTTTTTTTCGTTTGGAAAAAAAATATAATCAAAATGGTTCGTAGTTTCTTTATTGCAAATACTTGATAAAAAATTTAATTTTAAATGGTTTAAAAAATCAAGAATTGGAATGGTTAATCGCTTTTTAGTAAAAAAATTTAATTTCGAATGGTTTGTTATTTTTTATTGAAAAAATTGTAGTTTTATTGATTTTTT
Source organism: Centrapalus pauciflorus (assembly GCA_020465985.1). NCBI lineage: Eukaryota > Viridiplantae > Streptophyta > Magnoliopsida > Asterales > Asteraceae > Centrapalus > Centrapalus pauciflorus. The sequence continues at coordinate 486,307 of JAANYP010003435.1, forward strand.
ATCTACGTTTAATTAAAAATCCGAATGGTTTTTTTGTTTGAAAAAATCAAATATCATAATGATTCATCGTTTTTTGATCAAAAAATTAAAATAAAAAAATAACCATTCTTAATTAATTTATTTTTTACTAAAAAGCGATAAACCATTCCAATTCTTGATTTTTTCAAACAAAAAAATCATTCTTATTTTTAATTAAACGTAGATAAAAAATCAAATAAAACTTTGATTTTTTTAATAAAAAACAACAAATCATTCGGAATTTAATTTTTTTTATTACTAAAAAGCGATTAACCATTCCAATTCTTGAGTTTTTCAGACCATTTAGAAATAAAACTTTTATTAACTATTTGCAATGAAGAAACTACGAACCATTATGATTTTATTCTTTTTTCAAATGAAAAAAAACTTCAACACGTCCTTATTTTGAACTTTTTTGAATGGAGTAAAGAAATAAATCTTTCGATTTTAGATTTTCTGAACGAAAAAAAAACTACAACTAGCTTTTATTTTTTTTAAATGAAAAAAAGAACAGAGAAATATTTGGATTCTCAATAAATAATTGAAAAAAAATGAACCATGTATATCATATATAATCTTAAATAAATAATTATAGTAATACATCAAAAAAAGCTAACCTTAATAATAACAATAAATATACAAATAAAATTAATAATTAAAACAAAAGGAATAAAAAATAAGATGTTATATTTGGATAATTAATTTATAAAAAGAAAGAAATACTAAATATATATATGAAAACTATGAAAATTAAATGAAATTATAAAAAGAAAGTAACATTTTGGTCCCTGAAAGTATGATATGTACGTAAATGGTCCCTGAAATTCAAACGGACGAAAATGCCCCTGAAACTAACGGCACAAGTTAACCGCCGTTAGTTTCAGGGACCAAAATGTTACAACTTTTCAATTTTAGGGACTAGTGGTGTAATAAAATTCTTTCAGGGACCAAAACCGTAATTTCATATAAACCACAGGGACCATTTATGTAATTTAGTCTTCATTTTATATGTGAATCACCTAAATGATTATTTTATTAGAGTTTTGTGCCATCCTTTCTGCATCAGGGAGTCCAAGATAATATTGTGCTTATAGGTTACCTGGCCTAAGTTCATTTTTTAGAATACCGAACATGCCCTGCATTTATGACTGATGTTCTCCTCTTTTGGGATTGTCTTTTGAGTAACCATGTTATGAGTTGAAATGCATATGCCTCTTTGATATAAGGATACTGGGTTTATGACATCCTTTTGCAGACTTCTTTCCTTTTATATGCAGGCAGTCAGATTCTTATCACCTGTGGCTGTGGTTACCCTTGTTTTCCAATATACGGTTTAAATGCTATGTTTCTAAGTTGGTTGACATACCATCAAAAGGCATTTTCTTGTCGGAAAACCATTGAATATATTACGAATTTCTTTTATAGCTTATATATACACTTAGTGTCTTGACTACTTGATCCTTTTTACTTGAATAATTTATTGAGTAAAACTGTTTTTAGTGATCTGAATAGTGAATAGTTGATTCATCCATCTACTCATCATCTGAACTTCAGGTTACTGAAAACTACACATCATAAGAAACATGGTGCTGATCGTGTATGTTTTACTCACCACCCTAGCTCTGTCATATGTTCTTCAACACGCAATGTGGATTCAGGTGCAGGCAAGAAGTCCTTTATATGGTTACTTGGACCGTTTAAATTGCAAGGATGACATTACTATATTTTGTTTCTGTTTCAGAGTCTCTGCGTTATCTATCCATGTATGACAATCGTTGCCTTCGTTACTTCAAGGGGCATAAAGAAAGGTTGGACTTTATCATTTGGGTCTTATTACAAGGACAATGTGGTCTGAAAATCTGTATGGTTTGATGTGATACATCTTAAAGGTCAAATTAGTTGACGAGATTATGAAAAAGGATTTTACAAGTTTTTATATGATATTGGTTTTTTCGTTTAAACTGAATTTGTATTATCAAATGAGGTCTTTGGTTACATATCTGGATGATTTATAAAATCTCGGTGCTGATGGATAGAACACCATTTCCTTCTTTCCTTAGCTTGTTGATCTCTATTAGTCTTGCATTCTATATATCAGTTTTGCTGAAACAAATGTTGACAAGTGACATTACATTTGGATATCTTTTGTCTTACTTTGGCAGGGTTGTGTCTCTTTGTACATCTCCGGTTGATGACAGTTTCATGTCTGGTTCTCTTGATCACACTGTCAGGATATGGGATCTTCGTGTGAATGCATGCCAGGTTGGTGTTTAAACTTAATAATTTAATATGGAGCTGTGGAAGGGGCATTGTACACCTACCTTGTGGATAGTTGGGCTAAAGATGTCGATATCACAATTATTAAGCAGAACAAAAAACAAAAGAATGGAATGCATTGCAAAACTAGGATAAGACAACATGTAGATTATTAACCTCCTTGGAGGTGGTTGGATGGTGATTGACCTAGAGATAAGACCCTCCAAAGGAGGAGTCTAAGGTTCAATTCCCACCAGATTTAACAACCTTCAGGAGGCCACCTGCCCCTATCTTCGGTTAGGTGGTTTGCCCAGTTCCACATATTTACGGGGTATTCATGGGTTCCCACTTTTTCTTGCTAGGTCAACAGAGTTGACCCAGGTGAGAACTTTTCTTGTTGGTTGTTACTCAAAAAAACATGTAGATTATTCTATGGGTTTTTAATATTTGTTATATTTTGCTTTTTTCCTTATTGTTGGCCAAGATTTACACGTGTTCTGGTGAGAACTAGAAGTAACTCATGCCTTTGTTAGTGGATGACCTTAACTGGCAGTTGAAATTATGTCAGAATGACCCCTTTGCAGGTCCATTTGAAAGCAACATTGAGATTGATTGGTATTTCTGTTTTTTTATTTCTTAATCAAAAGACTATATATGCATTGTGTAGAAGATGGATAATATAATATGAAGTTACGATGAGTGTAGTAACTTAGTGTGTGAACCGAAGAATATTAAGCATCAAAGGGCGAGTTCCTTTCATGTCTTGCCCAAAAACTTTCTTTATTCACATTGGAGGAAGACTCTCCCTCTACTTTATTTGACAGCTCTACATATTGCCTGTGATTTAGTTAATACATCTTTCTGAAATAGATTGATCTTTAATTATGCTTATTGCTTCACTTTTCAGGGAATTTTACGTCTACGAGGTAGGCCTACAGTTGCTTATGACCAACAAGGCCTCGTCTTTGCAGTATCAATGGAAGGAGGTGCTATTAAATTATTCGATTCACGGTCATATGATAAGGTTCTGAATTTACATTACTTATTGGAACACAAAAGAAAATGAATATGACTCTTACGACTTACAGTAAACTGATACAACATGCACATATGTTTTTTATTCTTGCATCTGAATATGATCCTCGTCATTCTTGCAGGGCCCATTTGACACCTTTTTGGTGGGAGGTGATATGGCTGAGGTCTGGGATATAAAATTCAGCAACGATGGTAAATCAATGCTTCTGACTACTAAAAGCAACAACATATATATTCTGGATGCATATAACGGTGAGAAGGTCAGTTGAATCGATTGTTCACTTAGATCTAGGCATCTAGCAATGGTGTACCTCAGCAATTCATTTACTGTTATAAATTGTATATCATTTATACATCTTTATATGTCAATTATCTAATGCAGAGATGTGGATTTAGTGTGGATGCTTCTCCAAACACAACAATCGAGGCAACGTTTACGCCTGATGGGCAATACGTAGTTTCAGGTATATTCTCTTTCATTAGCCTGTCTGTCTAATATGACCTTTATGCCTTTTGAGTTTTGTATGACCTCATTGACTGATAATTTCTTACAACAGTGGGATAATCTCGGGTGCCTTTCGGTTTGCTGGATATCAAATGATTTTGCAGGATTTGGTTTCATGGGATTTTATAATATCCTTGGTTTACAGGATTTTAAAATTTATAAAGAGTTGAAAAGATTTTGAAATCCTCTAAACCATAAAATCCCATGAAATCTAAATCCTGCGAATGCTTTGAAATCCAATAAACCAAACAATACTGATGATATCTGAATCCCTGATGTGGAATGCAGATCTTAATCCTGATTTTCAATGACGAATGAACTTGTGCAACGAGTGCTAGAGCTTGCCTCTGTTCCCATTGGTTCATGGTTGCATCCTGTTACCTAAGTGAACATGGGTATACTAGTAGCTCTGTTACCAAGCATGCTGTTAAGACTAAACTAAACCAGTGTGTCTAACTGTCTACTCTAGATGTAAGTATGGAAATTATTAAGGAAAGGCATTTTGGGCATTTTGAATAGGAATTAGTTTATTAATATAGGAGTCCATTCTAGAGAAGGTTATGATTGTTTTTACTTTTGTCCAAGTTGAGTGAGCATCAATGGAGAGAGGACTGAGGTGTTGGGTGCATGCTCGTACAAGCTAATATGATTCTGGAAACTGGACACGGAAAATGGTGGGGGTCAAAGGAGCTGTGGATTGAGGACCCTTGTGGGGTCTAGGGTCAGTGCAGCGAAACCTAAATGGTATGCATAACTATTAAGGTTTAGGTTATGCATGGCTGTTGTGGTTGTGCATGAGTTTAGCTTTGCATGGTGTTAATATTTGCATGCTCTTCAGGTTTGCTTTGGCCTGGCGGTAAGATGGTGGAGATATAAGTGAGAGGTCACGGGTTCGACTCCCGTCGGAGGCAAGTTGAAATTAGGTGGTGAAAGTAAGTCTTGTGGTAAAGGAGTAGTTTAGGAGTAGGAGTAGGATAGTTTGCCGTTCAAAAAAAAAGTTAAGACATGCATGACAGTTAAACCCTGCCAAGGTTCTACTGCTTTTCTCCAACCGTCGACCTATCGAACATAGGCGTGTTTGTATGTTGGTTTCATTTCCATATCATCATGGTGATGTTCAACTTATTAAATAGAAGTTTGCTGGTTGTTTCATCTATAAATTGTGGTTCATATTACATTATTACATGCTTGCGAATAAGTTTCCACTTTTCTCTAGCCTACTACTTGTGTTTGTATGATCATTTAATTTCTTGAAAACCACCTGTCATTCTGTTTTTAGTGAAGAGAAGGTTTTTGCTCCCCTTGTTTTGCCATGTGGCCTTGCATTTATATCAGATTTGGTCCTTGAGGCAGTGAAAGGGAGGAAATAACAGAAGAAGAACCGATAAAGTATTATGTGTAATTTTATTGTAATATCAAAACTAGGTTAATACCCATGTATTACATGAGTTAATTTTAAAAATTGATATTTATATATATATGTATAATATAATAATTATATGAATAATAAAGTTTGCTTAATTTTAGTTAGTTAGTTATTAAATTATTCCATATTAGATTTACATTGATTTAATTTGCTTTAAAATTTTAAAAAAATCAGTAAATGACATGGCGAAAGAAGATAGCGACATGTGACAAATTAAATGAGTGTATGCCACGTGGCATTAGTTACTCTTTTAATAGTATAGATAGAATAATTTTTTGACTCATACTATGTTGCAGGTTCTGGAGACGGGACGTTGAATGCTTGGAGCATCCCTACCAGGAGTAAGGTATTGCAGACTTTTATTCTATTTTGGCTTTCAATTACTACACCATTTGTTACTAACATATCCACCCATTCTTTTCAATCCTCACTTTTCTAATGGCAAAACTACATAGAAAAGATATAACTGCAAAATTGTTTGTTTTTCCGGTTTCCCCCCTCCCAACTCAAGAACACGAGAATCATTTAGCATGTTACCTTGTTATTCATTGTTTTTACCCAAGTACACAACATAAATTAATTAAAATTTTATTTTTGTTGCTCATCTTTTCTATTAATGCACATTCTCTCTTCTCTATTTAATCTCCAAACTCGAGAAGCTTTCTCTTAGGGGGCGTTTGGTTCACAGAATCTGATGGAATTTGATGAAATTGGAATGAAAATTCCATTCCGATTTGGCAGTAAAATGGAATGAAATGAAGATTTCTTTTTATAAAAACACCACTTTTGAAGGAATCTATTTTTATTGGGTTAGTGCCATGAAATTTAAATTCCATTCCAAAGATTTTAACAGTTCTAAAACAAACCCTAGACTTTATCTTCACCGACCTCCATTTCTATTCCAACAGATTCCATCTCGTCTAGAATTCCATTCCTAGAATAAACATTCCGCGAACCAAACGCCGCCTAATGTTTTCATTAACATAATATTTCCATTATATTTATGCTTTAACTGATATTGATTTATCGCATTTGATATCATCAAGAGGAATTGACGCATGCTTGCAACAGGTTGCGAATTGGGACAGCCACATAGGTGTTGTGTCGAGCTTGAAATGGGCACCTCGTCGTGTAATGTTTGCTGCTGCTTCAAAGGGTGTCCTCACTTTCTGGATACCGAAAGATACTAATTCAGTCCCTGGTGGTTTAGAGTCCTCCAAAGACAAATTTTGAACGAGTTACTTTTATTCTTTCTTCCACATTTTCCATTATATTGGATTTCCTTGATCCTTTTTACATCGAACATTTGAATCTAGTTATATGGTATCTCTATTAATCTACTGCAGGACAGGATCAGTCTGTGCAGTAGGAAATGTACACGGGTTTATATCATTGTATTTTCTTTTAGTTACCGATCAAGTCATTCTATTTTCAAAATCTGAAATCATAAGAAATTGTAATTAAAATTGTAAATTCATAATAAAAGTGCAATAACAGGTCACAGAAGAATATTTAATATTAAAAAATTGACAATAACAAAAAAAACATGGTCAAGTGTCATTTTAACTATCTAAATTTTAAATTTTTTTCAATTTAGCCATTAAACTATTTTTTGTCTTGATTTAGTCACTAAACTTTAATTTTGCTGATTTAATCACTAAAAATTGTCACAATTTGTTTAACCTTTAGTTTTATTATTTTCCTCAAAATAAAATATTAAACAAAAATTTAATGATGTTAATTCAAGATAAAAAATAATTTAGTAGATAAATGAGACTAATTTGAATTGTTAAAATGATAATTAACTCAAAATATGTAAAAATGCTAGTCGGATCGGTTTTGAAAGCAAAACTACAGAAGGCCTAATCTTTATTTTCATCATTAGTTATCTTGGTCATGTGTGATGACCTTAGATTTATGGAAGTAGCTTTTAAATGAATTAGTTTTGCAATTTAAAAGCCTGTTCGCATATCAAAGGGCTAGTGACCCAGCGGTACGAATGTGTTAAAAGTGACGGGTTGTAGGTTCGAGTGCCATTGTGAATAAAAAATGTCTAGATTTAGAAGTATGATTAGATGGGTTAAATGAATTTGTTTGCATTGTATCATTTTGTATTAATTGTTTATATAAATCGTTGAAATCTAAATCTATTAATAAAACAAAACAATTTGTGACACGTGTCACTTTATCAGCTCACCTAATTTTTGTTATCTTACTCATTTTGCCTAATATAACACTTTCAATTAATATACATAATTGATTTAAAAAAAACTAATTGATTTTAAAAAAAATTAAAAGATTACTAATAAAATTAATGATTTTAATACTTCCTAATTTAACCTCTAATTTACCTAAAATGTTTATCAAGAATTATATAACTGATTTATAAAACATTTTTTATTTTCAAACTTTAAATCAAATGTTACATGTTTTAATCTTGATTATTATTTATAATTTATAAATAATAATAAGGGTTTGTTATGAAAAAAAACCAACATATTTCCATGTTTTTTGCGTTTTCGTCTCTTTGTGTTAATTTTTTTACATAAAAGTTCTCAACTCAATTTTTTATATTTTGGTTTAGTGAAATTTGGACATTAGAACCCAGTGTCATCACCAGCAATTTACACGTGACATATCATATTCTAGAATAACTAATAATATATGAATCATATCTTTCTAAATTTACATTTAATATAATAAGATTTAAAATCAATTCCATCCAAATATGTATATTTAAATAATTAATAACTACAACATAATAAAAAGTTTAAAGATGATAACAAAAACATATAATTATTCATATATATTTAAAATTCTAAAAAATTATAGTTTATATCAAATAATAATATAATTCTTATATTTTTATAATAAAATTAATATTTTTATGTTTTAATTTTTAGCTTGTAGTATGATATAATATAAACAACTGTATATTAAAACATCAACTAGCTATTAAAAAATAAAAAACGATTGAAAATAGAAAATAAATAATAAACAGAGAGATTGAGAAAGAAGGCCATGAATCACCACTGTGGGTGAGCGACGAGTACCATTTCCTGAATCCCAACCGGTACCGGTACCGAATTAATATATTCAGTTCGGTATTCGGTTTTTAAATTAGCTAAAATTCGGTATTTGGTACTCTCGGTTCGGTATTCTGTTTTTAAATTAGTTAAAATTCGGTATTCGGGACCGAACCGGCACCATATAAAATTATACGGTTCGGTATTCGGTTCTTTCAAAACTAATACTTCGATTTCGATATTTTCGGGATCGGTACCTGTTCGGTTCGGTCCGGTACCGTGCTCACCCTGATCACCACTATAATAATTCTCCAAATTCGAGATTATCAGCTATAATAAGGCTCAACACTCCGAACTTGGAAATGTGTTGGCAAAAGATCTTGACCAAAATTCCCAACCAACCTTCCATCTTGCTGAAAACAGATGGAGAGGGTTTCAAGAATGGACCCAGCAAGTACAACACATGCTAAACACAAAAAAGTTTGGACCGGAGTGCCGGCAGCGACTCCGATAATCGTTCCGACGAGTGTTGTTACTCCGGCGAGACCTAGTGAAACCCCAACAACCGAAACCAATGCCATCACGCCCACGATTTTGCCCTTGGATGCACCTTGTAGGTTGCCGCCGTGATCAAGGCCGTCGTCACGTTTCGTGGGTTGCCATGGATGCGAGTTCTGAGAAGTGAAAACTCACATAGTAAGGCTCAAGGTATGGTGATGACACGTGTTTCATGACGTGGCAGCAGGAGGGTTTACATGAAGTCCAAGTTTTATTGGATTGCGGGACGGAGATATCGTTTCCATCTGCGTTCTTTTTAATCCACTCTCCCATCCCTGTCAAGGAATCCCATCAAAAAATCAGGTTTTTAAATCTTGTAAAAATTATAAAGTCTAAACTAGAACTAGTAGTTTAGTTATTATTTTTTAATAATCTAAATCTACGTTATTTTCTATGTTGGACATGTTTTCATATTTTTTTTGTTTTCTTTCGACGTGCCAATTTTCATAATCTGTTTCTTACTTTTGTATTATACCTTGTATTTCTTTTATAGTAGCCTGTTTCTCGCTTGTTTTTTTCATAATCTACCTTGTATTGCTTTTACAGTAGTCTGTTTCTTGCTTGTTTTTCTATCACCTAATCTAATCTGTTTTTCTTATTTTATAATTAAACATCTTGTTTTTCTTAAAACTAAAAGGTGATCGCAAGATTTCACTTTTCGAAACCTTTTTTTGGAAACTGTGAACTAGTTTTCGTTAAGGCTTGTGTTTTTCATAATCTCTTTCTTACTTTTGTATTATACCTTGTATTGCTTTTATAGTAGTCTGTTTCTTGCTTGTTTTTCTATCACCTGATCTAATATGTTTTTCTTATTTTATAATTAAACATCTTGTTTTTCTTAAAACTAAAACGTGATTGCAAGATTTCACTTTTCGAAACCTTTTTTTGGAAACTGTGAACTAAGTTTTCGTTATCTAAACGCATAATCCTCCAAATTTTCTTTTAAGTTTCTCTTGTTTGATCAAATTGTTTTCAGTTATCTCCATGTTAAAAGGTCGAGCTACAGTAATTTCTCAAAACGTTAAAATTGTGTTTGCAGGGGCGATTTCTCAATAGAAAATGATCCGTGTAAGGATATAATTTTTGTTGAATTTCAGTTTGATAATTTCAAATTCTTCTAGTCGTACTGTTCTGTACATTTTCATGGCCTTGAATTCTTGGAATCAACTCTTGAAGCTGTAGATGTTATTTAGTTAATTTTGAAGAGTAATGCTTACTAGTGAATCATACTTCTTCCTCCATTGCACCACTAGAGTCTGATATTGACTTTTAGTGTCAAACATACATCAAAGTATATTAGAATTATTTGGTTATAGAGACTAGGTTTAGTCATATCAATCTACAGAGAAAATTAAGCTAGAATAATATATTGGACCAAAAGACAAACACATCAATGGCCAATTTTGTAATTCAAACAGGGCTATATTTGAAATTTCAAAATCAAAAGAGAACTGTTATTGGGATGGAGTGAGTATCCTTTTAGACAATCAAGGGAGGAATTCCATTCAGCCTTCAATGCATAAAGGCTTAGCTTTATTTTCATATTAAAATTGAGGCAGCATATTCTAGTATTTTAGTGAAGGAAACTTATATTGTAGTCCAAATTGAAACGTGCATGAAGGTCAAGTGTGTCCAGGAGTATGTTCATATGAGTGAGAGAGAGAGAGAGAGAGAGAGAGAGAGAGAGAGAGAGAGAGAGAGAGAGAGAGAGAGAGAGAGAGAATGTCATCACATAAGTTATGTTATCAAAATACTTAATAGCTGTAAATAGATGTAACAATGTTCTTTCATACATTTACTCAAGCACACAATGTATATATGCAAAATTATACTGCATCAAGCTTTTGTTCACACTTCTCATATGTGTAATGTTGTGAGTTCCTTCTGAACCATTTATCACACTTGCTTTCTTCTTCATTGGGAAATTCACACTAATTTGCCTGGCTATGTAATCACTTGATCTTGCTCTTTTGGTGATGGTGGTTTTGAATGAGAAGACTTACCAGTTATTGCTTTCTTCACCTTGGCTATTGAATGCTTGACTTTTGAGCCAACACCTGACAATATATTATGAGATTTCTTGTGAGCCTTGACTTCCATGTCTTTTGAGGCTTCTACCATAACCGGAGCATCAGAGCCTGTGCCCATCTTTTGGTTATCTTCATCATCTTCTTCTTCTTCTTCATTGTCTTCCCCTGCTATTACTCCATCTTCACCAGTTTCTTCTTTGTCTACTTGGTGATCTTTCGTTGGAGAATTTTCTCCTTCAGTTAACTTTTTAGCCATTACTGAATTTCCTTCTATTGATTCATGCAACATGTCAGTGAACAAAATCTCCGTTGGCTCGGACTTCTCTTTTTCGTCACTCGTTTTCTTGTCTTCTTTGACAACTTCACTGCTGCATTGTGGTTCCGTGCCTAAAACATTAGTGGCTTCCAAAATTTCTTCCCCAGCATTCAATGACTTTGCAGTTGGCTCCCCTTGCTCATGTGATGCATCTATTGTTCCAACTAAGAGCTTGCTTTTTATGCTCTCATTTTCATGTGCTTTATTTGGTGATTCCTTATCCACAGTGCTCGCTGAAACTTCGTTTATTTGTATAAGGGCATCTGTTACATATTTTTGTGAAATCTCTAAGTCCTCTGTAGCTGCAGTACCAGGAGTCACAGGTGCAATAAGTTCCAATGGTTCCTGCAAAAGATTAGCAGTTTATTACTTATCAGAATGGTTCTTTCATCTAATTTTGTTGTAATAAAGTCTTTTTGCATGCATCTTCCTGTATCTGCTCTTATTCATATTTAATGCCTCTCTTTTTTAAGCAATATAGCCTCCTTTTTGTTTTACCTGATGCGATACATTATTCTACTGATTTTCATATTCTTTTCCTTTTGCAGTTACCAGTGGCACTGGATATTTGTAAACTACTTCATAGTATCCATACAAAGCGTTCCCTCCACTGGAAATGAGCAAATTTAATTCCTTCTAGCAGAAAGGAAGGGTTGCAGCCCTCACAGGAGTTGATAGGGCATAGACGAATTTGAACCTGAAACCTAATGCTTCATGAAGCATTAAGCAACCCTGTATATCTGCTAGGCTAACCCCTGAGGATTGACTATCATGTTCTATGCTCTTGTCTATCTTATTAGCCTTGTTTTCTGAATATTCAATTGATGATGATGTTACCTGCTTTGTTCCAGAGATATCTTCTGTGGTTTTGCTTCTGTCACATTTTGACTCGAGATGCACATCTTTTATAAAATCTTGTTTTGCCTCATACGATTCAGCTGTGTTATCATTTGGATCCTTGTTATAACCTACTTTTTCAGTTGTGGCATCCATGACAGGTGGAACCTCAATGTCTGCAGTTCTAACTTCAGGATTCCTTGTTGAAGAATACTTAGGAACTGGCACATCCATGTCACCCTGCAACTCTACATCTGAACTTTTTACCTGATTTAAGAGCATAGCAAATATGACTTCATAACAATTAAAACTAAAATGGAACTGAGCATGCAGTATGACGTGGAAGAAAAGTGCATACATCTTCAATTGGAACTGCAGCTTCTGTACTTATGCTTCTATGATGTAAATTGACTATTGTCTCTGTGATGTTTGTTCTTTCCTCTGTCTCTTCCTCTTGGAGGTTTTTGTCAAACGTGGTCTCATCTTGGATGTCTATTGTGCCATCCTTTTCCACATTATCGGACAACTGTATGATTGATAAACTTTTGTTAAGAGAAAGAGGTTTCAAAAAATGAATGTGTACATACCTGTTTGGGGTTGGTGCTGACCTTTTCAATATTGAATTGTTCTTTAACAGCTTCAAGATCTTGATATGTACTTCCTCCAGAATATTCTTGTTCCTTTGAGTGATCTTGCTGGTAGTTCCTCCTGTCATCTTCTTTAGCCACAGGCAATTCATTCACAATTTCCACATCTGCTATAGTCGGCTTTGGTACCTTCATTTAGCAAACCAGAAAAAAAATGAAAATACAGGAACAAAGAATAACTGGATTACAAAGGTGAATAAGGTGCATGAGAATATATTTTGTTCTTCAGACCTTTTTAACTGGAATTTCACTCATGATGTTTTCTTCTGCTTCTTTTTTCTGTTCATTCTGACTCTCCTGGTTAATGGTTTCCGATGTTGCTTCTTCTGTGTTGAGATGCTGTTGTTCTGTTTCTGAGCATTCTGCATTGCTCACTACATCAGCAACTCTTTCTGTGGTTGTATCAAGATTCTTCTCAAGATTTTGAACGTCTATTACAGGAGGTTCCTCAAATCCATTATCCGCACTTTGTATGATCTCTTTATCTACTGATAGTAGAATGAGCGAATCTTCATCTTTCTTGTCATTCTGTGATAATAAAGTGTTGTCCTCAGATGGTTCTTGTAAATCACAGTGCACGGGTTCTCCTTGCTCCCTCTCCCTGATCTCAACATCTGATGGCGTATCTACAGATTTAATACTGGCGATATGTTCTTGAGGTGGTACCGCTTCTATTTCTTTGTTCAGCATATCACCAGGACCATTCTGTTTGCCTTCATCTATTTCAGAATTCAATGTGGAAACTTGAAGCTCTTCTGTCTCTTCGTTTGACAAACATGCTACCTCTTGAGTACTTGTCGACAAATACATGTTCACAAGGGGTTCATCTCCATCTTTAATCTTTTCTTCAATCTTCTCGCTGGTGGCTGTAATTTCTGGGTCATATTTCTCTTGAAGCGTCTTAGGGGAAGCTTCCTGAACATTTTCTGCTATAACTGCAGAAAATTCTCTATCTTCAGGAACTATTTCTGCAACTTCAGGAATAATTTCAAAAACTCCAGTTGCCTTTTCTTTAGGTTTAGGCATATCACCATGACCCCTGATCTCCTCAGATTTAACATCTATATCTGCCTCTTTAGATAAGGTTTTGGTAATCTCTTCTTCCATGAATTCTGGATTCAGATCCTTGTTGCTAATGCTGCACTGCTCAACTTTTGTCTTATTTGTGTCCAGTACTAGTTCATTTGTTTGGTCTTCAGCTGTTGGAGATGCAAGTTCTTCAGGTTTCTATTACATGGAAAACAATCACCAAAATCTGGATGGTCAGTAGGTGAAGGCTAAATGTCCCTTATGCTACATCCATGTCAGATCAAATGCAATTTCACTTGGCAATCAAATTATGTCATGGAATGCAGTTTCAGTTAGGAAAATAATAGGAAAGAATTATATATATATATCTTACAGTTGATGCATCTTTAGTTTTTTAAATATTGTACCTCATTTAGTGCTTTTACCTCTCCTGTTTGTGAGAGATGCTCGTGCACTTCTGTCGCTGCATCTTTGTAAGTATCTTCAGCAACCTTCTCCTGTGTAACTATTACTTCGATATTTTTCTTGCCATCACTCTCTTGAAGTTCATTTAACAACTGCATAATACATAAGACAGCTTTGTAACTTCATCAAGAGTAATTATAGAAGAGTATACATGAAAGACACTATCGTCATGGACTTCTCCTATGCAAATGGAGTGTTTACAATAAAGTCCTAGTGAGCATTGTCATCTTAAATTGAATATGTCTTTTATGATCTCAAATTGAATGAATAGAAGACAAAGTTAGGCTAGTGTATTATAGGTCACCCTTTTTAGTTTACCTTCTCACTTGATAATTCACCCGTTAGTGTCACACAGGTGTCATTTGTTGCTTCTAAAAGCTCTTCCTTCATCTCTGTCTTGAGAAGTGCTTCAGGAGGTTGTATTTCAGATATTAGTTCGTCATCCTTTTCTTTCTTCTCAACCTCAAGATTAGGTGCTTCTTTCCTGTTCTCAGTGGATCCTTCTAAGATCTGTCTTTCTGTTAACTGAGAATCGAGTATTCCTTTTTCTTCAATGGTCTCTTGGCCATTTGAGGGAGCATCAGTAGATTCTACTTCTGGTAAGTTGACTTGAACTTCTAATGCCTTGGTATCTTCTAAAACTTCAGTTGTTTCATCCTTTGATGTTTCAATTATGCTATCACCTTCTACTTCTCCAATGATTGTGACGGTCTGCCCACAACCTTCGTTCATTTCCATTTTCAATGCTCCTGTAGTGGAAGATGCTTTTGACAAATAACTGAGATCTTCTGCAGCCTGTATATTTTCCAGTTCAATATGGCTTTCTGCTTTCACTTCTGTGATTTCAGTGTTTCCAACTGGTAGTGATTTTGAATACTCTGACTGCTAAAAAATACATTTCATCTTAATATATGATAAATAAAAAAAGCAATATTCTAATTCCTTGTCTCCACCGACCTCATTGGCTAATTCCTTCTGATCTGATGTTGACGTCTTCTCGACTTCTGTAGGATAATTATCTTCCTCAGAATCCTGTCCTTTGACTTCATTTCTTCTCATTTCTTCTGTTGTTTCCGCAGCAACCTGCTCAATTTATACAAGACGGGTATGTAATCAGAAGTTCGGATTACCCGGTGAATAAGAAAGATGTATACGAGTGCCATTTTTGACTTACTTTGTCAGTCATGATGACATTTTTAATCGTCTCATTTTGATTTTCTGAATCGTTAATCTGATTTTCAGGTTCAAGTGTAAAATCTTCTTCCATATCACCTTTTCCATCTACTACATCCTTTTTGATCCTATCCTCTTCCAGAATCTGGTCCTTCATGATGTTTGATCGTTCCGCTTGAGGCTCTGTATCATCAAATTGATCTTCTCTTATAGTTGATTCAGATGTGGGTTCAAGTTCTCCATGTAGTTCAAGATCCTATTTTGTAATAAAAAACAAATAATTTAGAATTTGGACAAAGGATCTATTGCATAAACTTGAAACAATTATATTAATGGCAGCTATTGCTATATTTCCCTTGCAACAATGCTTCCATGATAAGTAATTATATGTTAACATGCTTAATAAGTGCATTCAGGATGAGTTAAACTAGCTAAAACTAACACTACTACTAAAACTAAACTAAAAGCCTAAAAGATGCAGCCAACTCCAATTAAACCAATAATTATATGCTTGAAGTATGTTTTTTTCTAAAGGGTTCCCTGGTAAATTTATTAATAAGCAGTACAGAGATACATCAAGAAAGAACCAATATGATACGCCAGTTGTTCGGAACGACCTCCAAACAAGCCAAGTAATTGAAATTCGACAGGAAAACCTAGGCGTCTATGTTTGGAATTTCTTCCTAAGTATTTTCCAGTGAAAACATGTTTGGAACACTTGAGGAACATTTGGGCAGCAAGTATGACAAACTTAGTGTGCACTACTACTCGAGGTTAAGCAAATTTTATAGCCTTGGTGTGCACCACTACACACACACCTTAGACCTATGGGTGTGTGGTGGTGTGTAGTAATCTGATATATGAAATTATCATGTATAATAGGTACAACATCGTGAGCGGTTTGACAATGAAAGCCTAGAAAAAGGATTGATCATCCGTATCCTTATTGAAGGGTCCTATGTGATGAAGATACATTTGAAGTCTTTTTGGAGGCTATCCAACTCCTTTTGGGGTCTTTAAATGCAAGGAAATCAAGGCCGATCCGTCAAAATTCAGTACGTTGCCAATTTGAGGAGAGAGATTAGAATCAAGTCTTTACTTTCTGATTATATTTCCAGTTTTTATTGAACTGAATTCCATTTACATTTAGGAGGGGAAGTAAATTGTTATCTGACCTCTTTAGTCATAGCCTTCTCTTCTGTGGTTATGTAACTCCTATTCACTTCATCACTTTTAGCAGGTGCTTGCTTGACATTTTCCTCTTCTTTTGTGTTGTCATGTTCAGTAGATCTTCCAAGCTCCTGTGAGAATAGCATAATTGATAAGCCTTAGGACAATAGTTGTAGAAAAGGAACGAGGTGATAGTTCTTTATAGTTCACTGACCTCTTTAACAAGAACCTCATCAAGACAAAATATTGACGAGGGTTCTGCAACTTGGTTGTTTTCCATTGTCTGTTCATTTTTCTGTTTTCGAGAGTAAAAATTGTTACATTCATTAGCAGATGTATACAAGAAAAAGATGTGTTAACTTCAAAACTCTTGTAGTTCTTTCTGACCTTTGCAATTGAAATTTCATAATTTTTTATTTTCTGTTCTTCCTCTACATTGTTTTCATCTGCATGCTCAGTTGTTTCTAAGACAGTGCACTCCTCTTTGACTTTTGAGTCTTCTGAATCCACAACTACATCAGGAGTTTGTGCATGAGAAACAGATTCAAGAGCCTGTGTTGTTAATTTCTTGCTTTCTGATAGATAAGCAATAGATTCCAAGTTTGACAAGTTAACTTGAGGTTCTAATGTTGCATCATCTTCTATAGTTGGAATTATTTCCTCTTTCGGTGCTTCATCCACACTATCATTTTCTACCACTCCACTGATTACGCCACTCTCTTCAGTGCCTTCCTCCAAGTCCCTTTTTAATGCTGATATGTCGGAAGATGCTTTTGACTCACAACTGATATCTTCTGCAGCCTTTAAAGTTTGTCCTATCTCAGCATCTTCTCCCACTTCTCTCACCTCAGGGGTTTGAACAAGAATTGGATCTGAATATGATATCTGCTTAAACATTTTCATGGTCAATACATAGACATGTAGTGAATATTCTCATATTTCTGTTGGTCAAAACTGACCTCATGTGCAATTTCTTTTTGATTTTGTGATGTTCTCTGAAGTTCCGTGGGATAATGATCTTCCTCAAGGATCTGTTCTTTGAAGTCATTTCTTCCCTTCTCTTCTTGTATCTCCAAAGGTGCCTGTTCAATCTATAAAACTTCCATGTAAGTAGATCCCTTGGATGACTTGATAGATAAGAAAGTCTAGCGGTATGATATCTTACTAACCTCTTCAGTCAAGATGGCATCCTTTACCATCTCACTGCAGTCTTCTGTTCTATTAAATTGATCTTTTTGTGTAATGTCCTCTTCCATATCTCTATTATCACACGGTGAATTGTTTTCACCAGTTTGTTCTTCAGTGGTAATGTGTGATTTCTTCGGTTGCTGTGTTGATTCATTAATATGATCATCAGTCATTGTTCTATGTGAATTGTATTCTTCATATGGTTCAAAATTCCATTGTGCATAAAGAAAAGCAACTACTTGGATAAAGGTGAAATAGTGCTAAATAGGAAACAATCATTTTTGTTGAAGCTAAAATTACGATAGCCAAAAACTTATCTGCTCCTTTGATAATGATAGTGTACAAGTATGGAGTGACTTAGGTGGCAATGTGCATGATGTGTAAATCTTCCTTGAAGTGTGCATGATTTAAAAAAAAAATGAAAAGCACATGAAGAGCACGAGTCTGATGATCCAGTGGTAAATTATAGTTTCTTTGTTACACTAGAAGTTGATAAGAGGACCACCATGTTGCTTATGTGAACATGGGTCTAGTGCTTACGCTTGGTCACAATTGATTGACCTACAGAAATTTTTATGCAGCCCACTCTCATCGAACAATAAGTGTTTGATTAATTAATTTGGTTTGAGAAAAGGTCCTTAGTTTTGAGTTCTTTGTCTTATACATGTTATTCTCGCATTCCGTCTTTTTTTAACTATTTCATTAATAATATTTTAGTGGGCTTTACCCCAACGAAAAAAAGTAGATTGTTTGTTCAAATTCAACAAGGTAACTGAGTTGTTCATCTGACCTCTAAAGCCTCAGCTTCTCTGTTTGTGTCATTCAACTTCATTTTGTCACTTTCTAGTGTTTGCTTAATATCTTCCTCTTTCGTCTCTTGTGGTTTGCTCATACTAGATGTTTCATCTACAATTGACTCTTGATAAAAATCCTCAACAGATCTGCCATCACCTGTACACTCTTTTTCACTAGGTCTTCCAAGTTCCTGTGATAACAGTATGATAGACAATGTTCAATGTTGAGGCATAGTAAGAAAAATGGTTGCTTCTTTGGTTATGATAAACAATGTTCAATGTTGAGGCATAGTAAGAAAATGGTGGCTTCTTTTGGTTTCACTACCTTTTCAATAGAAATTGCATCTAGAGAAACTATTGAAGGGTGTTCACTCTTGATTTCTGTTGTCTGTTCTGGTTTCTGCATCAATTAGAGTTACCCCATGTTGAATAAAACACAAGAAAATGCAAGACAATGATATTGTGAACTGTAAGGATGTTCTTTCCGTCTGACCTCATCACTTGAAGTTTCTTTCGTTACAGTTCCTTTTTCTTCACCCACAGATGTTACTGTTGATGAAATAAGGCACTCTTCTTTCATGTTTGAATCCTCCGACTTCGAAACCACTTCAAGGATTTTCACTTCAGAAACAGGTTCAAGATCTTCTACTTGCAAATTTTCACTCTCTACTTTGGCCTTCTCTGAATTTGAAGTGTCTTCTGTTGAATTTGCTAATGAACTGAAGCGCATGATATCTTCTTGAGATTCTACTACGGTTGCTTCATTTAGATCTGTGGATTGTTCCTTTGGTTCTTCATCCTGACCACCCTTCTGCTCTTCATTGGGTTTGTGCTCTAATGTGGAGATTTCTGACTGCTCTATTTCCTATGTAAAAATATACTTTTATGTTAGACGAATGAATGAAATGTGACATGATAGGGTATATGTAGAAGCTCAAAGTCCGAAAAGAGTCTTCATGGCAGCTTTCTTTCCTTGATCTTTCTTCTTAGAATTATGAGCAGTAGATGTCATGAATTGGTTTTTCTTTATTACACCATTTTTGTAAGCAATTACCATTCTATTATCATTACATATAGGTATATAGCATCTGTGTTGGGCATCTCGTATGTCAATAATGGAAAGTAAATGTTGAAGGAGAAGAGATTTAGAATAGGGAAAGATTGCTTGGGATGAACATTAATTACCTCTTGAGCATTAATTGATTTGTCCTCTGCTTCTTCCTTGACGATCTCTTTGATTGAACTCATTCCCTGCCCCTCCTCAAAATAGGGCACTGTGATTCCACGGCTAGTTGTTTCTTTTATATCTTCACTGGATGCATTTTGTGTGCTTATAACATCATGTCCACCACTTTGGACTTCTGACATTTTGGGCTCTTGTTCCTTTTCTTGACTGATTGTTTTGTTAACTATATCATCCTCACTCAATGTCGTTACCCCTTTAAATTCAGCCTTCTCTGAGCCTGTCACTTCACATACTTCCTCAACCAAGGGGCTTCCAGACTTCTTTGTTTGACCATCATCATTCTCTATAGTTTCTACATCATTCTTTTCCTCATTTTCTTTAGTTTCTTCTTTAGGGTCTGTTTGTGTTGAGCTGCAAACATCAGTGGTAATCACATGCAGCGACCCTTGTTGCTCCGAAGTGCTTTTTGTTTCAACACTAGATTGAATTTCTTCAGCATCTTCCACTATACTTTCTCTAGTGTTAACAAATCCAGGTTCATTACCTTCATCATGGTTCTTCTTTTCTTGCAAATCTTCCTCCAATGTTGCATTTTCTGAGCTTGTAACATGATCCTTCCCCTGGCCTTTTGCTGATATATAGACCTCCTGATCCTTTTCTTGATCATCATCTTTGAAGGCTTCTATTGCTTTCTCATTTAGATTTATATTGGAACTATCATAAGGTTTTACCCCTTCAGATTCAGCCTTTTCTGAGCTATTATTTCTGCAATCCTCCTTGAAAGATGGAACGATAAGCTTTTCCTTTTGACCATCACCACTCTCAATAGATTCTTCATTCTTTACTTCATTTTCTGTGGTCTCTTCTTGTGATTGTGTCTGTGCAGGTATGCAAACTTCAGTTGTGATGACATGGCACAACCCTTCGTGCTCTATTCTTTCCTCTATTTCATCACTCGTTCTTACAACTTCTTTATCTTCCTTAATGCTTTCTCTAGTTTCAATAAATCTGTGTTCATTGCCTTCACCAGCATGCAACAACGCTTGATGCTTCACATCTTCTTTTCTTTCAACATTTGATCCCATCTCTTCAGGATCTTCCTCTATACTTTCTATACGTATATAATCTTCGGGTTCCTTACCATCACTTTCATAGTTAATTTCTTGTAAGTTTCTTGGTGAGGTTGCAATTGTATCTTGTGAGTTTGCGACAGTATCCTCTCCTTGCTTTTGTTCTGATGTGTTGAGCTCTTGTTCCCTTTCTTGATCTGCATCTTCGCTTAAAATTGCTATTGCCTTTTCATTTTGTGTGATATCAGAATTGTCAGGGAGTTCTACCCCTTCAGATTCAACCTTCTCTGGGTGATTTTCTTCACATGCTTCCTTGATTGAGAGGTCACCAGAGTTTTCCTTTTGAAAGTCATCCTTCTCAATTACTTCTTCATGCCCTCCATCATGTCCTATAGTCTTAAAAGATTCTATTTGTGTTGAGATGCAAACATCAGATGTGATGGAATGCATAAATCCCCGTGTCTCTTTTTCATCTGTTTCAACGCGTGGTTTGATATCTTCAGTGTATTCCTCTTGCTCAAGTTTTGAACTAGAGTGTACAGTTTTGTTAACACTTTCATCAGGCTTTTGTTCTCTTTTGTTGTTTGTTCCATTCTCGTTCTGCTCGCTTGCCTATATGAAGAAGTATTTTGAGTACATGGGAAGAACGGAAGTAATGAAATAAATCTAATGTGTAGTCAAAGTTTGTGAAATAGTCTTTGTGGCAGCTTATATAATTGTTACTTTCTTCAAAAAAGTTATGAGCAACACTACTTTATAACACGTTTTTTGTATGCATATATCATTGCGTAAACAATAATTTCTGAAAGGTATGATGTGTGCTTTGGCATTCATTTTCTCAATTATGGAAACTAAATGTGCATTTTTGCATTTGACATTAAAACTGGGCATGGGAATCATAATATTGTGATGAAACAGTTCTATCCTATTCCCTTGTACTATTATGGAATAAAAATAGCACTAATAAGTTACATACAATAGCTTGCAATGAAAGTTTTGGATCCACTTCACTCCACCTTCATGCACATTCTTCAACTTTATTTTCTTCCTATTTCATTCCCCAACACCCCCTCCCCCTTTTTTTTGTAAAGTTACCCAACCAAATAATTGTTTATAGGAAAATTTAGAGTTTCTTCTATCCCTAGTTCTCTACCACATGTTTGATGACATAAACTGAATTGGTTTTCTATATCTAGATGCTTTTAATATGTCTTGAATTATTCTATCTTGTTTAGAGCCTTCATATGGATATAACTTATACCATTCGTGATTTTTCAACTATTATGAAGTCGCACAACTTATGCAGTTGTTAATTTCTTGTACACATGAGGTAAGCTGATATGTAGCAGACAAAAACATTTTCATATTGCTTACTGATTAAAACATTGCAAGTTTAGTTGGAGATGTACTAGTAAAAGTTTTTAGAATAGTCAAGAGATACTTAAATGGATTACCTCTTGAGGATCATTTGATGTGTCTTCTTCTTTGAGGATCTCTTTTGCCATTGAACTCACACCCTTCTCCTCTTGGATATATGCTACTGTGGTAACATGTTGACTGATTGCTGTTTCTTTTAGATCATGAAATGTTGCATCTTGTGAGCTTATAACATCACCCTCACCACCTTTGCCTTTTTCGGACACGTAAAGCTCTTGAACCTTTTCTTGATCTTCAACTTTGGTAGCTATTTCAGCCTCATTCAATGCTATGTTGGAACTGTCAGAAAGTTTCAACTGTTCTTCAAATTCAGCGTCCTCTGAGACAGTGTCATCACATACTTCCTTAACCATGGGGATTCCAGACTTCTCTGTGTAGCCATCATCACTCTCGATAGCCTCTTTATCATTCTTTTCTTTCTTTTGTGTAGTACCTTCTTCTGGCCATGTCTCTGTTGAGATGCAACCATCAGAGGGAACAACTTGTGTCAATGTTTGTTGCTCTGTTTCCTCTGTTGTCTCAACACTAGATCTGATTTCTTCAGTATCTTCCTTTGTACTTTCTTTAGGTTTAACAACTTCAGGTTCATTACTTTCACTGTGGTGGTTGTTTCCTTGTAAGCCTCCTTCAAACGTCTCATTCTGTGAGTTTGTCACGTCATCATCACCTTGGCCTTTTTCCAGAATGTTGACCTCGTGATCACTTTCTTTGCTTAGAATGGCTATTCCTTTCTCATTTAGCTTCATACTGCAACTGTCAAAATGACTTGCCTCGTCTTCATATTCAACCTTCTCTGAACCGGTCTCTTCACTTACTTCCTTGAGCGAGAGGCTGTCAGAACCTTCCGTTTGACCCTTATCACTCTCAATAACCTCTTCTTCATTCTTTTCTTCATGTTTAATAATCCCTACTTGAGACTCTGTTTGTGTTGAGATGCAAGCATCTTCTTCACCTTGGTCTTTTCCACCCTTAAGGGGCTCATGTTCCTTTCCTTGATCATCAACTTTGCTTAATATTGCTATTTCCTTTTCATCTTGCTTCACACTAGAAGTATCAAAAAGTTTCTCTGAGCCCAACTCTTCACATATTTCCCTAACCGAGGTATTATCAGACTCCTCCTTTCGACCATCATCACTCTGAATAGCCTCTTCATTTGTCTCTTTATGTTCGGCACTTTCTACCTGAGATTCTGCTTGTGCTGTGTTGCAAGTATCAGTCATGATGGCATGCAACATTCCTTGATCTTCTGTTTTCTTTTCTGTTTCAACACTTGGTTTGATTTCTTCAGTATCTTGCTGTTCAATTTCCGAGCAAGACAGTACACTATTGTTGACACTTTCCTCAGGCTTTTGTTCCTTAATATCTTTTACTCCATTCTCGCACTTCTCGCTTTCCTAAAGAAATATATATTTTCGGAATATGAGGAGAATAGAAAATGAATGATTAGTTATATGAAAAGGCTCAAAGTTCATGGAAACAGTCTTTGTGGTAGCTTTGCTTCATTGTTTTTTTTTTTTTTTCCTTCCAAAGAAGTAAAGTGGCAATTGCTATTCTTCTTTTTTCTCCCGGAATTGATCAGGATTTGTATGACGTGCTTCGGGGCATCTCTTTTCTCAACAATGGAAACTAGATGTTGGAGGTGAATAGTATTTTACATTATAACTTTGGATGAGAGTCATAATATGGTCTTATGGATCAGACATAGAACTAGCAAGAAACTAAGAACTAACATTAAAAAAGTGATGATATAATAATTTGTTTTCTAGACTTAACTCCACCTTAATTGACATTCTATAACTTGTTTTCTAGTAGAGTACAATATTTATGCATTGCTTGATGATTAAAGCATTGCAAGTTAGCTGGAATGATGCATAAGGAAAGCCTTTTGGACTAATTAGAGATTACTCAGGTTGGACATTAATTACCTCTTGAGAGTCGATTGCCGTGTCCTTTGCTTCTTCCTTGAGGATATCTTTAGGCATTGTGTTCAGATCGTGTGCCTCCTCAAAACAAGTCACTGATGTAGCTTCTTGACTGGTCAAATCTTTTATATGCTCGCTGGATGCATTTTGTGAGCTTGTAACAACATCCCTGTCACCTTGGCCTTTATCTGAAACATAAAGCTCTTTTTCTTTTCCTTGATCTTCATCTTTTCTTTCGATGTCATTCTCATCCAACGCCATACTATAACTGTCGGAAAGTTTTATCCCTTCTTCAGATTCAGGCTTCTCGGAAACAACCTCTGCACATACTTCCTTAATCATGGGGCTTCCAGACTTCTCTGTCTGACCATCATCATTCTCAATGGCCTCTTCATCATTCTTTACTTCATTTTCTGTTGTTTCTTCTTCTGGTTTTACATGTGTTGAAATGCAAACATCAGTAGGAATGACATCTGTCAATCTTTGTTGCTCCATCTTCTCTGGTGTCTCAACACTTAATTTGATTTCTTCATTGTCTTCCTCTTTACTCTCTTTAGTTTTAACATCTTCAGGTTCGTTACATTCACCGTGGTGGTTCTTTTCTTGTAAACCTCCTTCAAATGCCACATCCAGTGAGCTTGTAGCTTCGTCTTCCCCTTGTTCTTTTTCTGACATACTGATCTCTGTCTCCTTTTCTTGATTTTCTTCTTTGTCTAAAATTGTCATTGCTGTCTCATCTAGCTTAATGCTGGAACTGTCGGAAATTGTTACTTCTTTATCATATTCAACCTTCTCTGAACCTCTTTCTTCACTCTCAGTAGCGTCTTCTTCATCCTTTACTTCATGTTCTACAGTTTGTACAGGAGATTTTGTTGAGATGCAAGTAGCAGTGGTGATGGAATGCAACAACCCCTTTTGCTCCATTTTTTCCTCTATTTCGACACTATGCTTGGTTTCTTCAGTTTCTTTCTCTTGCTCAATTTCTGAACAAGAGGCACCTTCCTCAAGCTTTTGTTCTCTGTCGTCCTTTGCTCCATACTCACCCTGCTCGCTTGCCTACATGAAAAAATATTTTCAATACATTGGAAGAGTGAAAGAAAAGGCATAATAACTTATGATAGGTTTAAACTTTGTGATGACAATCCTTGTGGAAGCTTCACTCATGGTTCTTCATCTTGGCAGTTTTTATAAATGGTGTTTTTTCATCATGTCATTTTCTTTAAGCATTTATCATCTTTGTAGTATTATTTTAGATAGGAATATAAAGCGCCTTCAGTCTCTACTACATGTTCAATTACATAAACCAGGTTGTATCTTTTTTTTTGAAAAAGCTCTTATTATGTCCTAGAGATCATGTATAGTGTCTTGTTTAGAGCCCTTGGAGGGTATACTACATGTTCAAGATTTCCCAACTATTTTGTAGTTCATAACCTATGCATTTACTAATTTAACATATTGAGAGATTTTGTAGCAGAAACACATTACTGCATTGCTTGATGCTTATAGCATTGCAAGTCATAGCTGGAATGATTTACCAGGTAAAACTTGTCATATAGTTAGAAAATACTCAAGTTGAACAGTAATTACCTTCTGAGAATTATTTGATTCATCTTCTGTTTCTTCTTTAAAGATCTCTCTAGGACTTTCATTCAGAAGTTGCGTTGCATGTTGACCAGTCATTTCTTTAATATCATCACACTTTGCATCTTGTGAGCTTGTAACATCTTCCCCATCAGCTTGATCGTTTTCTAGCATCTTGACAGCTTCTTCCTTTTCTTGATCTTCATTATTGCTCATAATTTCTTTTGTAATTGGCGCTATGCTGTCAGAAAGTGTAAATACTTCTTCAGATTCAGGCTTCTCGGAGTCGGTCCCTTCGCATGCTTCCTTAACCAAGGGTCTTCCAGATTTCTTCGTTTGACCATCATTACCCTCAGTTACCTTTTCCTCATTTTCAATGATTTTGTCTTCAGGTTCTGTTTGTTTTGAGACACAAACATCAGTGGTAGTGTCATCTTGCAACCCAAGATAATTCGTCTTTTCCTCCATTTCAATACCTGGTCTGGTTTCTTTGATATCTTCCTGTGCATGTTCTTTTGTTTTGACAAATTCAAGTTCCTTGCTTTCACTGATGTAGTTTGTTTCTTGCAAGCCCTCTTTATTAACTGCTTTTGTGTTCGTTTTTGAAGACTCCGTGCTTTCATCTTTGTTGCATATTTCTGTTACTTGTTCTATATCCTTGTTTGAGTCCTTAATCAAACCAAGAGCATGAAGATTAGACCCTTCGGTTTGAGCAGGAACTGCTTCCATTACATTGTGGTCTTCCGTGTTTGGCTCATAATCAATTGCAAAAGCCTCTTCAGATGCAACAACTTGGACGCCTTCATCATCATCTGGTTTCTGTTCCGTGAAGGCTTCTATCTTAGTCGTCTGTCTTTCTCCGTGATCTTCTGCTGTGGTTGGCTCACAGCTTTCTGGTTTGTTGCTTTCTTCATCAGTGGCGACCTTTGGAACTGAGAGTTTGTCTTCAGGTTCTGTTTGTTTTGAGGCGCAAACATCAGTGGTAGCGCCATCTTGCAACTCATGATAGTTCGTCTTTTCCTCCATTTCAATACCTGGTCTGATTTCTTCGATATCTTCCTGTGCACGTTCTTTTGTTTCAACAAATTCAGGTTCCTTGCTTTCACTGATGTAGTTTGTCTCTTTCAAGTCCTCTTCATTAACTGCTTCTGTGTTCGTATTTGAAGACTCCATGCTTTCATCTTTGTTGCAATTTTCCATTACTTCTTCTATACCCTTGTCTGAGTCCTTAATCAAACCAAGAGCATGAACATTAGACTCTTCTGTTTGAGCAGGAACTGCTTCCATTACATTGTGGTCTTCCGTGTTTGGCTCATAATCATTTGCAAAAGCCTCCTCAGATGCAACAACTTGGACGCCTTCATCATCATCTGGTTTTTGTTCCGTGAAGGCTTCTATCTTAGTCGTCTGTCTTTCTTCATGATCTTCTGCTGTGGTTGGCTCACAGCTTTCTGGTTTGTTGCTTTCTTCATCAGTGGCGACAATTGGAACTGAGAGTTTATCTTCAGGTTCTGTTTGTTTTGAGACGCAAACATCAGTGGTAGCGCCATCTTGCAACTCATGATAGTTCATCTTTTCCTCCATTTGAATACCTTGTCTGGTTTCTTCGATAACTTCCTGTGCACGTTCTTTTGTTTCAACAAATTCAGGTTCCTTGCTTTCACTGATGTAGTTTGTCTCTTTCAAGTCCTCTTCATCAACTGCTTCTGTGTTCGTATTTGAAGACTCCATGCTTTCATCTTTGTTGCAATTTTCCATTACTTCTTCTATACTCTTGTCTGAGTCCTTAATCAAACCAAGAGCATGAACTCTAGACTCTTCGGTTTGAGCAGGAACTGCTTCCATTACATTGTGGTCTTCCGTGTTTGGCTCATTATCAATTGCAAAAGCCTCCTCAGATGCAACAACTTGGACGCCTTCATCATCATCTGGTTTTTGTTCCGTGAAGGCTTCTATCTTAGTCGTCTGTCTTTCTTCATGATCTTCTGCTGTGGTTGGCTCACAGCTTTCTGGTTTGTTGCTTTCTTCATCAGTGGCGACAATTGGAACTGAGAGTTTATCTTCAGGTTCTGTTTGTTTTGAGACGCAAATATCAGTGGTAGCGCCATCTTGCAACTCATGATAGTTCGTCTTTTCCTCCATTTCAATACCTGGTCTGGTTTCTTCGATAACTTCCTGTGCACGTTCTTTTGTTTCAACAAATTCAGGTTCCTTGCTTTCACTGGTGTAGTTTGTTCCTTTCAAGTCCTCTTCATTAACTTCTTCTGTGTTCGTTTTTGAAGATTCCATGCTTTCATCTTTGTTGCCTATTTCCGTTACTTCTATATCCTTGTCCGTGTCCTTAATCAAACCAAGAGCATGAACATTAGACCCTTCGGTTTTAGCAAAATCTGCTTCCACTGCATTGTGGTCTTCCGTGTTTGGCTCATAATCATTTGCAAAAGCCTCTTCAGATGCAACAACTTGGACGCTTTCATCATCATTTGGTTTTTGTTCTGTGAAGGCTTCCGTCTTAGTCGTCTGTCTTTCTTCCTGATCTTCTGTTGTGGTAGGCTCACAACTTTCTGGTTTGTTGCTTTTTTCATCGATAGTGACCTTTGGAACTGAGAGTGCTTGGAAAAAAATTCCACCCTCATTGGTCGCTACAACAGTTTCTAGTTGTGTATTTACAATGTCTGCCAGATGGCTCCTAGTTTCAAGTTGCTTCACTTTTTCTTCCAAAATTTCACTTGGCAATGCATCATCTTCCCTTTCACCTTTCTGCAGGAAAATTGAGAATGATTATGGTTCATATGTAGAGACTTTTACGTTATCAGAAAAAAAAACTATAAAGTCTACATATTATTAGACCAAGTAAAATATTATAGAAGTATTCTGCATATGTAACACCCCTCACTGAGCTCATAAGTTATATGGATAGTATTGTTTTTAAAAGCGATTATTCTGAACTTAAAAAAACAGTCATGTTCTGTTGTGAATTAAGTGCTTTATGCGAAAATTCTAAAATCGTATGCTCCTGCATATGGTGAGTTTGGTATTTGAGTATCACTTTGTTTACTTGGAACTTAAGTGTGATTGTACAAATCAACTACTTCTGAAATTGATTTTCCTGTAATTTTGGAGTAAATTGCTTATGATTTTTGAAAATTTAGAAGAGTCATCTTGGCTTGTAGGGGCAAGATCGCCTAGATCAGCCCTGCCCTCTCTGTGTGCTCGCCATGTAGTAACGAGCAAAAGCTCAAACGTGTGTTAATACTATTTGGTGTCTTCTTGGATACAGAACAATCATAGTTTCATGTTCAGTTTTCTTTTTTGCCGATAGGAAAACGTATATATCTGTCTATGTGCTAGTTCAATAGCTAGACTTTTTCTGGATGTATTACTGAATTACTGCAAAGCTTAGTTCAACTTTAAAAAAAAAAAAAAATTCTCACACACACGAGTACACGATGATCTTACTATTGAAGCAATTCAAGCAGTCTTTTGATGCTACAAACCAGTTGTGAATTTTACTTTTTTCCTAAAGAATTCTCTGATCACTCAACAGAACCGATTATATTCATGCAGGCTTTCAGTAGATACGAGATCTCCATGTTGCTTCACTATCACCAGACTCCGGCAACATCAGGTAATTAAAAAAGTACATAAATCATGCCTCATGATGCGAAAATTTCAACTTATTTTCTTATACTAATCCATAGATATCACTAGTGATACACACATCATATAATCACAAAAAGGAATTACGATATAGAGGTATGATCACTAACCTTAAAGCATACAGATTCTGGAATATCGATTTCGGTTGCCATTGATCATGTACAGTCAAAAGCAACTTCTCACAGTTAATTCTGTGAGATGGTGACTGAAAAGTTTTGGGAAGCTTTCTTTTGAGATACCTTCAACTTTCAAAACTACATACTATATATATCTACATAATATGGTCCCTTGATGACTTGATTGAACGCATCGGTAAAGTGGGGAGAAAATGACAAAAATGCCACTTGGACATTGCTTTAGTACATTTGATGTAGGCCTGGTATCCCATGGTACTATCACATGCTCAGCCAGGCTAATACAGAGATTTTAATAATTCGTATTGGTCTTAGAGTACACAAACAGCATATAGAATTACTTCATCGGTTTATCGGGTACAACTGTACAAGTCAGCAATGCATGTAGGTTTCAAATTAGTTAGAGGTGGCACTATTGAACCCTTTACCAAAAAAAAGGGCCAATTTTGGTTGTATAAATATTCAGATAGTCAAACGAGTCGAACAGGTTAAAAGTTGTCCAAAGTGTATTCAAATGCTTACATCCTTCTGAATTAGTTTATAGAAAAATAAAATATATTATTGATTTAAGTATGCATTATGAAATCATATTATACACTATTATTATAAGATCAAAAGGGACAGACTGAAAATTTCATTGCTCTAATTAGCTATCGTTTCAACTCTTAGGGGGCGTTTGGTTCGAGGATTTCCTGTGATTCACTAGTATTTGCATTTAAAATCCCGTATTTGGTTCACAGATTTCAGTAAAGATTTAAAATCTTAGGATTTCATAAATCCCTTTCTTCTTTGTAATTTAAAAACTCAGCCTCCCCCTAGGATTTTAAATCCCAGTTACCTTGCATTTTTCATATTAGCAAATTTTTTTAATAAGATAATGCAGATTCTTTGACAAAATCCTGACAAATGCAAATGCTGCATAATGCAAATCCTTTGAAAAAAAATGCAAATCCCAGAGAAAAAAATCTGCGAACCGAACGCCCCCTTAAAGGTAATTTTAAGAGTATCGGTCCAGTTTCATCGTTTTTTTAAACTAGGAAACACATTTGTTGTGCTTCTTCGAGTTAAACTAGAACCTCTTTTAGCCTAAGCTATTTTGGGAGATCACAAGTTTAGGATCTTTTGTTGTGCTTCTTCGAGCTAGTTACTACTAGCAGACATACCCAAGAAGGCAAGAATCCACATAGTAAGAAACTTTCCTCGTTCTCATGTGTCCCTAGCGATTTCCGCAGGGTACCCTGATCAAGTTGGCAGCCGCCACGCCACCATAGAAACCCAAGGACTAATTAAGGAATTATCAAATAATTGTGGATGGGAATGCTACACCGCGTTTTAAGTTAGTGAAACGTCGACATTGAGTTGCTTTCGGTGGTCCAGAGGCACCATCTTATGACTAGTAAGAATTAGTGAATAATTGTGGGTGAGAATGCTACTGATTAGCCTGCTAATTGGTCAAAAGATAACCATGATGATATTTAAGACATTTTTTTTGGCACCAATAGAACTCGATCTTTATAAATTCAAGCTTAATGTAGCACATATGTTGATTGATGTTATGATCAGGAAAAAAAAAAAATCTAAAAAGTACCCTGCTGTCTAAAGTTTCATAAACAAATGAGAAGGCAAAGCAGCTTTTTGTGAGAACACTGTTTTTATCAAATCTAAGGGGTTAATCTTTATTATTTAAGATATACTTTTCCTATCAATATTCTCCTATGGATTGAATTTGTGCCGTAAGATGTTGGATAACGAACGAATCAAAACATGTTGAGAGTTAGATGATAAAGTTACTTTGCATCCACAAAAAGGTTAGATAACGAACGAGTTTTAAAAATTGAAAAACCGGGTTTTAATGTCTAAATTTCACTAAATCAAAAAGAAAAAATTAACTTGAGACTTTTATTGGAAAAAATAACATGAAGGGACAAAAACGTAAATACATGTAGTTTTTTTCATAATAAATCCAATATTTTATAAAGGGTTAATTTGGTTATCTTTAGTGGTAAAGTGTGGGTAAAAGTTTCACTAAAATCAAGAAATTCTTACTAAATTTTTTTATTGTTTATTACCGATATAAGGCAAACTTAGCTAATTACCAGAAATAAAAATCAGTTACAATATGTAATTAATTTTTGTTCAAAGGGTTGTATGCGTCTGAATAATATTTCATAACATTTTTTCGTAACTAATTAATCCAATAAATTTTTTTTTAAAAAAAAACTCAAGCTTTACTTGATTATTTTATAAGTAAATAATTCATTATATTTTGGGTAATTCTATATGCACACCCTCAATTGCTAATCACACATCCTCTTCTTAATATGTGAGGAAATTAACCTTTAATCATTGGGTCTCACGTCATTAACAAAAATCATGCGAGTAATGGAATGTGATTAGTAAAAATTAAAGAGAGGATGTGTACATATGGCAATGCCCGTTATTATTTTTACAGAAGAAAGTAATGACATCTAAAAGAAAATAATGTATTACCATGCTAACTATCTAATTAAATAAAGTCATTTCATAGTTTGGCCCAAAAGTATGTTGATGCTTTGTTGTTTTAGGGGTGGGGGCAGGGTGTGAAGTTATAATTTCACGTTGCTTTGTTTGGTATCCTGAATTTAAAGAATACAGGTGGTAGGTATTTATATTTTGTATTTCATATTCATTTTAATACGTGGCATTTGCATTTTCTGAGTCACGAAAATGAGAGGTGGGTTACCAATTTATTATGCTATGCTAGCTCATGTTCTTCCTTTTTGCCTTTTTTTTTTAAACCAAAATTAAAAAAAGTATAACTAATTTTAGTACTATATGGTTTTTATTCATCATCCTTCAAGATCTCAATCAGATTATTAACATTTGACCGAGTTGATAGTTCATATGATTGTCGATCGTAAACTCCTATTTAACTTGCATTGGTGAGTTAAAATGTTGTTTGTTTACTTTTTAATTATTGAAATATTCATTTAAAGTTAAAATAACTTTTTAAGGACTTGATTAAAAGATATTCTAAAACCCTGTTGAACAGTTTGGATTAAAGATGTATAACGTTTTTATCAGTGTAAGTATTATCTCATAATGAGTCAATACGCTTGTAATATTTTCGGCAAATTCAAGACTAGCCCTGAACAAAAGTAACAAGGGCAACTGTTCAGGGCTAATCAATCTTGAGATTCTATCTTACAAAAAACTCTTGTATATTTATTTAGGTTTATAACGATTGAACATGGTTATTGACTTGTAAAGTTTTTGTTTTCTATCTTTCAACATCATCTAATTGTAGTTTTATTTTGTTATTTGTTTACCAATTTTTATTATGTTTGAAATTTCCTTTTAGATTTATAGATCTCTTTTATCTTTTTGTCCCGGATCCAAAAAATGATTAGACCGATACTGGTCATAGTTACATCTCTCAAGGAAAGAAACACTCGTCGTATTAAAAAAAATGTTATGATCATGCATTTATGCGTATCTTATTAAAAAAATCTTGAATTACAAAATTATAAATTTGATGATGAATTATTATTGTTAAAGAAAAAGAAATGTACCACTTGCATTGATGAAATGAGAAAATGATATGATATCATGGCGTTAATAAATAATAATGTTAGTAGCACCACACCACACCACACCACATGCTTTGCGTACGTCGACCGACCATTGCCTAAAGTTTAATTGTCCTTGTTCGCCGCCCCTTGTGTGGATTAGGCGGCCCACGTGGCCCACTTTTGATGACGTGGACTCCACCAAAATCCTTTCAACGATTGAGACACGTTACACTCTGTGAAACATCAGATTCCTTTCTCTTGTACTCCTTTGTTTCAACCTAACAAAATTTTTTTTTGTACACAACAATCTCATTATAGAATGTCTATCTTACCCCTTAAAAGTAATTTTTGAGTACTTTCATGATAAAAAGCTAGTTAATGATAATATAGTCAATTCTAAACGGTGCATTTAATGAAATCAAGCTTCGCGACTTGCTTTTTTCTTTAGCGGGTCTTCCTCTCTTTTGATCCATAGCTTGCGACAATTAAGTCGGTAGTGGTATATAATCTTGTCATATTTATAAAAATTTTCATTTACATATTGAAAGGATACTTGTTGCATGCATGTAGACCTGGCAATACGTATCATGTCGTGTCTGACACGCGACACGACACGAATAAAACACGTTTTTAAACGTGTCACACGAAAACACGAATTTAATCCAAAACATACAAAATTATAGAGCCAAAACATAATAATCCATGTATTCATGAATTTGAAACCCTAACTACCATTTTATACGTGTCAAATACGTGTCATCATGTAACACTGTTTGAATATGTGTCTTACACGTGTTTATATGGGTAAATTCGTGTTTGACCTATATAAGACACGAAACACGATTTTGAAATTCGTGTCGACACCAATATACACAAAACACGAATTTATAAAACCCAAATACGAAAAAACTCGTGTCGTCTTCGTATCGTGTCTGTCGTATCTTCTACCAAATTTCCAGATCTACCATCTACGTGCATGTTACAATAACGTTACAACAAATATGTAAATCATACACGTTATATTTTTCATGCTATAGAAAAATATGTTAGTTTTATTTAAATTGTTCACATTTATAAAAAAAAATGTTAGTACAAAATTCTGTTTGGAGTTATGAAAATTAATGTCTACTTTTGAAGTGTAAATGTATTTAGAATTTGATTACATTTAAAATTGTAGATACCAACTTATTACTATACACCAAATTCTTGGCGCTTCTACAGTTTGATCTACTTGTGTTAATAAATTCAATCATCAAGAAAATTGCGGTGACATGTTATCGTCTACAATTCTAAAGGCTCATATTAAAGAGGTTCGTAGGAAAATCAATTTAAAATTTATCTTTTTTATTTATAATTAATTTTTATTATCTTTTAGAAATTTCGGAGGATTGCAAAACTTACTTGGATGAGAGTCATGAAAACTTTCATATTGAAGTATCTCGATGGTACAATGAAAATCCTAATCGGATAAAACTCAAAAATTCGAACAGATAATATGGAGTGTTTTTGATTTCTTGTACCGCACAGAAATGACCAAAACCGGCGGGTACCGCCAAAATGGCCAACCTTCATTTTAACCGTCAAATTTAACAAATTTTAAATGGGTCACAAAACCAGCCAGGGGGATCTACCCCTTGGACCCCGCCAGGGGCTGCCGGCTTGCCGCCCCTGGGGCGCTGCACCCGAACCCCCGGTAAGGCGGTAATCAATCTCAAACAATCTTGAATAAGTGTGCACTCCGCACAATGTTGGTCAAACAATTTTATCCAATTACACTTAAATTATATTGGTGATAAATCACCAACATTATCGTTTCTAAACAAATTTAGTTGATGCATAAAACACAATTTATTTGTGCCTAAATTATGTGTTTTATACATAAAGTGATATACGAGTTCATGCATAAAAATAATGTAGAATCATAAACTATAAACTTATGCACAAATTAGTATGCAAGTTGATGCATAAAAAGTTTGGGATCGGGTTTTCAGATTTTTATTTCGGATGCTTGTATTCGTATTTTTATGCACACTCTATGCAATTTGAATTTATATTTTCATACAATTTTATAAATTTGTTAAATTGTTATAAATCGTCTTTGTTATACTTAAAATTCTTTAGATTTTACTAAAAGATGAGTTAGAAGTCACGTAGAAATATATTAACAAGTAGTTGAATTTTGTACTTGTAATAAGTATACTTTTATCAAATTAGACGAATTTATGAAGTTTTTCATATTACTTGTTTTAATTATAAAATATAAATCAATTCTAACTTGTTTTTTAAATTTTAATAAATACAAGAGTGCTTTAAATTTTATTCGTAAGGTTTTGATTTGGGTTAACATACAAACATCTAACTCGTACGTCTCGTAGTCATAGCCACGTATCATTTTGTTTTCATGAAAAAAATACAAAATCAAAAGCATAATTAGGTTGAAATTGGGCGGTTCTTATAGGTCCCATGACATCAAGATTGTAGTTTAAATCTCGTAGTCTCAATAAATAATCATAAATATTTTAGTTTGTGTTTGATAGAAAAAATTGAAGAAGAAGGAAATTTAAACAAATTATTAATTAGGAGATTTGAATTGTATATATAAATTTTCTATTACTTCTTAAGTTGAATCAATGTATAAGTTAAAATATTCAATTATTTCAAATCTCTAGCAATGGTGAATGATTAAATATATATCAAAATTAGAGAAAGAGAATTACAATAATCATATGATTATTGTATTTTCAAATTCATGGTCTAAAAACCATTGATTTTATCTTAAATTTTTTTCTTTTCGATTCTATTTGCCAAACACAACCTTAATTCTATAACACAAGTTCAAATAAGATTTTCTTCATTTGATTATGAGATATTATTAAAAAAAAAAATATTGTATGAGAAGAAAATGTTTAAGCCATATATCAAATATTAAATGAATCAAGTATATCTATTATTTCCTCCGTCCTAAATTATTATTAATTTATACATTTGATAAAAATACATAATTTTAAAATCCGTAATGATTATAACATAGTTTTAGGAATCCATAATTAAGTATATGTATTGCTTTATTCACCCAAATTATTTATACACCGAACCCAAAAAGAATGGTGTCATTATATTTACTAAAGAATTTGTCTGTGACTGAAATCGCATTTTGAATGGTTAACCGGAGATACCAATTCAAGAATTTCGTGAACCTGGATCTAAAAAACAGGTTAACCGACAATCGGTTAAGCAGTTTTCTCGGTTCAGATATTCGGTTAATCAATTAACCAATTTTTATTTAATTGATTACTTTTTAAAAAGTAGTTTCTAAAAACTTCAAATGTCCAAAATAATACAAGGAGGATTAAAACTATAAATTATCTATGTAATATCTTTACAAGATTGAACATTATCTTTAAAAGTCTAATAGAAACAAAAAAAAACTATTTTATAATCTTTCTAAATTAAATTGTTATAGTGTATTTTTTTTGTTTTGAATTTAAAAGTTAATGTAGACTAATAAATAAGTTATAATTTTAAATTATTGTTGAGATAAATGTTAATTAATATTTATAGGGGAAAAAATTAAAATATATAAAATCAAATTTATTCCAGTTTTTGGGTTAACTGTCTGTCACCGAAATCATGAACCTAAACCAAAGCCGAAACTAAAGGTTTTTTCCGGTTCTGTTAACCAACCTGGAAATAATAGAAAATTTTGGTTCAGTTTACCTTAAAATCGGAACAACCCGGAAATAATAGAAAATTTTGGTTCAGTTAACCTTAAAATCGGAACGGTTTTTCGTATCGATTTTTCGGTTTTAAAATTTTTTGAAGACCCCTATTTGTTAGTTATTCATTTCCTAATTTGGACAACCTTGTAAATTATTGGGTCGGAATGAGAATGAAATACATGTCAATTTTTAAAAATGTTGATGTTTTAAACGTATATAACCAATAATGTAATTGCAAATAGAAGGTCGTGTTACACGACTCTACTCTCTAACTTGACATATTGAAATTGTTATCTTTCCTAAATTGTGGGTATGTATGTGGACACTTGGAATGTGAAATAAATTCTTTGTAACACGTGTTTTATTCGTTTAGGGTGCTCGCAGAATTGAATTCAAAGGTGTTGGGTTTATACTTTATAGCACACTTTTCAAAACAATTTCACATAACGGAAGCTTAAAACTGCTATAAACAATCGTCGGATCCGTCTAACGATCATTATTCATGATGAACATAAAAGAGAACATACATTGTTGTAATGTAATCAACAATGCACTAAAAGGATGTCTTTGAATCTACAGGTGATGTCTTCGGTGAACTCGGAGTTAGATATCGACTCGTGTGTGTTTCCGATTAACGATTGGATGATAAATACAAGCACGCTAATGTGTTTTGAGATGGAGGCCGAATTCTTGCAATCATTGGAGCCTCCATGGCTGACAATAAATAGAGGGGAAGAGAGGGAGAGTTTGATTTGAGTGAAACTCTATCTGTTTGATTTTATTCTCAAGTGCCAAGTTTTATCTTTGCATCTCTTAATTGATCTTATCTAATAAAAGATGCATCTTCATTATTATACAGTTATAATAATATTACAATAATTAGATTGTTAATTATTATCCTATTATAAATAATAAGACACTATAATTATCACTACTTGACAATTTAGCTCCCTACAATATCAGATTTTGTATTTAAGTCCTTGTTTGTTTGGTTTTATATAATTAATCATCTGTAGATTTAATTAAACCTTATGAATAATATCTCATATTATTTATGTTCGCTTGATATGCACGTTTGTTCATTAACGTTTGACGTCAGCTACTATGTTTGGTGATGTCATTTTGGCACCTAAATACTAACAAAATGAATTGGAGTTTAGATTTAGTTATTAATGTGCAGGGCCATCCGTAGATTTTAAGTGCCCCGTGTAATAAATATATGCAGTAATATGTGTTCATTTAATATACATAACATCTCTTCCAAAGTAAGTTTGACGTTTTCATTTTACACCGGAAAGAAACAATAAAGTTTCGACCATTAATGGCTTCATGCATAAATATAATCTATCTCTAGAAGTTACTTTTAAAATCTCAATAGATGTTCACTTTAAAAATCTCAAATCTCAAACCTTAATTATGCCTCGACCATTAATTGATGCATATAGGTTTTTATCCATTTAATTAAACTCAGCTGAATTAAAATTATGAACATAAATTAACATAAATGAAAATCATGGTGATCATCTGTTTTCTGTTTCGAAAGGATGGGGTACGTTCGAAATCTTGATTTCAGATATCTAATTTATTATCAAGGTTAACAAAGTATGCATTAATTTTTTATTTTTATATTTTTGCGTAAAAGAATTGTTTTTGGTTTAAAAATGTAAAACTATCATGAGATTAACTTTAAGTCTATGTTCCTTTTGATATCTATATATTTAAAACGTATAGGTACATCATGGATGTCTTTTAGGGTGTGCGGAAGGCTCCATCGCACAGGGCCCCCAATTTCGTGGGGTCTCACTATCAATATAAGGATCTAAGTTTAAGGCAATTAAAATTTTCTTCATTTGACACATACACATTGTGAATAGGTGCGTTAAAATGGAATCCATATCAAATTTAGTTTGATTCCTATTATTTATATTAATTTCTCACTAATCATTTTTCTTTGTCGTTCAGATTTTCAGTTTACCTATTAAATTTGAGTCTCAAAATGATCAATTTACTATTTAATATTAAAAATCTATGTTGTAATCACAAGCACATAGCCTCCGAAATCCATGTGACGGTCCTGAGGATCATAATCTGAAGAATATATATTTAAGAGATTATAGGTTGAAAAGACACATTTGATATATATCTTAGGTACATTTTCAAATTTTGGATCTATTAAACGTATATTTTTAAACAATACATCAAATATGCATTGAAAAATCTTGAAAATGAATTTGGATATGAAGTATATTACATTTCATGACGTTTGTCATGTTAAAAAATTAAGAAAGCAACATGTTTATTACTCTATTCACTCTTACTAATTTCAATATCTAGTTTAACATGGTTTAACTAACATATTTGTAATTTTTCATTCTATGTTTCTATCTTAAGTTCGTGAATCAGATTTTGTTTTTGGCCTCGACGGATATATATACATGTAAATAAAGGATATCAAATTACACCAATAAATTTTCTAGATAATATGACTTAAATTTCTGATCTGGAATACATGTTAACATCTTGGTACTGTTGGGCTACAAATCTTTTGGTATCATTATTCCCGACAACATGTTAACCATTTCTTCTAAGTTCTTGTTCGGGTTAGTTTCAGGTTCATATTGAGATTCAGTTATGTATTTAAAAGTTTAATGATCTATAATATTTGGTGTCTCTAATTTAGGGGTGTTCATGGATGGTTAACCAAAACCGAAAGTGCATTTCGGATGGTTAACCGGAGATATCGGTTCGATGATTTCGTGAACCCAAACCGAAAAAACCGGTTAACCGATAATCGGTTAACCGGGTTTTTTGGTGCGGTTATTCGGTTAATCAATTAACCATTTTTTTTATTTAATAAATTAATTTTTTAATTAAAAAACCCCAATATTTAGTTTCTAAAAACTTCAAAAGTCCAAGATAATAAATGCAATGAATAAGACTACAAATTATCTATAAAAGATCTTTAAATGATTGAACAATGTTTTTCATAATCTAATAGAAACAAAAAAAAATTATAATATTTCCTAAATTTAGTCGTTCTAATGTTGTTTTTTTGTTGTTTTGGATTTAAAAATTAATGTGGACTAATAGATGAGCTAATATTTTACATTATTGTTAAGATAAATGTTAATATTTATAGGTATAAACATTAAACTATATAAAAATAAAAAAATTCGGTTTTTCGGTTAACCGTCCGTTACCAAAATCGTGAAACTAAATCGACCGAAGATTTTTTCCGGTTCGATTAACCAAACCGAAAATAATAGAAAACTCGGTTCGGTTAACCTTAAAATCGGTATGGTTTTTTGGTTTTGGAATATTTTGAACACCCGTAGTTTCTATTGGGCTACGATTTCTCTTCTTTTCTTGATTTTAGTTGTTGTTTTTGTTGTGTTGTGCTGTAATTCTCCTTTTTTGGGTTATAGTATTGCTTTTCCCAAAATAAAAATAAAACTTATTGTTTAAAAGGATTATTACTGATATTATATTGAACAAAATAAAATAAGAATCTCATAAATATTGTAATTATTAGAAGGAAATAGGATCAGTAAGTCATGTATAAATTGTTGCTTTTACCAATTATTATTATATAGTATTTCACTTTTTTCATTCAGGACATTGTTTTATTATGCAGTTCTTACTCACACATTTTTTTGTTAATAATACGAGATTCAGTGATTAAACTTAATCCACTCTCACATTAAGAAAGGGTTGTGATTAGCAATGAGAGGATGTAGGTAAAAAAATTGGTCTTTCATTTATTCTATTTAGATAATCATATATTGTTTTCAACTTTTTATATCGTCTAAGGTATTATATAACGAAATATGTATGTATTTGTAATTATTATCGTTGGAGCTTTTATCGTCAGCTTTATATTTTTAGTAATAAATTTTAGCAATGTTTTTATACTTTACAGATACTTTATAACCAATTTAAGACATATTTTAAAAATACACTAACTTAGGTTATACACAAAGATGGCAAAAAACCCGAAACCTGACTGATTTTGACCGGGGAATCCTTGAGTAAACAGGGGATTGTGACGGTGTTGGGAATTTGTCCGCTTAGGAAAGAC
The DNA here is from genome assembly GCA_020465985.1 of Centrapalus pauciflorus. Classification (NCBI taxonomy): domain Eukaryota; kingdom Viridiplantae; phylum Streptophyta; class Magnoliopsida; order Asterales; family Asteraceae; genus Centrapalus; species Centrapalus pauciflorus. The sequence goes on from JAANYP010003435.1 coordinate 527,118, forward strand.
ATGTTTTGGCTAAGACTAGAGTTCCCCAATCTACAGGAATGGGTTCAACCCTTATTGAAAGACTTTGGAATTTTGTTATGTCAGAAGTTGAAATGGAAAAATATCCTATTTTACAAGCTATTGCTAAAGATATATTAGTTATTCTTGTTTTTGTTAGGTGCTAATAGAATATTTATTTGAATACGATTGAAGTTTTAACACAAGTTGATTGTGGGAAATTGTTAATATATGTAAGTATTCATGGTCATGACTCATGAATCTCGGATGTTTTTTCATTCATTTTCATACATATGTGTTTATTGTTTTTAAATTTATTATAACTCATTTAACTATATATGTTTTGTTTATTTTAGACAAAGTTGTTTACATCAAATAACACTATAACCATTTTTTATGATTGTGATCGGTATGTTGAAGTTAATCATGTAATCATTCATACGATGATAATTGCAATCAAAATTTTCCTTTATTTAGGCCAATGATTCTTGTAATGTTGCTTAACATACCATTTTGTGTATGTACATAAAAACTTGTTGGTGGTAGATTTGAGTCCGACGAAGTTAGTCCAAAATGATTACATATTTGCTATTTATAAACTTAATTAGTCGTGTTTTTTATAAAAACAGTTATGGTAAAAGATTAATTGTATTTATTCTAGAGTTTATTACGAAAAAAACCAACATGTTTTCATGTTTTTTGCGTTTTCGTCCCTCCATGTTATTTTTTTCCATAAAAGTCCTCAAGTTGATCTTTTATTTTTGGTTTAGTGAAATTTGGACATTAAAACCCGGTTTTTCAGTTTTTTAAAACCCGGTTCTCAAATTATAACCGGGGTTTAATGTCCAAAATTTCACTAAACCAAAAAGAAAAGAATAAGTTAAGGTTTTTTATGGAAAAAAATAACATGGAGGGACGAAAACGCAAAAAACGTGAAAACATGTTGATTTTTTTCTTAATAAGCCCTTTATTCTATGAATTTTAGGTTACCAAAACATGTTATTTGCATCATTAATGCAGTATACAAAATGTGTTTGCCATGAATGAATGACGTGCCACTAAAAATACTACAAAGCAACATCAACATCAATTACTACAAAGCAAAGACAATACCAATAGAGTTTAGCCCATTTCGTATGACAGTTATATGTATGTGAGAGGTCACGGGTTCGACTCCCGTCGGATGCAAGTTGAAATTTAGGTGGAAAAAGTAATATCTAAAGTCATCACTTAGGAGTAGTTTGAGAGTCGAAGTAAGATAGTTTGACGTTCAAAAAAAATATCTATCCATCAGTCATGAACTTATTTTCTGGTATTCTGTTTTTCTTATTGTATAATCACCTATCTTCTTTTTATAAAATTAAAATTTTATCATCTAAACAAGTTTTTTTCACTTTTTATAGAAACTCTTGTTTTTTTTCCTTCTGAAAACTATAACATGAAAACTGAAATTGAAAAATGACTAGTTTTCGTTAACTAAACGCAACCTAAAGGTTCGAATACCAATCTGATAAAAAGATAACAGTTTAATGGTGTATGTTGTTGGGAAAATTCCATCATATTTTTATATTTTGATACATTCATTCAAATTAAAAGGTCCAAAGTGAGTATGTCAACCGGCAAGAAATATATATGGGCAGAATGACCATATAAATAAAAATATAAAAATTAATTCACTTTTTTTTTTATAAATAAAATTATAAAAATCCTAATAATAAAATTACTAGTATCCCGAATAATTGCATGAGGAATAAAATTTGGAATATGATCAAAATGAAATTGCATGTAAGCAAGGAGACAAAACAATACATGTGATGGGCAGATTCAAGTACAGGCCTATGCCTGTTTTCTCCTAGACATGTTACCATTTTTTGGATTTTGGAGGCTAACAGGTAACATGATGTGTCACCCATGCTTTTTGGGTTGTTTTCAATTATTAATTTTTTTTTTTTTAACTTTTTTTAACATAATATATAACAATTAGGGGTATATAAAATTAATTTTTTTACAAACAATTTGAGCTTATAGAGATCAAATATTAATATCTAGTAAAAAAAACAAGCTCGAAAAAAGGGTTGCTTAGTTCGTAGATTTTTTTCTACTGAGATTTGCATTTTGTCAAAAAATTTACATTATGCATCATTTTCATTTATCAGGAATTTATCAAAGAATTTGCATTATCTTTTAGTAAAAATTTAGTAATCTGAATAATGAAAATTAACTGGAATTTAAAATTCTAGGGTGGAGACTGAGTTTTTAAATAACAAAAAACGACGTGATTTAAGAAATCCTGAGATTTTAAATCATTACTGAAGTTTCCGAACCAAACACAATATTTTAAATGCAATTTTCAGGAAATCTGCGAGCTAAACACCTCTTATTTTAATGACTTGGACAACATTTTTATCAAGCTTTTCAAGACTTTTGTATAAGCATATGTGTAGTGTGCAAATGAATTGATATTTTATCAAATAACTTGGGCTTGAATTATATATCAAAGATCTTTTATAAACTTTGAGTCAAGGAAAAATTAATTAGCTCTGAATTTAGATATCAAATTTAATGTTAATTTACATATACGTGCGAAAATCTAGACAAGTTATTTCCCATATCAAATTTTTAATTTTTATGTAAATACTAATAAAGTCCATTGCATTGGGTTTGTTTTCAAATAAACAAAACATATTCGTCAAATATCATGAAAAGATGTTGAAATAAATTTATTTTCGTATTAGTTTGTCTATAAACACTTGGGTACTACTTTGACTAGTTTCATTGGTATCTTCTTTCTTTCTTTTTTTTTTTTTTATTTGAAATAAAAGCCTGGAGTAATTTCAAAGACCATGAAAACAAAGTGAAATTCGAGGGTGTTTGGTTTTGCGTTATGAACCAGATTATCAGCTTATTACGTTACAATAACGCAAATAATTAGTTTAAAGTGTTTGGATTGCATACGTTAATAAGTGATTTTTTTGCGTTTAGCGTTAATCTTACCACACTTTTTCATAAATTAAAAAATGTAGCTTATTTGCTTAATAAGTGATTATTTGGTCATTTTACAAGTAAAAACGCAAATCCAAACACTTTAAAAACTGATTATTTGATAATTATAATAGCAAACAGCAGAAGCTAAACCAAACACTACATTTCCTACAGCATTTTTTATTACATCTATTATTTGATTATTAGTTTCCAAAACGCTACAACACTTTTTCAAACGCAAATCCAAACATCCTCGAAATGTATTATGGAAATGTTGTCAAATCTTATCAATTATCTTTTTGTAATGTTTAGTGACTTAATCATTAATTCATTAAGGATGATTTAGGGGTTGTTTGATAACAACTTATTGGGCTTAATTAAAAAAATCCGGTCAGTCCACTTTAAATAAGTTCTGTTTGATAATTACTTATTAAAATAAGACCTAAATTCGATCAGCTCATCTAATAAGTCATGAGACCTTATGTGTTTCCCATTCAGCCTTCCATTTTCCAATCCTTCCCTTATTTTTTTCTATCCCAACAACAAAAGATAAATGGTTGACCTTTTTTCTTTTTCTTTTTTTTTTCTCTTAAACAAAATACCCAACCTTTTCACAACCTAGAAATTATTATCTGAAAGCATTCTCTTATTGCTTTGATGTATGCTTGAGGGTGACAATAAATATGGATATGTTTGTTCAATTATAAAATTGTGTAATTACTTATAAAATATATGTTGTTTATTTGTTAAAATAATTATATACTTTGTTTGTTATATTGGTAATTAGTTTTGGAAGAAATGAATAATTTAAATTCTTCATTGAGACCATTAATTCGGTTGAAGAAACTAACATATGTTTAAAGAATGTTAAAATTGTCATTTTATTTCATTCAGGTCGTTTATTCAGCATAACAATCAAACATGTTTTTATATTTAAGTCATTTCTCCAGTCAGCTTTACTTAATCCAGACAACCCTCTAAATCCAGACAACACTTAATAGAAGATGCAAGTCATTCTTGTTGCTTAACTTTTATGATAATAAAAAGGGTTAATATTGAAAAACCCCATCAACATTCTTCATTTTCTCGAATAAATCCTTAAACTTTTTTCTTTATTGTTTAAGTCCCTAAACTATTTTTGTCTTGTTCAAAAGTGTATATTTGACCGGTTACCAAACAAGTTTTCTCTTGATTAATATTGTGAAAACCCACAATCTTTTCATATTTTAGCGATAAAGCTCATAACCCTTTTGTTTTATCAATTGTATTTACCAGCTAATTCGGTAGCCGGTCAAAAATATATACTTTTGAATAAGACAAACATAGTTTAGAGAGTTAAACAATTGGAAAAAAAAAAAAGTTTAGGGCTTACTTGAAAAATTAAGAAAATTTGGGGTTTCCAATATTAGCTCTAATAAAAATTAAATCATTCGTTTTATAAAGATTTTAAGAAATTAATCATCGATAAAAGTGTCAAGACTCATCAATTTTAGGGGTAATTGCGCAAAAAACCATCAACTTGTTAGCTTTTTGTGACTAATACCCCAAACCATTTTTCGTTGCATAGAAAACCCCGAATTAACTATGAATCAGTTTATCAAGGTTTTATCAATGAGTAACCCGTTGAAACCGGTTATTAATCATACATGGACCCGTAAATAACCTACGTGGAATAAGTTTTAATTGTTGAAACCGGTTGTCAAGTATTACATATCATTTAAACCCCCGTTGATAATTTTTAATTGTAATTTTTAAACGGGATTACATCATTAACGAGTGTTTTTATGATGTATAATGCTTGGCAACCGGTTTCAACAATTAAAATTTATTCCACGTAGGTTGTTTATCGGTCCACGTAGGATTAATAACCGGTTAACAATTGATAAAACCTTGATTTACTGATTTTTAGTTAGTTCGGAGTTTTCTATACAACAAAAAATGGTTTGGGGTTTTAGTCACAAAAACCTGACAAGTTGAGGGTTTTTTGCGCAATTATCCCTTAATTTTACTAATGATGTAGCAATCATCAGTGTCAAGACTCATTAACGATGGGATGTATGATTAGTGTTTCAAGGGATGTACGTACAATAGACAAGCTAATACGATCCAACTTTTGTTTTTGTAAAAAGTTGAATCATTAATTTTTTTCAAAACCCAACCGTAATGATATTACATAAAAACAATTTATAAATAAATTTTCTTCATATTTTTATGTTTTGATCAACATATCTACATGAAATTATAGTCGATTGCTATTCTAACATGAGCCGAATGCCCAAACAAAGTTTCTACCAATTCACCGTACCGGGCCGGGCCGGGCCGGGCCATTTTAATTCGAAGTAACCCGGTAATGTCGGACGAGGATAAAAGGGTAAAAGCAGAACGTGAAAGTATAAGCGCGGGAAAAAGAACCGTTATAAAAAATTGGCGCGAAAACTCCGAAACTTTACTCGAATTTCATGCTGCCCTCTGACCGACATTTTACGGGCAGCCCAAAATCTCCCCCTCAATTATACGCCAAAAGCATCCAAAGCATTTTGCTTACGTCTCATTTATATTTTATATATTCATTCACCTCTGTCTCCCTCTCTCTCTCTCTCTCTCTCTCTCTCTTCATCTTTTGCCGCCTCCATTCAAAGCATCAGTCGTGCGTATATCCTCATCAGATTCCTCAGTTCTTTTCCATTTTTGGCTTCAAATCGTCTCCCAAAAGTGCGATTGCATCGCTTGATTTGGTTGAAAAGTTGATTTTATTTGATTTTCTTTTTGAAGAATGGGATTCTCGAAGAAGCATCAAGCAGCAGATGGCGAATCTAAAGAAGGCAACAAGAAATGGATGATTGCAGGAATCACTTTACGTGCTCCTTTGAAACCTATATCTACAAAAATCTCAAACGACGAAGAAGACGAAAACACCAACTCTTCTGGTTCAACAACTCCGACATCAAATCAATCGAGGATACCGGAGGTATTGCCGTGTCCTTCGCCGCCGAGGAAGCGCAGGCCGGTGTCTAAATGTCATGAAGACAGGGAGTTTTTTACTTCACCTGATATTGATTCGTTTTTCAAAATATTTCCAAATACTGGAAGAGCTAATTGAGTTTATGAGATTTTCCGGTGATTCCATGAGATTCTCTTCCTTTTAATTTCTAGAATTTTATAATTCCTTTAGATTAGTTAGATTAGATTAAATTTAGGTTAGCTTAGTTCTTTTTCTGAATTTTGTTTCTGATTTTGCGTTAAAATAGTTTAGATTAGGCATGTACAAATACATATATGGTTACTGATATCAAATAGATTAGCTCTTTTGCCTTGCTTTCTGCTTGATGCTTTGGTTTCATTTGTTATCCAAATCTATTTGGTTTGTGTTTTCCCCAAATATTGAACTTCAAGTTTGTTATAACTTGTAACATACAATTTAATAAAATTTTGAAATGTTTATAATAAAAAATAAAAGAAACAATATTTATTGATGAAAATCAAAGTTATAGACGTCAGAAGGATTTAATGCATTTACATGTCCTGAACAATTTTATTTTCAGATAATAAATATTTCTGATGTTTGTGTGTACTCCATTTTAAAAAAATGGTTTTGCATAATTAGGCAATGCTTATAAATATTTGAGTTTTTAGTGAGTCATTTGAAATTATTGAATTGCAATAAGTGCTCTAGTTTGTAATCTTGTATACATACACTTGAGTTTTGATTAAGATTTTTGAGTGTGGTATTGTCTTTAAAAAAAAAAAAAGGAATCATACTTTTTGGATCACTCATAATTCTTAAAAATGTTTTTGAGACTCATGGGAAAACGTGCCTAAAAGTTTATCAAAAAATATAAATTATAATTATATTTTTTTTTAGAATAACATGACGTGAAATATGTTAATATAATAATTGTATTAAGTAACAATTTTATTATATTATTTTAAATTAATGATTTTAAAATTTTATATTTCAATGAAGGAGAAATCAAATTAATTCGTTAAATAAAATTCAATGAGATCGTACCAGCAACTATTTTTAGATTTATCTTAGTTTGAGTTATACGAAGTTTGGAATTTGAATTCTTGTTCTATTAATAATGATTTGGTATGAGTTGTTAATTGATTATATATGATTAACTAAACCAAAATTTAAATTTGAATAGTTAACCGAATATATTGGTTTGAGTATTTTTATAAATCTACACTTAAACCAAAAAATATGGCACACCGGTAAATGATTAACTAGTTTAGAGGGTGTTTGGATTTGCGTTTGAAAAAGTGTCGTAGCGTTTTGGAAAATAATAATCAGATAATAGTTGTAACAAAAAGTGTTATTGGGAATGTGGTGTTTGGTTCAGCTTCTGCTGTTTGTTTTCGTAATTATCAAATAATCAGTTTTAAAGTGTTTAGATTTGCGTTTTAACTTGTAAAATAACCAAATTATCACTTATTAAGCAATTAAGCTACATTTTTTAACTTATGAAAAAGTGTGGTAGGAATAACTCTAAACGCAAATAATCACTTATCAATGTATGCAATCCAAACACTTTAAATCAATTATTTACGTTATTGTAACGTAATAAGCTAATAATCTCGTCTACAACGCAAAACCAAAAACTCTCTGTACCTGTTGTTATATTGTTTGTTTTTGTATTGAATTATATGAACTTATCTATAAAATGGGACCCAATGTCCAAAATTGGAAATTTAGGCAGCCTCATTGTACTGTATGGATGATTTATTAACGTCATAAAAACTTAAAAAGGACAAAAAACATTTAAGAATTAGGAGTGAGGATAAGATAAGAATCCGATGAAACACGTATTTTTAGGGTTTCTTTCTTACCAATCATGATCATGCATTTCAATATTTTCATGACCATGACACATTTGGCCTTTTTCTTTTATTATTTTTAAATTGATAAGGATAAGCAAGAAATGAAAATAAATAATTAAATATACGTATGCTTTTTAAATTACTGATCACATATCTTCTCGTTAATAAGTTTAATTATTCATGGGTCCAATATTATTAAACAAATCACTAGTAAATTGATGAGTGTACGGGTATATAATTTGATGAGTGTGAAAGGTATATATAACAACGGTGGGTTCAATGGAGAATCTTCATGCATCGGTATACATTGGAGAACCATAATGCATCGTAAAAAACATTACATAGTGTATCACATGAGAGAATTTTGCATCACACGGTAGATTATGCATCACATGGAAGGATTGTGTATCACACGAGTGGATTATAGATCAAACAGAAAGGTTTTGCATCACACGAGGTTGTGCTCTAACTCTTCTGAGCTCTCTAATCTATATTAATCTGTCCAAGGCATGTCATGTTTTGATAAATTTCAGGGATCATCTTCGTAATAAGTTAAATTGATTAGTAACTATATTTGTGATCCTAATGTTATAGTCTCATTTTTAGTTCTTTCCGGTATTGTTTTTGGTTTTGATGGTTGTATTTTGCCCTCTAGTATCTTGTTAGATGTTTGATTTTATGAATTTGTTGTCGTTTAAAAAATGTTGTAAGTTTTAAGACATGTTTCATACTTCCATGTAATTCTTTATTATTGTAATTATGAATTTCTAATTAATAGAGAGTAGAAATGTAGAATAATTATTGTATTGGTAATAATTTATCATAGCGTAACGAGGAAAATAAAGTATCCAAATTTCAAGTGACTATAAGTTAGATACCTAATTACCTAGAAAGCATCAAGTTTAATTTTATTTATTTATTTTTTTTCAAATTAATTCTTGCATCTCTTTATACCAAAAATTGTATTGCAAATAAAATAGTTATAACTTTTAATGTCACATATTGCAAATAAAATAGTTGATGGTGATGGTTCATTAGTAGATTTTACGTTTAACGGTGTAATTACCGGAGGAAATCACGAAATAAATAATTAGAAGCTTCAGTTTATATAAAAAAAATATGGTCCCATTAAATGATTAGATTATATTTGAGGTATAAAATATAAGCCATCTCATCAAGACAGGTATCAAAATCGGGCTTTATTAAGTTAAAAAACAGTGATGTGTTTGAATGTTTTCGTTCGATGAATTTATGCGTAAGTTGGAAAAAAAATGAAAAACCACCATTTGAGGGTCCCACCGACCAGAGGCGGATCCAAAAAATTTTTGGCACTGGTGGCACGTATGAGATGTTTATCGGTTTGATTTTTGATATTGTTCTTTTTTTTTTTTTATAAATCTGGTCAAATGTTTTTTTTAGTAATTGTTTCGATTAATTTAACCCAATATCATCATAAAAATCTAACAATTAATCATTTTATATAAGTGAAAAACTTAGTCCTTTAATAATATTTTAAATAACTAATCGATCAATAATTATAATTTAACTAATAAAAAACTTTAGTTCGAAAATCAAAGTTAAGTATAATCTACTTGGGCTAGAATTAGACATAAGTTGATACGGTATAAAACATAAAATTATAAACTAAGCATTAATTAGTAAAACAAATGACTTTTAAAAAATATATAAGATATATGATGTAGTTTGTATATATGATTAAAAATAAAGAACAGTCTTGTATGGATGTGTGAGTCCATTAGTGCCCCAACTAAAACAGAGTGGTGTCACCAAAAAAATTTATTAGAAACATTGAAGGTTACCAAAATTTTTTACACTAATAAAGCTAAATGCACTGGTGGCATGTGACACCATAAAAATCTCCTTGCATCCCGCCCATGCCACCGACCAATCTCACGGTCAATATAGAAGAGATAAATCACCTAACTCATAGCTAGTAAACATGCACAATGCTTGAACTATTGACTTTGAATATAGATTTCATATCTCCTATTAGGACCATTCAGTTGAATCATCTTTTTTTTAGGCCTAATGTGCTGCATTTAATTAGTTGTACCAAATTTTCCTAATAACCGTGGGATCTAATCTAACTATGCCTGTAAGATGTAACATTATTCCTACATAAACTATAACAGTTTTTTTTAATAAATTAACATACAAATAACTTTAATATCTAAAAATTAAAAAGCTTTTTATGGTAAAAAAAATTCCTCATGTGAGAAAATTGACATAAATGTTTGTATCGGGTAACCGTAAATATATTTACAGAGAGAGAGAGAGGAATTTATTAAATTTGATAATAATAATAATAATATAATTATTGAGAGAGTTAATTACCAAATGCCTAGCTATTATTCTGCCGCAAGAAGAGAATCCAATGCATTGAAACTTGGGCCTTTTAAAGAATCCCAAAGTCTTTTCTTTGGGCTTATATCAAAATGATTGAAACAAATAAAATATATGAATTTGTTTTTAACATCACAACACGTAACAACTCTAATTTGTTATGTTTGACAAAACTAGTTATAGCTTTGTATTTTTTAAAAGAGATACAACTGTTAAAAGCTGAAACTTTTTAAAAGAGTTGAAACTTTTAGTTTTATAAATGTGTTTTTAAAGTAGTTGTAGATATAGTTTTTGGTATTAAATTACGTAAAAGAAATTTAATATCAATTAAATGTGATAGTTTATGATTAATAGGAGAGTAAAAAAAGTAATTATGTTTGACCAAATGCTTCAGAGCTTTTTAAACACTACTTCTGCTGCGTTTTATAAAGAGTTTTTTTAGAAAATAAAAGCTCTATGTTTTCCTTCTAAACAAAACTTTGTAGTTTTTAGTAGAGTTTTTTAAAATCAAAAGCTCTTAAAAGCTAACTACCAAACATAGTCTTTGTCTTAATTTGAGATGAAGTGAAAATAAAGAGAAAAATTGATGTGGATTTAAATTGATTGTGAGAAATGAAATTTGATTCCGCGCTCTCCAACTCCTAGCCTAATAAAATATAATAACATGTTACTTTTTTAATATAAACCTCATTGCTAATTCCCTATCATAAAATTATTTTTTATTAAGTAACTTTTCAACAATAAGTTTCGGTCATCATTTGTAACTCTAGCATCAACTACAACTACTGAACTACTTTTATTAAACAAACTCCAAATTGTAATATTAACCATCAATCATATAAAACTAGAAGTTATATATCTACAACAGTACAACACCATAAGCCACCATTCGGGATAAGAAGTTTCTAATCATCGTTATTGGTTTCATTCTCATTCTTAAAATTTTAATTATTTAAATACTTAAAACAATACAATGTACATTCTAGCATTAAGTTTTTTCTAATTAAAAGGTGACATTCTACAAGAAAATTTATGTAAAAAACCAATATATTTTTTGTACTTCTTTATTAAATAGTATTCATAAAAAATGTTACTTCAAAAGTTCACCAACATCGTAATTCTTACAAAATCCATTTATTTACTTTCAATAACACCTCGAAATGCATGCAATTGGAAATATTTATCACTTGCTCGCCATTGTTATTTATATAAAATATAATAAACTAAAAGGTAAAGATAAAAATATTATTTTGTTACAAAAGTATATAAGAATTATATTATTATTGATCATGACCTATTATTATTTTTCTATAATTCTTAATATATATAAACAGTAATTATCTTTAAGTATCCTTTTATGGATTAGTTATGTAAAAAGTAACATATTGTTATTTTTATTTTGAGTAAAATATTTATTTATTTTCCAATTAAGAAAATGTATAAATGAAAACATATAAATTTAGATGATATTAGATAAATCGTGTTGAAATGACAATTTTTTTCATCCAGTAAGCAAAATTTTTTGACGCGTCATTTGACTTTGCATCATGACATGGCACTTTTAAAGAGCACAAGTTATCTGGCTAGATAATCTGTTATCTTAATTGACATGTTAATATGTTAGTTTTTAGGTGGAATAAATTTAGGGATAATTACTAAAATAGTCACATATCACACTCTTTTATCACTTTTTAGCCATTAAAATTTTATTTTACCAAAATAGCCACACTTTACGTGTTACCACATTTACGTGATAGCCACCATTTACGTGATATGTACTTTTTATTCATATTTTAATGCATTACATTACAAAAGGTGTTTGGTAACGTAAATGCTTGTATTTTACGTGACCACTTTTAATCATTACATTTTATGGGGAATGTCGGAGTGAGCATGTTTTTAAAAGTGGTCACGTAAAGTACAGACATTTACGTTACCAAACACTTTTTGTAATGTAAATGCATTAAAATATGAATAAAAAGTACATATCACGTAAATGATGGCTATCACGTAAATGTGGTAAAGTAAAGTGTGGCTATTTTGGTAAAATGAAAATTTAATGGCTGAAAAGTGATAAAGGGATGTGATATGTGGCTATTTTAGTAATTAACTCATAAAATTATATATACAACAAAGTTTTATACATTTATATAAAAAAAGAGAAAAATAAGTATAAGTTGGTCCCATGGTCTAGTGGTTAGGACATTGGACTCTGAATCCAGTAACCCGAGTTCAAATCTCGGTGGGACCTTTTTCTCTCTTTTTTTTTCCCATGAACTCAGTTTTTCAGCTTTTGGAGTTTGGACGGAAGCATTTGAACAAACACCTGGAGGCCAAGCAGTGAACACTGTCCAGCAGACATCAAGTTCATCCACTCTATAAAATGGCTGCATCTCTGCTGAATTTCAGGCATCAAAATCTCCAAAGCAAGCCCGCTCGGTGCTTCCAGACTAGATTTTTACACCCCGCCGATATTCGATTCCAAGGTTCACCCACCAATTTCAAAATTGCAAGCACCTGCTGCTACAACTCCGATAACGCATTTATAAACAAGCCTTTAGTTCCGGAGGATGAAATCGATGGTATTGATAACAGACGTCATTCATCACCAAATATTGCGAAATGGATTGATTTCATACCTGGAGGAAGTTGGTGGAAGTTAGAGAATGAGGATGAAGCTTGTATGGATCAAGCAGCCAATTCAATCACCGTTTCGTATGTTCTTCGTCGAATCTGGGGATTAGTTGCGGATGCTAAATTGGTTATATACACTGGATTCGGTTCTTTAGTTTTTGCTGCGGTATGCCAGTTTGAGTATTTAACAGTCATTGATTATAGTTATACCCCCATCAGTTACTGATTTTGAAATTTGTGGGCTATGAAATAAGTTCTAGAATGCTATGGTTTATGGTTAGGATGATTTGGGGATTAAGTCGTTTAGCGAAAGACTATTCATGATGATCATGGATTTTTCTTGTGCAGATTTCAGAGATATCAATACCTAACTTACTGGCGGCATCTATCTTTGCAGCACAGAATGGGGAAGCATTGGTGTTCTATAAAAACTTGAAGCTCTTGGCATTTCTGTGTTTTGCTTCGGGACTCTGTAGGTAAAAACTAATATTATTGTTGCTTATATAAAGGGCAATCTTTTAGTGCATTAAAGTGGCCTAACCTATTAGTTCCTTACTAAGTTACACTATTCTTTGTTCATATAATGGGGAAATAATGATATTATGTAGTTTACCCTTGTATTACCATAAAAAAAACTCTGAAACTCTGAAGAATTAGCAGCCTTGGTGAAAGACTCTAACTCCTTGATGATGAATTGATAATGGTAATATGATCCTAACATCAAAGCCTAATTAAGGATAATGGCATTCTCTACTCAGTTGAATTAAGTTATATACCTGTAACCTTCTACTTGCTTTCTGATGTTAATCTCATGATAATACGCATGACTCAGAGTTATGATCAGATCATAACACAAACCATACTAAACATCAGTTGGATTTACTCATTCTGGCCCGACTTAATAACTATCACGTTAAACATTCTGTTATGCTTGTGTTGCCATACATGAGGATTAAAGAAACAATATCTTTTGATTGCATACTGTTGCAGATTTCATGCTATAGGCACACATACATCATCTTCGAGCAATTTATGTTTCATATAAGAAAGAACAAAGAAAAACAGATGCAAGTATTTGATCCCTTTGTTTGCTGTTATGCTGAAGTTCCTTTTTGTGGATTTCAGCGGACTACGAAGTGGTTGTTTTGGAATGGCAAACATGATCCTGGTGAGTGAATGTTCCTTGAAGCTGTGACTGTAAGGCTAACATGTTATAAACTTAAGACTAAACTTGACCGATCGAAGGCTAGTAGATTGTAAAATATTCTTCGTATTGGTACTCCTTTGACATCATATACCTGCTGATGCATTAGGATAAGCAAAACTTTGGTAGTTGACTAGTTGCCAAATTGACTTTTCTTAGCATAATCTAAAAGTTGCAACTTGCAAGGACAAAGCGAGAAATTGGAAGAGGAGCAATACTTACAAAACTGGTTGTGTGAGTGTGTGTGTGTGTATATATATATATTTATTTATTTATATTTGGGGCAAAAAGTCTTCCATTTATTATTCATCCAAAATTTTCCCATTTCTACCGACTACAAATATTGGGAAAACAAAGGGTTAGGGGGTTGTTTGTTTCTCTCACTGGTTAGTTGGTTCAGAACTTCAGATGTGTAATTTTTGCTTTTGGATTAGGTTCCCTTGCTCACTATCTGCAAACACTAACCCACTGATCAGCACTTCACGTGATTTTACAGCTCAAGCGTCTACGAGAAACTTTGTACACAAATCTATTGTTTCAGGTGCTTTCTGTTTCATTGATCATATACTTCGGATTCCAAATTAACTGTAGCAAGTTATGTATTTACACACTTTATGTATATATATACTTTCAGGACGTGTCCTTCTTCGATAGTGAATCAGTTGGAAATTTGACCAGCAGACTTGGGGCGGATTGTCAAAAATTGTCACATATCATTGGAAACAATTTACATTTGATTGTTCGGAACTCTCTACAGGTTAATACCAATGTCAAGATCTTCCCAATTATTAACCTCGATGATTCTAACTCACAATATGATTTTGAGAGTAAAATCTCAGGGGATTGGAGCACTGGTTAATCTGCTGACATTAAGTTGGCCTCTTGCGTTGTCGGCTTGTTTTATATGCATTCTTCTGTGTATGATCTTTCTGGTTTATGGGAGGTGAGCATCCAAAGTTTTATAATTAAAAGACTGGTGGTTTGTAATTGATTTGTTAATGCTACAGATACAAGCTTCAGGTTTCTCTCTACTTTCAGCAATCAATCTTTCATATGAGTTTCCCGTTGTAATTTATAATCTAAATCATATCAGCCTGTTTATAAAGAAAGTTGAAATGAAGATAAGAACCTCGATGCATAATTCAATTTTAGATCTACTATTTTTTGTTTCAAATCATCTGTCAGCACAGTAGTTGAAGAACAAATTTTCTCTTTATATATGTCTGGTTGTTTGTGGGACATCTATATGTTAAAACATCATACTAACTTAGTAATTTTATGTCATACCATCCTTTTATGGATTTATATATTTTTAATTATAATGAGACACGATTTGTGCAGTCCTAATAAGGGTTACCATCTTTTCTAATCTGAAAGGTACCAGAAGAAAGCAGCAAAACTCATTCAAGATTTCAATGCTCATGCGAATGAAGTAAAGTGTAAACTGATTTTTACATTGTTTTTAGGAAAAAATGATGATACTTGTGCAATCCTGTTGACATACCTGACCATGAATATATACCCTCTCTCTCTCTCTCTCTCTCTCTCTCCCTCACATTACAGGTTTCTGAAGAAACTCTTTCATTGGTGAGAATGGTTCGTCTTAATGGAACAGAAACAAAAGAACATGAAAGGCAAATATGTTCCCCAGAAATTTTTTACTTACATATTTAAGGGGTTTTTGGATGCGAGTCTAAAATGATTATTGCAATTTGAACCCACAATAATCAGTATTGAGTATTTAAAAATAGGGTAAATTACAATTTTCGTCCCTGTGGTTAGACACAAATTATGGTTATCGTCCATGATTAAATTACTATTACAGTACTTATAGTTGGCAATTTATTATGCATTTGGTCCCTTTGTCCAATATTTTTTTTAAAATGACGATTTTGCCCTTTTAATTTTATTTCAGTTTTGGTCCTTGATCAAATTTTTTCTTTTATTTCATTTTATTAATAGATTTTTATTCTTTTACTATTTATTTAATATATTTTCTATTCTTTTATTATATTGTCTAGTTATTACTATTAAAATTCAATTGAAATAAAAGGTTATTCAATATGTTTTATTTATTTATTTATTTGATATTATTATTAATAGTATTAATATTATTATTTTGTTATGATTTAAGTATTTACATGACTAAGTAGTAACCAATGAAAATAACTTGTATATGACTTAATTTAATATGTTGTATTTTTGTTAATTATTGTTATAAATACTATTATTATCGTTCATATATATTGATTTTAGATATACGTTGAACTATTTATATATTTATTTTTCTAAATGTATATTACTTTTCATTTATAAAAATTGAAACTATTTATGCATTTAATTTATTTATCTATTCTCTTTATTATATGTTACATTCATATAAATACTTATATATTTAATAATTTTTTATTCAAATTAATTTAATTATTTTGTTTTTATCTTAACCAAATATATAATTTAACGTGTTTTCTATTCTAATTTAGTTATACCATAAAGTTAATGGTCAGATAAACCTTATACATATAACTTCAGGAAACCCATAATTGTTGTAATTATAACTTAATGAAATATATAATTATTTCATAAAGTTAAAAAATTAAATTAATTTATACATATAAATATGTAAAGTTTACATATCTTGTTAATTTTAAACTATATTTTTTGTTTAACATATAGTGAATATATTAAATAAATAGTAAAAAATAAAAAAGCTATTAATAAATTTTTAAATAAAAAGAAATAATTTGATCAAAGACCAAAACTGAAATAATAATGAAATGGCAAAATCGTCATTTTAAAAAAAATATTGGACAAAGGGACCAAAGACATTATAAATTGCCAACTATAGGTACTGTAATCGTAATTTAATCATTAAAAGGACGATAACCATAATTTGTGTATAACCACAGGGACGAAAATTGCAATTTACCCTTAAAAATAAGAATTGATTATGATTTCATGATTATCTAGGGTTAAATCAATCATATTTGAAGAAGCAAGTATAAGTTGCTGGAAGGAAACTAACTTTTGAGATCAATGAAAATTTACTTAATTATCATTAGCTTTAAGCAATCGAGGATCTGATTATAATCTTTGAAGTCACTATGATCATCATGAAAACACAGAGTCACACATCCAAATATCCCCTAAACTTGTCAATTGATTACCTTTCAACTGACCAGTTTAGGTGAAAATGCTTTTATGTTGGTTTTCCTTTCACTTGGACTCTACACTCGAGGTACACTTATGCCATAAAAATTTTCATGCATACATGGTAATCACCTACCTTATGCTTTATGCTTCTAGGTATAAGCAATGGCTAGACAAATTGGCTATCGTAAGTATACGAGAAAGTGCGGCATACGGATTATGGAATTTGAGTTTCAGCACCCTCTATCGCTTAACACAGGTTCATTCTGCATTTTTACAACGTAATCAATTTTAATGTAACAGCTATGTAGTATGTCATATACATAAACATAAAATATAAAATTCATGCATTAAACTAAATTTGTAGGTTTCTGCGATCTTACTGGGAGGAATGTCCATCCTTACTGGTCATGTATCAGCTGAGCAACTTACTAAATACGTATTGTACTGTGAGTGGTTGATATATGCAGCTGGGAGGTTGGCAGACAATTTTTCATCCTTACTTCAGTCAGTTGGAGCAAGTGAAAAGGTCTTTCAGCTAATAGATGTTTTGCCTAGTCAGCAACTTTCAGCAAAAGGCATGGAATTTATATGGAAAGCTCTTTATGTTCATTTTTACCCTTCTTTTTGGACATGGTTACTAGTTGAGACAATATAATAGATATGTGCACTGTTCTGTTACTGATGCATGCAAGATACAGGTGGCAAAATGGGTGAATCATTTGGGTTGGGTATCAAGTCAAATGAATAAACTTTTAGGATAAATCAAAACGGGTAGGGTTAGGCTCGTTGACCCACTGACATTTTCTTCCTCAGTTTTTATAGTTCCATAAATAATTTATTATGATGATTGCAAAAGCCATTTATAAAACCAATGATCTAATTTATTGAATTAAGCAATTTAGTAGGTTGTAAACGCCTGAGTATACTTTGGCAACTTTTAGAACATTTCTACTAGTCCTCATAGAAAAACTAGGTTGACCCACTGCCATTTATCTCCTCAATTTTTATAATTTCATAGATAATTTAATATGTTAAATATGATAACAAAAGCTATTTATAAAACCAATGATCTAATTTATTGAATAAAGCAATATAGTAGGTCGTAAACGCTTGATTATGCTTATGGCAACTTTTAAAACATTCAACTTATCCTCGCAGAATAAATAGGTTGAAATTGCCCACTCTAAACATAAGTGTAAGGCCTCCAAGTTGAGAGATTCATCCGTTTGACATCTACTTTATTGCATAAGCATTTTCTTGTCTTAATTTCTGACATCTACTTTATTGCATAGCTTTTTCTTCTTGTCTTTATTTCCTCTCTAATAGGGATTTTAATTGTACATAGGAGTGAAGTTGCAGAGGCTACGGGGGCAAATTGAGTTCATAAATGTGTCTTTTTACTACCCTTTGCGAGCTATGGTACTTTCACTTACACTTAATATAGAGTAGTATTTTAGATAATGCTCCCCTTTTCAAATGCATGCTACTGGAATTCTAATTCCAATATCTTTATGTTGCATCTAACTGAACTTTGGAAAGGAAAGGCCACCATAAAGTCATATTATCAGTTTGTGGTTGGCATGTGCACGGTTTGGTTTGGCTGCTTTAGGCTGCAAAACAGTCTTGCAAACCAAACCAGCCAAATTAGAAACTCAGCTGGACTGGCCAAATTTAGTGAACTTGGCAGTTCAAGCCGAATTTAATTATTCTTTTGGGTTATTTCCATTTTTTGGGTAACCAACCATCAAATTTCCATCTTAGTTCATTGCAATTTTGCTTGTTTTTGTCCATCAACTTATTTTTTAGTTCCATTGTTGTGAATTTATCACTTGTAGCTCGATTTATTGTTTCCTTTTCAGTTCAATTTCGCTTGAGGTAGTTGCATTTAGTTCTATTTTTTGCAAGGTTTCTGAATAATAGATTTAAATTAAAAAAAAGGTGTAATGGGTCGTTCCTCATTACAAACCATTAACCTAACCAAATTATTCCACTTCAAACTCTTCAAACTTTCTGACTGATTATGGAATTTCCAAAACCAGCAAAATTTGTGGTTGGTTTACTCAGTTTTGGGCTTTTGGCCGAGATGTGCACACCCATCGTTTCTGTATATAGATAGCATGTAGCTTTTACATATTTAACGTCATTGCATGATTTGCATCTCTACATTATCTCTCTTATGTGTTGCTTTTTTGTATGGGGATGTTTGGTTCTCGGAATGTTTATAAGGTAATGATATCTGCCAAAGGAATGAAAAATTAGAAGGAATGGAAACCAGATGACTTCAAATCGGTAACGTGTTTGGTTTGTAAGGAATCCACAGGAAACGGAATGGAAAACATGTTTGGTGCTCTACCAGGCACCCTCTAGTGCCCCCTGAACGCTTAACCAGGCGCTCTAGCATGCCTTTCACTGTTGAGTCCACTCCTTAGTGCCCGCTCTACGCCCAGCACAAACTCTCCTTCCCAAACCCCCCCCCCCCCCCCCCCCCCCGGAACAATGATTCTTCTCTCTGCTGGAATGTTCTCCCCTGAAATTTTCCGTCTTTATCCCTCTTGACAGCCAAACACGATTTCGGAATTGAATTCTCATTCCTTTTCCTCAGATTCCATTAACCAATCGCCCGCTAAATGTTTAATCTGTTCAACGTTCTCTTCTTTTCTTTGTTTTTTAAAACGGAATCGATGATCTAAATATCTAATTGTTCACTCCTACAGATTCCCACTCTAGAAGAAGTTAGCATCGCTGTGCAACCAAATGAAGTGATGGCAATTGTAAGATATTTCATCCTCGCACATTTTGTCTTTAGATGGTGCACTTGTCATTTCATTGCTATCTTCTTCAGGTTGGTCCAAGTGGTAGTGGGAAAAGCACGTTAGTCCATCTCTTACTTGGTTTATACGAGCCAGCCCAAGGGCAGGTACGTCACATGTGTCCTTATGAAGTACCGTGTTAAATTTGAGTTTATTATCTAATGGAGACAATTTCTACCTATTTATGTAAAATTAGTCGGCTTGGATAAATTTTTATTGCTAACGGGTCTGATATATATAATTAGTGGTAGTAATTTTGACCTATTTACTTAAGAATCAGTTGATATACGTTACATATTTCTAACATGTCAAATGTGTAAAATTAAAAACTTAGTTAAAAGTTAAAACCTGTCGAACATGTCTTATTGTCTTATGGGGTGTTGGTCAAAAATCCTCCAAAGTGATTGGCCAAAAGTCCCCCAAAGTGTAATCAAATGCCTGCAACCTTGTAAATCACTTTATTAAAATAATAAAGTAATATCAACTTTTGTAATCCTATTTAGGGAAAGGATCCGTTGTGAAGACTTTATTCATTACGAACGTCATGAACAAATGAAAAGAATACATATAAGCCTTCATATATACCAACAAGTGTCTGCAACAAGATTCATATGATTCAAAGGATTCATAAGAGTGTATGCAACGAGATTTATAGGATTCAAAAGGTTCATAGCAGTGTTTGCAGCAAGATTCATAGGATCTAACAAGATTCATAAGATTCAACAACATTCATAGGTTCCAACAAGAATCATGGGTTCATAGAAGGGTTCATAGTAGTACCTGCAATAATATTTATAGGATTCGAAGACATTTTGTGGTTGTTCATGCTGTTCACAATGAATAAAGTGTTCACATACGATCCTTTGTCATTCTATATAAATTATAAACATGGACAAAAAGTATTAGGTAGGCAGCCTGACCTGATTTGTCCAGTATTAAAATATCACCCAGCATGACCTGAACATTTTTTGGCCCATTACCTCCACCCTTGCCATCTTCATTATAATTAAAAAGTTCAGCTAAAAAAACCCAGGTGAAATGGATTAAAAGCTTCTTAGAATGTTGTACTCATGTGTTTTTAAAACCCTAAATCGCTTTATTTAAAAAAATGAATCATTATGTCAATAATAGTGTTTGCAATCATATTTAATATTACACTTGGTTGCAGATACTAATTGATGGTCATCCACTTAAAGACTTGGACATCAGATGGCTGAGATAGAATATTGGATATGTTGGACAGGTTTGAAAAGTCTCTCTTTATGGTATATCCTTTTTCTTGACGAGATTGGACATATATGATCTCTTGGGTATGCACGTCCATAGCTTTTAAAAAAATTTAAGTGTTAAAACATGAAAAGCAAAATGTTTTTACTCTATTACTTACCCAAATCTTTTTTGTTACGAACTTACGATAGTGTATACCGAAGTAGGAATTCCTGGACATGCCATCATAGCCGATTAAAAGCAACCACACTACACTTACACTTCATGCAATTAAAATTGTATGTTCTTGATTTGGTATTTCTAGATCGTGGAAAAGGCTTTTTATAGATTTCCAGTGCAGCAACCACATTTATTTAAGTAAAAATATAAAGTTGAACACAAGTTATGAATACAGCAATTCAAGTGCATATAAATTTTTTTAAAAGAAAAGTGCATGCTGGGAAGATCCTAAAGCAACCATGCTATACTAACACACACTTCATGTACCGTAAATTGTATACAAGGTTCTTATTGAAAAACAACCAACGTACTTTCTTTTTTATGTTTGGTCCCTCCATCACAGGTAAACGTCTAAAAGTGGGGTAAAAGATTGAATGATTAAACTGATAAAAGTGTAAAAATATGTTGTTATCTTTTCAATAGTATATATTGGTCTGGATTTAGTTGTTGTAGAAGATGAAAGTGGCTTGGGTTTTATAGATTAGTATTGCAGGAACCACATCTATTTCAAATGGATATAAAATCGAACATAAGCTATGGATGTTCAAGGGACATCAAGCAAGAAGACATAGAATGGGCTGCAAAAGAAGCAAATGCTCATGAATTCATTTGCTCTCTTCCTGATGGCTATGAAACAATGGTTGATGATGAGCTTTTAAGTGGGGGGCAGAAACAAAGAATTGCAATTGCTAGAGCGATCGTTAGGAACCCTGTTATTCTGATCTTTGATGAACCCACCAGTGCTCTGGATGCAGAAAGTGAATACTACATTCAGGTTAGTGGTTTTTGATTTCTTAATGCATGAAAGTTGCAACCTTTATAGACTTTAGAGAAGGCAATTTCAAAGAACATGTGTAAAAAGGGTATCGAAAGCCTTATTTAAAGGTCAAATCGCTAAAATCAGAAAAGGCTGACTTAAAAGAAACATGTCAAATGGTTTAAAAGTTGCATGAAGTATACTAATTGGATGTTTGGATGTGCTTTTAATGCTTGAAGCAGTAAGAATTAGGGGTGAGCTCGGTACCGAACCGTACCGATCCCGAAAATACCGAAACCGAATTATTAGTTTTGAAAGAACCGAATACCGAAGCGTATAATTTTATATGGTGCCGGTTCGGTTCCAAATACCGAATTTTAGCTAATTTAAAAACCGAATACCGAACCGAATATATTGATTCGGTACCGGTCGGTACTGGTACCGGTTCGGTTCGGGTTCAGGAAATGGTACCCGTCGCTCACCCCTAGTAAGAATCAGTTTTAATGGTTTTGAACGTTTGACAAATCATAATAAGTTCAATAAGCATATATTAAATTATTAATAATATCAGGGCAAATTACCAAGAAAGGTAATATAAAATTCAAAAATTGACAATAAAGGTAATGTAAAATTTTTTAGGCAAAGAAAGATAACATAAAATTCAAATTTGACATAAAAGGGTATTGATGACTAATTAAGAAGGTAAATTTTCAAGTTTATGCTCCCTTTTTTGGTAAAAAAAAATAATATTTGATTATCTTTCTTGGCTTAAAATTTATATTTCATGTCCTTTCTCGGTCAAAATAAAATTTTACATTACTTTTCTCGGCAAAATTTTTTTTACGATACCTTTATTGTCAAATTTTGTATTTTATATTACATTTCTTGGTAATTTTCCCATAATAATTACTATGAGTATTGTTGCAAATTACATTAGACAAATTATTTGACCACTAAATTATTATTTATTAAGGATAAGCAAAAGTTGGTTACCTAAACTTTAATAACATATTGATGCACTTTGAAATCGAAACAATCACTTCAATAATTACTTTTAAAACACATACCCTTACACCCCAATTGTTTAAATTATATTGTTAAAATATAGGATTGCTTTCGAATAATAGTTATTTCTTTTGATATATTCAATACAGAAGTTATCTATAAAATTGTAAGAAATTTAAAAAACTTAGAAACTAATCCATTTTGAATAATTGTTATTTTCAGTATATTCAATGTAGAAGTTATTTATAAAATTATAAGAAATGTAGAAAAATTAAATACTAATCCATTTTGAATTATTATCCATTTTTAACTATAGTCAAATATCTTGTAAATTATTCATTGCAAGTATATATCAGTAACTTTTCTTTTTTGTATATAGGAATTGATGGTTAGATTAAAAAATGACATGAAGGAAAAAAGATCGATTATTTTCATAGCACACAGGTGGAGTAAACTTTACCCTTGTTTTCAGTACCTAGACTGAAGAGTTTGGTTTGATGATGAGCAGTCACATTTGCAGGCTATCAACAGCAAGAATTGCTGACAGAATCGTGGTCATGGATGGCGGCAAAGTTGCTGAGGTAATCATTTTCGTATCTCTGCACTCGATACTCACGTGTGTATTATATATATTATGTGGAATTAGAGATGACAATTTTTGACACAAACGTGATAACTCTTTTATGATTTTGAAAAAAAAAAATATCATTATGTCTTACCTTAAAAATGTTACTAATGATTTAAAACATGAAACACTTATTAAAATATTTAATTAGAGGTATTACATATCCAAAAATATTTTTTTTCAAAATTTATGATATTAAGGTTTAAAAAAGATTGATTTTACAAAAACCGATTAGTTGTTTGATCCGTATAAACTTGAAACCGATTAGGCTAGCCATTATAATCAAAATGGATCAACACGATAAAAATGACATGGAACCGAACACGACATGATTGTAAATGTAATTAGGTTAATAACAGGTGTAGATACAGAGTTGACACGTGAACATGTCAATCCAAACACACCAACCTGAACCCTCAACGAATTACCACTACCTGGACCGGGGATGGATATTTGTAGTCCAACTTTACAAAATTTTGTTGGATATGTTTGTGTTGGTAAAATAGATTTGGTGACGAGTTAAAACTTAAAACGAGTTTGGAGTGATAAGCTCTAAAGTAAAAGATGGTAACTGGTAAGTAGCAAATTGTTTTGTCTAGTTGTGATTCAAGTTGACAAGGCACGTTTTAAAGGCCCAATGGACCTTAACCCATGTGGCCATGTGGGTAATGTGCCAGTAAAACCCAAATTGGTTTTTGCCCAGTTGATTTAATGCGTAGCTTCTTAAAGCTAAACATTAGTTTTGTGTCATGAACAATATTATTCATGTATTACGTTCCAATAACATAAATAATTAGTTTAAAGTGCTTAAATTACATACGTTAATAAGTAATTATTTACGTGTAAAGTAATCCTATCATATGTTTTCATAAGTTCAAATATATAAGAGGGTGTTTGGTTTTTCGTTATAGATGAGATTATTAGCTTATTACGTTACAATAACGCAAATAATTGGTTTAAAGTGTTTGGGTTGCATACCTTAATAAGTGATTATTTGCGTTTTGAGTTATTCCTACCACACTTTTTCATAAGTTAAAAAATGTAGCTTATTTGCTTTATAAGTGATTATTTGACCATTTTACAAGTTAAAACGCAAATCCAAACACTTTAAAAACTGATTATTTGATAATTACGATAGCAAACATCATAAGCTAAACCAAACACTACATTTCCAGCAACACTTTTTGTTACAACGATTATCTGATTATTAGTTTCCAAAACGTTACAGCACTTTTTCAAACGCAAATTCAAAAACTCTCTAAATCATTTGCTTAATAAGTGATTATTTGTTCATTTTATAAATTAAAATGTAAATCCAAACACTTTAAAAACTGATTATTTGATAAGTATGATAGCAAACAGTGGAAGCTAAATAAAACATTACATTTCTAACAAAAAAATTTTCTACCGTTATTATCCGATTATTATATATATTTTTTTAAAGCACTTTTTGACCTCCTATCGTATCCATTGATTCAAATTGAAGCAGATTGGTGATCACGAGAAGCTTTTGCAGCACAATGGATTATATACACGCTTACATCATCTATCTCAAAATTCAAACGGATCTGTTATATCAGAGATGACGATTAATTGATTGGATGGAACAACAGAAAACTTTGAATCATCATGATCATGTAAATTAAGCAGCACGTAAGTCCTTTGTCATTTATATATATCCCTTAGTCAGTCTTTAATCTTACATAACAATTAACGTTAATCTAAAGCTGCTCAAGAGCTTCAGTCGAGAAATCATCAGGTTGAGGAACTTGTTTATGCGGCAGTGGCCGACCTTCTTCATCTTCCTCCTTTTCTGGTTTCATCATCTTCCTCGTCTCATTGTTTTCATCACCGTTAATTTTGTTAGATTCATGATGAGCAGACGATCCAGATCCAGATCCGATCTCCTCCTTGGCAATAGTGATGCCTTTGTTTTGAAAGATGGTTTCATCAACGTTGACTTTCGCTTTGAGTTCTTGCCATGGAAGGTCTTTAGGGTAGCTGTGGTGTTTGTCTTCTTCCATCGTATTCCCCGTTGATTAGAGAGGGAGACGAGGCTCCAACGACATCAAGTTGAGTTGATTCGAGTCGAGTCGTCGGCATGGTTTGGATTTGATTTTGGTCGCGTCGACACCTGTTGCGTCTATGGAAGACGTGTTTGCTTTACATGGAGACACCAGATGTTGTTGGATTTGGTTTATATAAAACATAAAAAAAAAACTAAAACTAAAAATAATAAAAAATTGGAATAAATAAAAAAAATTTGTTGTATTTGTTTCTAATTAATTAATAATATTATTATCATCATTTTTTAAATCTATTTGTGTTATTAAAATAAAGAATTAATAATGATTTGTAATTAAAATAGTCAAAAGTATAAATATAAACAAGGGCAAACTGGGCACTTCAATTAAAGTTTATAGATAATAGACTAATTTTGAAAATAAATCTTGACAACAATGACCGATTTTATAAAAATTGAAAGTTCTAGGGATCAAATCCAAACTTTGATACAAACCAAAAAGACTATTTTTGTAACCAACTCTAGATATTGTTAAGAGTTAATTACAAAAATGGTCCCTGTGGTTTGTCTTAAAATTTGGATTTGGTCCCTGAACTTTTAATTTTGCAGAAACGGTCCTTATTTTCATAGTTTGTTTGCAATTTTGGTCCCTCAACCTATTAACTTTTCTAATATGACCAAATTACCCTTTGATGCAAACTATAGGAACCATTTCCACAATTAATTTTTTAACTATTTTTTATTCTTAATTAAATAAGTTATTTTATAGTGTTACTTAAATTTATTAAACTATAAAAAATATAAAAGAATTATTTAATTATTTATGTTGGTTCATAAATGATTTAGATATTTTTAGTCTTAATTAATTTTAATTTACTATAATTAAAGTGTAAACCAATCAAAATTTATAATCGAAAACATTTATGTTTAGAAATTATTTTTTAAAGGTTTCATAAATAAGAAATTTTTTCTCTATAATTATTTATATTGGTTCATATATTTATAATAAAAAGATATTTATGTTGATCAAACCACAAAGACTATTTATGTAATTGACTCTACTTTATTTTTAGTGTTAATTAACTTTAATAAATTATTTAAAAAAATTATTTTTGAGCCAACAGTTTAATTAAAGTTAAAAATATTAAAGAACTTAAATAAATAAAAATTTAACGTTTACTTTCACCGAATTAAAAAAAGTTCCAAATGGTCTAAGACAACTCAAATTTTTTTATTTAATGTATCAAGTATTTTATCGTTTTAATTTTTAATTACATCAAAAACGATTTAAAATTTTAGGTCCATATAACATCTTTTATTTAAGTAACACTAAAAAAATCTAAATCATTTATGAACCAACATAAATAATTTAATAATTTTTTTCTTTTTTTATAGTTTATTAAATTTAAGTAACACTAAAAAATAAGTTGTCTAATTAAAAATAAAAAAGAGTTAAAAAATTAATTGTAGAAATGGTCCCTATAGTTTGCATCAACATAAGGGTAATTTGGTCATATTAGAAAAGTTAATAGGTTGAGGGACCAAAATTGCAAACAAACTATGAAAATAAGGACCGTTTCTGCAAAATTAAAAGTATAGGGACCAAATCCAAATTTTAGGACAAACCACAGGGACATTTTTGTAATTAACTCTATTGTTAATTTTTAATAATTATATTAATTAAATTAGAGTTAATTACAAAATTGGTCCCTGTGGTTTGTATCAAATTTTGGATTTGATCCCTGAACTTTTAATTTTGCAAAATTGGTCATTATCATCAAGGTTTACTTTCAAAATTGATCCCTTATCCATTAACTTTATTTAAAATACCCATTTTGCCATTGTTTATATTTATACAATTTAGCCTTTTAGTTACAAATTATTAACAACTCTTTTAATAAAACAAGTAGATATAAAAATATATAAAAGTATTAATGTTATTAATCATTTAGAAACAAAAACCAAATACAATAAAACATTTCGAAAATTTTTTATTTCGTTTCACATAATTTTATACTTTATATTTTGTATTTTTTTTATGGTAATATATACCATTTTTTGAACGAAAACATTTCGAATTAAATTATTCATCATTTTCCGTTTCGTTGAATTGAAAATCCAAATTGTTAGTCATTTTTCTGCTAAAAACATTAAAAATTAGATTGTTTGTTTATTACGTGTGGTTAAATTGAAAATCGAAATGGTTGTTCGTTTTTTCCATCGAAAATACTTAAAATTAGATTGATTGTTCTTTTTTTACATTTAGTTAATCATTTCGCTCGAAAAATTGAAATGATTTATCATTTTTTAATTTTAAATGTTTTTGTTTGGAAAAAATGACAAACCATTTCGGTCGTTAATTTAACTAAATGAATAAAACAACCACTTAATCTGTTTTAATTTTTTTCTAATCAATTAAAAATTTCAAAATTTAATTTAACCAAACGTAAAAATGACCAACCAATTTAGTTTTAAATATTTTCGCTCGGTTAAAATGACGAACCATTTCGATATTAAATTTAACCGTTGAAAATAAGCCAACTGATTTAATTTTAAATGTTTTCGCTCCGAAAAAAACACGACCCCGATTTTTAATTTAATCAAACGAAAAAACAATCATTCATTCTATAAATTTTTCCAATTCAAAAAATGACGAATTATTTCATTTTTTAATTTTTTTTTTGAACGAATAGAACAACAAATCATTTAGATTGGAATATATATATATATAATTACGCAAACCAAATTAAAACTTATTTTTCGAAACAAAAAACAAAAAATAAAATTACAAAAGCTTATTAAAGTTACAAAATGACGCAAACCTATTAAAAGAAATAATATATACACACACATAAAAAACTAAAACTAAAAATAATAAAAAATTGGAATATATATATATATATATATATATATATATATATATATATATATAGAGAGAGAGAGAGAGAGAGAGAGAGAGAGTGTGTGTGTGGAGTTCAACGGAAAACCACAATGCACCTGAAAACTTGTGAAAACCGCACTGCACCACCACAAATGCATCAAATTCCCCGTGAAATCCATCAAAATCACGTGTGATGCATCAAATTTCCCGCGTGATGTATTACCTTATTTACGATCATGCCACCGCGTTTTTCATGAAATGCACCAAATCGGAAGGTATGTCTAGGTTTCTATAGTTTTCAGGTGCATAGTGGTTTTCCATTGAATACACCCCTATGTATATATATATATATATATATATATATATATATATATATATATATATATATATATATATATATATATATATATATATATATATATATATAGGGAGGTTCAATGGGAAACCACCATGCATCTGAAAACTTGTGAAAACCGCACTGCACCACCACAAATGCATCAAATTCCCCGTGTGATGCATCAAAATCCCGCGTGATGCATCACATTATTTACGATCATGCCACCGCGTTTTTCATGAAATGCACCAAATCGGACGGTTTGCGTAGGTTTCCATAGTTTTCAGGTGCATAGTGGTTTTCCATTGAACCCACCCCTATATATATATAATATATATATATATATATATATACATATATATATATATATATATATATATATATATTGTATTTGTTTCCATTTAATTAGTAATATTAATATTTTTATTATTTTTTATATTTATTTGTTTTATTAAAATAAAAGGTTGGTAATTATTTGTAATCAAAATAGTCAAAAGTGTAAATATAAACAAGGGCAAAATGAGCATTTCAATTAAAGTTAATGGATAATGGACTAATTTTGAAAGTAAACATTGATGATAATGACCGATTTTACAATATTGAAAGTTCAGGGACTAAATTCAAAGTTTGATACAAACCACAGTGACCATTTTTGTAATTAACTCATTAAATAATATAGAAATATTAAAGTAAACATAATACGATATTATTAATATCATATTTCATAACATTTTATTTTTTGTTATAAACATTATATTTTATTTAAAATTGAATTTCCAAATTATATCAATAAAACACACATATATAATTAGAAATAAAAAGTTTAAAAGAATGTTAAAAAAACAATATTATTTAATAATATCTATATTTGAAAAGATAGATAAATAATATTTATTACAAATAGCTGTACTTTTTTGTATTTTAATTTTTTTTATAAAATTAATATATATATGATTTAATTTTAGAGTAAATTACAAAAATGGTCCCTGTAATTTGCATAAAACTTTAGATACAGTCCATGTGGTTTTAATTTTGCATAAATTGTCCTTATTTGCACTGTCTACTTGTATAAATGGTCCATCTGTCTCATATATTTTCCTAAATGACAATTATACCCTTTTCTTAAATAACAATATTGGTCTCTTTCTTTTCATGACTTTTGTTTTTGTTTTTAAATTTTAAATCTTAATTTAATAAATGATGATATTATTATTATTATTATTATTATTATTATTATTATTATTTAAGATGCATTTATTTTATATTAAAGTTATATTTTAACCTATTTAATTAATTTATTTTACATCTCTATTACAAATTTGATTTATTTATTAAAATTTTATTTATATTAGAATTCATTATTATAATATTTATATTTTTTGTATTTTGTATGTTTTTATCTATTTATTGCATTACGTTAACTATACCTTTTTAGTTTTAAAAAAATGTATACTAACTTATGATTTAATTCATTTGCATTTAGATATTTGTTACATTATTATTTTGGTTCAAACTTGACATTCTATTTGTTTTGATTTAGATATTTTGTTACATTAATACATTTAAGTCAAAACAAATAAACATGTTAGGTTTATATAGTTTTTTTTGTAACTTACAATTAAATCAAAACATATTAATATAACAAAATATTTATGTCATAACATATGTAATGTTATGTTTATATATTTTATTTGAAAGTTATAACCCACTTAAAACATGTTAATTTAATAAAAAAATTAATTATTTTATTATACTAATATGTTACGGATAAGTTTTTATTTATCTTACATTTCTTTATTATTTTTAATATGATTATATTGTTACATTAATACGATTTGAATTAATCATAATTTTTCTAGAAAAAAAATATAAACTTAGCAATTGCTTTAATTTGATTTTAAATTTTTTGTTAGGTTAATACGTTTAAGTTGCCTATAACTTTCAAGTAAAATATATAAACATAACATTTTATTCGTTACGACATAAATATTTTGTAATATTAATATGTTTTGGTTTAATTATAATTTACAATAAGCCTAACATTTTTATTTGCTTTGACTTAAATGTTTTAATGTTACAAAAATTTTAAATCAAAACAAATAGAATATTAAATTAATACCGAAATAATAATGTAACAAATATCTATAAATCCAAGTGAATTAAATCCTAAGTTTATATATTTTCCTTAAAAATGTATAATGAAATCAAAATATATTAATGCAATGAAATAAAAAAATGAAAACATACAAAATACAAAAAAAACATATAAATATTATAAAAGTTAAATCTAATAAAAATAACATTTAATAAATAAATTAAATATATAATAGAAACGTAATATAAATTAATTAATTTGGTAAAAGTATAACTTTAATAAAATTAAATAAATCTTAAATAATAATAATAATAACAATAAACTAATTAAATCATCATTTATTAAAATAAGATCTAAAAACAAAAAACAAAAAACCGAAATTAATGAATAGAAAGGACCAAAATTGTTATTAATAAAAAGGGTATAATTGTCATTTAGAAAAAATAATAAGACAGAAGGACCATTTTTACAAGTAAACAATGCAAATAAGGACCATTTATGCAAGACTGAAACCACATTGACTGAATTCAAAGATTTATTCAATCTACAGGGACCATTTTTGTAATTTACTCTTAATTTTATGTTTACATTGTATGCCTTTTATATACATTAATTTACTCTTAATTTGTAATGTGATATGCCTTTTATATACATTAATTTCTAACAAGTATTTCACATTCTGTCAACTTAGTTTACATTTTTATTTAGGCTCCGTTTGTTTTTGCTCTTTTCTATTTTTTGCCTCTACTCTTTGATTCGGTCAGACAAAAAGGATGGAATGTTGTTTTTTTTTCTTTCCAAATCAGATCTCTAATGTCTTATCGTGATCTGTTTAAAATAGATCTGAAAATTATCTTTAATCTGAACTCTGATGTCTATCTGATAACCTAAAGCTCCTCTCAGCCTCTCAAAATTTCCATCGCCTCTCATTCTCGGTTACTCATCAACTCCCTATCCCCTGATTCTTACTCCCCTCCGGTGATCATTGCTCCTCTCTTTGGGGCTCGTCCCTCGTCTCTCAAGTGATTTGCTCGCACTCGTCGCACCACGCATCTGCTTGCACTCTCCGCACCACACATCAGGTTTGATTTCAAAATCATTTATGATTTTATTAATGGGTTCGATTAACCGCGAGTCAATCTCGAGTTTTACAAGATTCCGAGTATTTTACAAGTTGTCTCGTCTTGTTCACACTCAGTGTTAAGGGTAGAAAAAGATACACAAGATGATGATAATTTTTATTACATATATTAGTTAAATTATCCATTATTTTTTGAGTTACCGTAAAAAAGACCATCACAATATCACATTTCTTCCACATCCAAAGTATGTTACGTCGTTACGATTACTTATGAATCGTTTCAGCCCACGTTTCAATTTGGGCCGAAATTCAAGGCCCATATCTGCCCACGTGTACCGTCAAACCATCGCAGAGAAACAGTCCGGTTCATTTCATAATTTGATCGAACCGCCGATAAAACCCATTTTAAGCCGTTGGATTACCCAAACTTCAGGCTCTTGCGATGATTTTGGGGAGTCTAGTTCATGTTCATCTTCCTATACTTCAAGGTTCAAACTCTTCACCATAGTTGAATTGTTGATAGTCACTTCAGAAGCTCGGTTGCTACATTTCGTGGTGTATGGTACAAGCTCCTTTTCCTTTTTCTGAACTTTCGTTTCTGTTGTTGTTGTTGTTTGATTTAGCATTGATTGGATGTGCATAGAGATTTGATTAAGTTTGCCCTTGTTTTGAGTTCTTTATAGATCCAATCTAATTTAGTTCTTATGTTAATTCAAATCAGATATGAGTATATTATTCTGATCTAGGAAAAAAATGGACCAATTGAAGTAAACAAAGAGATATATGTAGAAACCCTAGAGTTTTGTTGGATTGATTTAGCATTTCAACTAGGTACTTCTGTCTCTTATTTAGTACATCCAGACTCTAAGAAGAAGCAAAGGTTTAATTGGATCGTATAATGTGGTTTTCCCTAATTCAACATATTCATATAAATATCGTGTTTTCTTATTCTCTATATGCACTTTGAATGTGATATCACTCTAATATTTTTGGTTGTCATATTTTTGTGGGCATTTGAAGGATATACTTGTAAACTAAGTTAATTTTGATTCAAATCAGTCGGAATTTTTTTTTGGGGGAGAGGGATGCTTATGAAAATGAGGGTCTACTAAGTTTGGAGTTAACTTAACTCTTTATCATCTGAAAATGCAATGTAACATCATAGATATAGGTATTATGTTATGGTACTCTAGTCGCTCTACATGCATAGGATCTGAGTTACCCATCAAAGTGATCAGGTATCTTTTTTGGTCATGCTAATTAGTAATTTTAAGAACTTTAATGATACGTTTGAGGTTACCTATTAGTTATATTGGTTGATCTAGTATGTATTGCTATTTTGCTGATGAGTATATAAGTGTTATTGGCTTGGGGTAATATTACATATTAGTTATCTTTGTTGATCTAGTATGTGTGTGTATACATATGTATGTATGTATGTATGTATGTATACACACACACACGTATACATAATACATGCAAAACTTTACCAAAACTAGACCATACTTCTCTCGTTTGAGTTTTGTGTCTATACGAGGCACTTTTTTCAAATAAGGTGAGACCTGAGAAAATATCATGCTTTTACTTTGTTAAAATGGTGTGGAAAACCAACTAGCATCTTGTTACTCTTCTGAAAATGGTTTTACAAATTAGGTGAGTTAGATACTAATTCCTAGACATTTTCTCCACTTCATGGTTGTAATGTGATATTGACTACAATTCTTATCCCTACAACCATTCTTGTGAATAGAGAAAGCTAGCAATTAAGTCTTGTACCGTAAAGTTTATAAACATGATTATAAAGTTTGGAAAACATAGATTGGATCTTCTTTATTTCATTCACTTTCTTCTCATATTTGGTAAGACAGATTTAGATGCTGTCTGAATTCTGATTTGCAAAGAATTAACCAGGATTTTGATTTCATGAGATTTTATAAAACCCTTGGCTTATATGATTTTGAAATCCTTCAAGAGTTGGGAGGATTTTGAAATTCCACAATTTAAAAATCCTCCAACTTCTTGAAAGATTTCAGAATCCCGTAAGGCCATAAACCATAAAATTCCACAAAATCTAAATTCTGTGAGGTCTTTTGAAATTCAATAAACCAAATGGCACTTTAGACATATTTCCCTTCGTTTTCCTTCCTTCCTAACTTTTTTTTTTTGAAAATAAAAGGTTTTTATATTTCTCTTCACGAGTCTTCATCCTTCATATTTCAACTCGGTTGTTATTCTTTTTTCCTTCCAAAAGTTGGTTATCGGGCTGTTGGTCTAGTTCGGAACATAACCTTAAAATAACATCCATTGACAGAGGTTCAGTTTGACACAATGGTTTTCTTGAGGCCTTGACTCCTTTAGGGTCTGTACTCTGTATATGATATTATCCAATTTCGGATCATGTGTTATATTAGTAACGTTATAAGGGTTTTACACTTTGTTGATTCTGCTTCTCTGTTGGATTAAACGACTTATAAAGAGCAGCAGCATCTGACTCTAGTCACTAGAAAAGTATGCTTTGGTCTCCCAACAGCTTGCCCCTCATGTTTGCCTGTTTACATTTATCTGAATTCACCAAGGTTTTTTTTTTTTATAGTCTTGCTATCTTTATCATGAAGTATAATAACTAGAAATGGCTTTTCCATAGTCTTGCTATCTGTATTATAAAATGGAGTTATTGTTGTGAGTTGTGACATGATTACGATCACAACAAAGCTGATTATATATTTACTCTAGGGGTGGTCATAATATGAGTCAACTGAATAACCTGTTGGGTTACAGGTTATTCAGTTTCAGTTTGGATTTTGGGTCAAACTGAATACGAATCTGTTTAATGGTTTGATTTTGAGTTTGTGTGTTTTGATTAGACCCGTCCAAAACCTGAATAAGCATATTGTCAATTCGAATAACTGAAATTGTGTGAACTATTCAATTATTTTTTTGGTTATCTGATTAATATAATAAACACAATCCAAAAAACCTGAAGTTTGAACTCCATAATCAGGTAATCCGGATAACCAGCCAATAAAACTGAATATGAGTTAAGGTAATTTGGGTTGATCAGCATAACCACCCCTGGTTTACTCTAATAATTAGGCTTTCACGTGTGATAGTTGTAGTTGCCATGTAATTTTCTTTACTATATAGGATAATAACGCGATTACTTGTCACTTGATGAATATTTTCTTAAATTTACCCTACAACTGTGTTAGGCATCCATGAAGGGCATTCTTTCTCTGCGAAGGGCTGCTTTGTTGAGGCATCAAAATGGGAATATGGGACTAGGTGCTAGATTGTTTAGCACTCAGTCTGCAACAACTGCAAATACTGCACAGCCTCCTCCTCCTCCCCCTCCTCCCGAGAAAACTCATTTTGGTGGCTTGAAAGATGAAGACCGCATTTTTACCAACCTTTATGGTTTGCATGACCCGTTCCTCAAAGGTGCCATGAAACGTGGTGATTGGCATAGAACTAAAGATTTAGTGATCAAGGGTTCCGATTGGATCGTAAATGAAATGAAAAAATCTGGCTTACGTGGCCGTGGTGGTGCTGGATTTCCATCGGGTCTCAAATGGTCATTTATGCCTAAGGTATCCGATGGTCGTCCATCGTATCTTGTTGTTAATGCTGATGAAAGTGAACCTGGAACCTGCAAGGATAGGGAAATCATGCGTAATGATCCACATAAACTATTAGAAGGATGCCTTATTGCTGGTGTCGGTATGAGGGCTACTGCTGCTTATATTTACATTAGAGGTGAATATGTTAACGAGCGCCTTAACCTTGAAAAGGCCAGGAAAGAAGCTTATGCAGCTGGATTACTTGGGAAAAATGCTTGTGGTTCTGGATATGATTTTGATATACACATCCACTTTGGTGCTGGTGCTTACATTTGTGGTGAAGAGACCGCACTTCTTGAGAGCCTCGAGGGTAAGCAAGGAAAGCCCAGATTGAAACCTCCTTTCCCAGCTAATGCAGGTCTCTATGGATGTCCTACAACTGTAACAAATGTAGAAACTGTAGCCGTATCCCCTACCATTCTCCGTCGTGGCCCCGAGTGGTTTTCTAGTTTTGGGAGAAAAAACAATTCTGGGACGAAACTATTTTGCATATCTGGTCATGTGAACAAGCCTTGCACTGTTGAAGAGGAGATGAGTATACCGTTAAAGGAGCTGCTGGAGAGGCACTGTGGTGGAGTTAGAGGCGGATGGGACAATTTACTTGCAGTAATTCCTGGGGGTTCATCAGTACCGTTGCTTACAAAAAATATATGTGAGGATGTGTTGATGGATTTCGATGCACTCAAAGCTGTCCAGTCTGGTCTAGGGACTGCTGCCGTTATTGTGATGGATAAATCAACCGATGTTGTGGATGCTATTGCAAGGCTCTCGTACTTCTACAAACATGAGAGTTGTGGTCAGTGCACGCCTTGCAGGGAGGGTACTGGATGGCTGTGGATGATGATGGAAAGGATGAAGGTTGGGAATGCAAAGTTGGAGGAGATCGATATGCTCCAAGAGGTGACAAAGCAGATTGAAGGACACACAATTTGTGCACTCGGTGATGCCGCTGCTTGGCCCGTTCAAGGTCTTATTAGGCACTTTAGGCCAGAGCTCGAAAGGAGGATCAGGGATCGTGCTGATAGAGAGTTGCTCCAGGCAGCTGCTTGAAACAGGTTTCCTCTTGCAACTTTCTGTTTGTTTCAGTTACCATACAGTACATAACTCGACTTTGTTTTTACATAAATAGGTTGCAAACACCCCATTCCCTCCACACACACACACCCACACCCCCCCCCCCCCCCAAAAAAAAAAAAAAAACCGAAAAAAAGGAAAGTTTATGCAAAAAAAACCCTAAAAGTACAATTTTTTTCGATAAAGTCCCCTTTCATTTTTTTCCCCCTGATAAGCCACCCAAGTATCCAAATCTCATTAATTCTATCATTTTTACCTAAAACCGGTTACAAGACCGCATGACACCGGTCATTGCTGATGTGTACTTATAAACCTATTCTTACTTTTTTACACTAACCTAATTTACCATAAATGATGGTTTTTTGAAGGTTGCCTTAACATAAAATGTATAATATTTTTCGTTTATAAGTACACATCAGCAACGACCGGTGCCACGTGGACTTGTAACCGGTTTTATACCGGGTACAAGTTAAATATGATAGAACTAATGAGATTTGGATACTTAGGGGACTTATCAGGAAAAAAAATGAAATGACTTAATCGAAAAAACTTTATACTTTTATGGTTTTTTTGCATAATTTTCCCAAAAAAAACTGAATATTTGACATTTTAGTGTAATTACTTTCTTTTGGAGAGTAATCCTTCTTAAAAAAAAGTTTTTGAAAGAAAATGTTACTTTTGTTGTCACCTTTTTCACCTTGATTCATACCTATTGATGTCAAGTTTATTTTGTAGGCCAAACAATCTCCTGCCTTGCAGTTTGTGGAATAAATATGCAGAAATTTGTGGAATAAATATGCAGAAATACCCGAGACACCTGATAGAAAACAAAGAGCCTCCCTTTGAGCGTCATGATTAAATTTTAAGGTTTGTATTGAACTGCGATGAGATTGAAAATACTACCCTCTCTTTAAAGCTGGGGTAACTTTTGTTGTTTCCGTGTGTTTAAGGATACCAAAGACATCCTAATCGTTATTGTTAAACTTAAATTAGCCTTGTTCTTATGTTAATAAGCCGAAAGCAATTTACGCAACGTTGTAACGATACAACCAGAATATTTTTGAAGATTGAATCATTTGTTCTTATAAGAGTGGTACGAAACATTGGTGATTTGACCAGAACTTTGTGATCTCTTATTATCTATGATCAACAAATATGGTTGATTTTTTTTCAGTCTCATTTTTATAAGGTATCGATTTTATAAATTTTTTTTGGCATGAGCCGTTCTTATTTTTTGGCGAAGTATACCGTTTGGAATTGAGCAAAGCACGAGAAAAGGGAGAGCGTATGCTACCTACATGCATCCAAATGTAGCATGCGTGGTGACGGTGGTTAGGGGTTGTTTCGCTCGGCAACAGTGGTAGCAACGAGCGCTGTGGCGGAGGTGGTGGTAATATTTTACATTTTTTCACTTAAACTTGTAAGCCTAAACAATTCCATTATGTACAGTACACGCATCAAACGTTACTATTGCCGTTCACTAACCTACAAAACGCTCCCCTCAACGTATGCCTATCTTACAAATCTTGCTTCTAAAACTACTACTTTCATGTGAAATAAACCAAACAATTTTATTCAAGGAATCATTATTTTTACTCTTACGTTGTGTTCGGGTTAAAGGAAAGAAGAAGAAAGAAAAGGAAGGAAGTGGGAAAGAAAGCTTTATAACACAAATCAATCTTTTTTTTTTTTTTTTCTTTTTCTAATATTGAGAAGATGAAGTAGTGAAAAAATGATATATATTTCCATCCTTTCCTTTCCTAAAAGAATTTGCGGAACACAAACTTTGTGAAGTTTCTTCTGTTTTCCTTTCATTCACAGTGTCAAGTGGGGTTGTGGAACACACTCTGACCTAGCTGCAAAGCAAACATGATTTGAGTAACGTTTCATTTGTTCACAGGGTTTGTAATAAATAAATGTTCACAAATAATCCCACCCAACACAGAAAAAATAAATAGTGTTTAAGGATCAGCTTGATTCTATATGTTTTAATTGATGTTAAATACATGTTATAACTTTGTATCAGTTCAATTTGATTTTTGTAACATCTAAAAAATTATAATAATATTTAGAAAAGTGATTGCAATTTCAACAATCAAACCAACCATTTATTTAATAATTATATATAAAATTTGATTTTTTAGTAATTTCATGATTGTTCACTGATTAGAAATTATATTAAATTCAATATCTATCAAATATAATGAAAATAAATTCAAACAAGCTAATTTCAAACACACTAGTTTCTAGAGAGTGTACCACAGTTCTAACGAAACTATAACAAATTGAACTATATGGTATTGATATCGGGTTCGGTTTCAGTATGATTTTTACAATTTAACTTTTTTTTTTTTTTTTCCAGTTCATATTTATATTAAAAAAATAAAAAACAAAACAAAATCAATAAAACCAGAATTAAGGACCAAACCATAATAATCCAGTATGTTACAGTTATATGGATTCTCCGATTTAACGGTGTGGTTGTAATTTTTAGGTTGCGTTTAGCTAACGAAAGCTAGTCATTTATCAATTTCAGTTTTCAAGTTATAGTTTTTAGAAAAAACAAGGGATTATATAAAGTGATATTTGTAAAAAACCTTAAAGTTGGACGATTTTTGTGATTAAAACCCCCCATCATTTTTCATTGACTAAAAATTATCAAAATTAGTTTTTTTTTCGAAAAAATGACTTGCAACCTAAAAAAACCGGTTGCAATCTGC
Source organism: Centrapalus pauciflorus (assembly GCA_020465985.1). Classification (NCBI taxonomy): domain Eukaryota; kingdom Viridiplantae; phylum Streptophyta; class Magnoliopsida; order Asterales; family Asteraceae; genus Centrapalus; species Centrapalus pauciflorus. Next base: position 566,741 of record JAANYP010003435.1, read on the forward strand.
TGACTAAACATTCGTCTCTGACGAATATTCTTTTCAGCAAACTCACTTTTCTGTGTCTTATGATTCAAATTCACATTTCTTATTGAAATCTTTGTTAAGATTTTTGTGTTTTTTTGTTGGAATTTACTTTCTTGAGGAAATTCTGGTGGTCATTGATGGTTTGTCGACGATGACCTATGACTTTCACTCAATTACAAGCGGTAATATCCTAATTCCGTGAGATTTTGCCGGTTGGAGGTTTTTTGTGCAATGAAAAATAATTGAAGATTTTTGCATAAATATCCCTTATATAAAAAGTGAAAACTTGTTTAAATGATAAGTAATTATAAAATAAGAAAAATATGATAGGTAATAGAAAAGTAAGAGAGAGAAAGAGAGTAATATAAATAAATATAGGGTAGATTATAGATAAGTAATAGAGAAAATATGAAAAGTAGTTTTTTAAAAACTGAAATGAAAATTTATGAAATTGTTGTTAAGTAATAAGTCTGTCTTTTTTTTTTTATGAGATGAAAATTTTAAAGATTTTCGGTAAATAACTTTTACACTATCCTTCAAATTTTTAATAATATAAATGGGAAAAATAAAAAAGTCCTAAAATAAAATAAAATTAAACAAAATATGGCTGGGATTTTTACATATAATTTTTCTGGCTGTCCTTTCCCACCGTCCACTTCTTCTTCCTCAGTTCCTCTGGCCAATAATTACAGACAGGGACTGGAATTGTGTGTGTATCTGCTTCTTCCTGATGGCAATGGCGTCCCACTTAACCTCATTTCGCAAGGTTAGACCATTCTACCTTTCTATGCTACAAATCCAGTCGTCTTTGTTCCATTTTCGGCAAAAATCTACTACTTCTGTAGCTATGGATCAAGGTTTTGAATCGTATCGATGTCAGAATTCATCGTCAAATATTATGCACTAAATTTGCAAAATTCCTGTATAATGAGTAATATTATAGCAGCATAGCTAAGGATTTTTGTTGATATCTCTGTCGACTAAAAACAGCCACGGATTATACATCAATTTGACAAAATCGTGCTGATTGAATAGTTATATATCTAAGGATCCAGGTTTTTTTTCGGTTTATATTGATGTCGGAATTCTCTGTTTGATCAAACAGCCACAGATGGTGCAACATATCGTGTGCAGAAAGAAGGAGAAAGGACGAGATCAGAATTATCCCTATAAAGTCATCGAAGTTACGCCTCCGCCTAGAAACCTTGGCGTTCGTTGTTTTCCTCCTGTAAGTATCTTCATTTTGATCAAATTTCATAGCGTGATGTTTGAATTTCAATCCGCAAGCTTTTACTTCGACTCGAAATCGTAGTGCAAAGTGCGAGCTATTGGGGAAACTGTTCTATGTGTGAAGGGATCTCACTTATCAGGTTCTAAATTGATTAGAGAGTATACTTTTCCATTGGTAGTATTTGTGTAAAAAATTACAGAATTCAGGAAGGCCATATTTGTTCTAACAATTGAAAGAGAATCTGGCTTTTGATGACAATATGGTATGTCTGAAATCTGAATGAATTTTCTATACATACAATTTAGGACGCTGAAATTTGGTTGGGTAAAGTATGCCCAAGGTATTGAAATTCGCGACCTAAGATAACAGGCCATTGATGAAATGCTCGCATTTTGCACGGTTTACATTAGAAACGTAATAAAATATGAAAGTAAAAAACGAGTAATTTAGGGAACAATTGAAGACTGCACCTTAAATATAGAATTTTAGGTCCAAGAGTGGGTTTGCCACACCCATGATTCCACCTGGATGAAAATTCATGGCTGTTTGAAGTTGGTGTAATTTTGGTGTGCCTCCCACACATTCCCATTGTAGCATATATGAATCGGCTGATATTTTTATTTGCTCCTCATCAGATTTATATCACATATTAAGTAGAAAGTTTAGCAACCTGGTTCTGGAATCAGCTTCAGTTCTTTTGGAAAATCGGAGTGCCAATGTGCCATTATGAGTTAATTTGTTTATTCTGCCTTTTCTTATCTGAGTTCTGCTGACAATTTAGATGTATATATGTTTATAGTTCGAATAGATTAGATTAACTTCCACTGAACAAAGAACTGGATTGACATATCTTCTTACAGTAAAGGTATTTCTGCCTTTAGATATGCTGGTCAAATTTCCCGCGGGGGGTGGGGGGTTAGATGTGTGTTCTCAAACTGACTATTTTGGCTTCAAGATTCAGATTTAGAGAATCAGTTGGTTAAATTTAGGCATTCGTTAGATAATTTACATGTGTCTCAATGATCAGTTTTCTTGAATCAGAAGCATAATCACTTTTTACCAAACACATTGATTATTGTGAATTAAGTCACAATAATCACTAGACGTATATACAAACACCCCCTTATTGTATCAGTGTTTTTCAGTAGGACCTAAATAAAAACCTTATTATTGCATACAATTTACATATCTATGCTTATGGTTTGGTACTTTGATGGTTAGAAATATAGATAGTAATCAACAGTAGTTTTGGTATTTTCATGTAACTAAGTACAAAGGAATCAAAAGAATGGAACCACTTGGGTTTACAATCTTTTTTTTGTTACGTGATTATTGCCTTAATTATTGCAATGAAAAATTGATTTTAGCGGAAAACTTATTTCTTTGCATTCTTCATCAAAATGAAAAGATCCAAAAACATGGAAAGAGAATGAGTTCTCATTCTTCATCCTCCATATCAATATATATTTATGCATCATAATCATGATTTAAGAAAGTTGTAAACCCAAACAAGTCCATCCTCTCAATTTCTATTATTAAACATGTCTGATTTCTCTCATATGGCCTACTTTTCATCTGAAATGTTGTCTGATTCCCATCATTCTACCATTTGCAGTCATATATTTTTCATAGACTCCTGGTCATATTGATGTTATTTTCATGCTTTAGTTCTTGTTTGGTTCATTGGTGGGAATTTGAACATTGAAAAGGGGGACTACATGCAAGCTTTCTATGTATTTGATATTGCTTATGTCAACAAAAAAAGTCCACTATAGGATTGTCAATTCATATGGGAGGAATTGGATTGTTTGCCATTCAGGAATTTTTTTTTTTTTTTGTCCCTTCGATTTCTCCACTTAATCTTGTGGTATACACCAGCCTTTACTTGCTTCTTCTGCCCCATGATTTTCAACATATTTGAGTGTAATGATTTACATTATGTTATTATATCATCTACTTTCATTTCAGTGCAAGGATACATTGGAATTTACTAATTTCGAATCATTCTCCTTGACAAAGAGTAGTTATCTGTAAATTAATACTGAATTTGTTTTAGTTCTCTTGCTCTTGATTAACTATTATTCTTAGTAATCTGTTCTCTGATCTACGATTTACAAAAAGCATGCCGCACAAATGGCCTGCATTTAACCCATCTGGAATAGAGAAGTATGATTATAAACGGTAAGGCGGTATCTAGTCTTGGGCAGACCTAGATGGAAGTCTATGCATATCCTGATACAATTGTAGTGTAAAGATAAATAAAGGGTTTATTATGAAAAAAACCAACATGTTTTCACATTTTCGTCCCTCCATGTTATTTTTTTTCCATAGAAGTCCTCAAGTTAAATTTTTCTTTTTGGTTTAGGGAAATTTGAACATTAGAACCCGGTTTTGCAATTTTTAAAAACCCGATTTACTAATTATAAGTTATAACCGAGTTCTAGTGTCCAAATTTCACTAAACCAAAAAGAAAAAATTAACTTGAGGACTTTTATGAAAAAAATAACGGAGGGACGAAGACGCAAAAAACATGCAAACGTGTAGGTTTATTTCATAATAAACAATAATTTTTTTTTGTACCAATGGAAAATATTTATTATGACAGTATGTATCCTGTTGGTAGCACTACGATACAAGAGAGACTAAGGTTGCGTTTGGTACGAAGAAACGAAGAGAATGAAATTGTCTTAGTTTTCAAGATTTGTTGACAAATGACTATAACATACCAATTAAGATTTGACACATAGATTGAAGAAAAAACAAGACAATCTCAATTCTCTTTCTCTTGTTTTGATTCTCTCCATGTTGAAGAGAAAACTAAAGAAATGATATTTACACCAAAAACCAATTCTCCATCATTCACTTGAGAATTGATGGTGACGTCTGATGAAAAAATAAGCTTGAAAATCAGTTCAATTCCATTCTCTTCATTCTCCGTAAGATGATGGAGGGTGCTGATGGTGGTTTCTTTCTCTAATTACTGAGTTTGGTTGCTCAGATCAGTGAAAATTTATCATTTGGTGGTCAAGCACATATATGAATGTTTCTAGTTATTTATTCGGTTTTTTACCGGATAGGTGGATCAGTTTGGAATTTTTGATAATTCGTTACTATGTTGGCATGCCCATATCTTGAAAAATAAAAATAGAACTTGAATATATGTTTGTGTGTATGATAACATCAGCCGCATTTCTGTTTATTGGCAGAACTTGCAATGTGGAGATGGTGTGACAATCGAAGGGCAGAATTACACGATCTCAGCAGTAACACACAGGTACCAGCTTCGAAAAGGTAAATATGAACCTAGTGAGAAGAGGCTCGATGTACTCTCCACTGGTAGATACATTTTGAATTTATATTTGGAAAACCTTTTAGAACAATCTTAAAAATATAAATTTCTATTTTTTTTTTCCTCCTGTCAAATGAGTAGTGTCAAGAGGTATTGTTATTGTCTACAAAAAGATGTAAATTTTAAGTACCTGTGATGTGAAAAAAAGTTTGGCTTTTAGGTTGGATTAAAGCAATGTACAACTTTACTTCACCATGTACAAGTGGCTATGGTAATTATGACTATGAGTTTTATCATTTTTTATCTTGAATATTGGTTTAGAAAAGTGGGACTGTGTTATCCACCATTTGCATTTCTTAAAATTTTATCAAAGAATTTGCATTATCTTTTATGAAAAAATTTGCTAATTTGAAAAATGCAAGGTAATTGGGATTTAAAATCCTAGGGGGGAGGCTGGGTTTTAAAATAACAAATAAGGAAGAGATTTAAGAAATCATGGATTTTAAATTTTTACTGAAATCTGCGAACCAAACACAGGATTTTAAATACAAATCCCAGTGAATATCAGGAAATTCGCGAACCAAACGCCCCATTGGGGTGTGCAAAGGTCCAAAACTACATGATCCCAAACCAAAAATAGGAAAGTACTGAAATTGAGAATCAAACTGGATAGTATGAGTTTCGGGTTTTTCCAACTTTTACGATGGAAGAAAATACAAAGCTAATTGGACTGGACCAAACGAACAGAAACCAAAAATGGAAAAGGCTAGAACCGACATTATGAGAACCAAACCGAAAGGTACTATTCCTTTTTGGTTCAGTTTGATACAACGAGTAAGTTTTTCAATACAATCTCGAGCTTTTGCACACCAACTCTTGATTTTATCTCAATGTCCATGAATGATAATGCGTCACTTATGACTGTGTACTTGCTCTCCAGTTATGTCTGTCCTTGATTTTAATTGATATTAATCGAGTCTTTTATATATTTTGAATTATATATTTATTGATATTTATGTCCTTGTTTCTCAAGTTGATATCAAAGAATCAAATAAAACTAAAAGTTAATTTCTCTTGTTTTTCTCTACTTAAATTTGGAGAATTCAATTTAATTTTTTGGTTTGTGTGTTCTCAAGAAAGTTTTTGGTAGAGTGACTTTGTAAGAAATAAAATGAGAAAACTTAAAATGTTTTTTAAAGTTTAAACTATTAACTAGAGAATTGAACTTCATTCTATTTTCACATTTATAATGTTCACTCATTTTTTTTTCACTTTTTACCGGTGTAACAAGAGAAATAATTTCTAATGTTCAATTAATTTTCTATATTCTCAACTTAAAGATTAAGAAGTATAAGTTTCTAAAATATATGAGTGATGGTACCATCCATTTTTTTTCTTCTTTATTTGTGATTCCACATTATCTTATACGCCTAATTAAGAGCATCAACAATGATAATTTTGGAGGTCCTTATTCGATCTCTCTACCATCATCGGTCGGACCACCTACCAAGGTTATCGAAATCGCGATTTAAATCGTAGGATCGTACGATCCTACGATCCCACAAGTGGATTTCGATCACGATCGCTAGTAGGATCGATTTTGGGTAGGATCGTAAGCAAGATTGTAGGATCGTTAGTAAGATCGTAGGATCGTTAGGCCCCTCCATCTAGCCGCATATTTTTTGAATCCAAGGTACCAATATAATACTGCTCATGACTGTGATTCTTGTTTCATCAGAGCGGCACTATATACTTGCCTTGAAAGAATGGGTAGGAAATGACTCTCTTTTGTTTATGATACAATACTGTGATATATAATATTTAATTTCGGTAGGATCTTACGATCCCGATCCGATCCTACGATCCCGATCTTCCAATGACAAAAACGATCCTAGGTAAGATCTCGATCTTGACAACATTGCCACCTACAATCGCTTGGACTTTCACCATCATGAGACCCCTTCTATCTCCTTTCTGCAAAATCCCAGTCCATTAGCTCAATTCGCACTTTCATTGGAGGACCACATGGATGACATTGTGCTTTGCCGCTCGGACTGCCACGTCCATGACACTCCTCGCCATGTCGGATCTATAACTTCTCCAAAATCTCGAATGCATATTCTCTAAAACTTTTGGGCCTTTTGGCATGTTGATGCGCTGCTGCCTGGTCTAAAATAGTAAAATGTCACATAAAACACCTTAACCAGGATTTGGAGTAGATAGCAATCCAAACAGACACGGTTTAACTAATATAATAATACCATACAACTATACAAGGAACATATGTCATATTTGGCCGAAAACGCTAGTAGTATTAGTAACTTGAAATCAAATGTTATAATAAAAAGTGAGCTATATATGATAGTTGGTATGTTAGTTTTGTACGTAAAATGTAGTCTCTAATTTCATTTGTAGAGAGTTACAGATCTTGGTTTTGACAGTAAGGTTTTAAGATTCTCATTGTCTCGAGTTCTTTTGTGATGATTTAGAGTTGATATGAGGGCCTAGGTTTTTTTTTTTTTTTTTTTTTTTTTTGTGATTCTATTTGGCCAGGGGATGATATTCAAAATTTGATAATGGTTTCGTTTTTCTTAATTTTATGACTTGGGTTCTTCGAAATCAGTGGCAGATCTAGGAAATCTTTACGTTGGGGGCATAATGTATAGGTATGTTCATCGTTTTCATTACGAGGATCCTTATCAGATCTTGTTCTTCCATTTATAAATTTTCAAGTGATTCAACTAATTTAACCGTAACAATTTATCAATTAATTTAACCAACTAAAAGACTCTAATAGTTAATCTAATAACAAACATTCACATATATGATTTTAGGGATTCCAATTTAACTTTAAATGAACATATGACCACATATGATTTTAACCCATTAAGCATAAACCTTTATCCTAAATCAGTGATGTTAATGCTTAAAATAAAACAAAATAATAAGTATATATTATATAATTACATGATTTGTGAGCGATCATAATTCTGTTTCTTGGACCTAAGGTTTATTTAATCTAAACCCTTTTTATTATTGGCTGAGGGCCTTCTCTTCTAAGAATTGTGGGCTTCCTCTTAAATGGTTTGTGAGATTACAAGTACATAGCTTAAAATTACATTAAAATTAAGCAATTATTACCAAAGCATTGTCCCCCCCTTTCGAACATGTGTATCCGCCCCTCTTCAAAATTTGATCGTTTTGGTTTGTACAATTGAATCAAAGTCTCTTGTTTTCCTTCAGCAATTATAATGTGTTTTGGTTCTTGGTCATTCGAGTTTTCAATGTCAAAGTTGGTTCAAGAAATGGTTTCTGTAAGACGAGTTCTTGTTTTGGTCGTTATTATGTCACTTTGGAATATTTTGTATTATTTAGGTTGTTTAGATTTCTTGATATGTGTTTTGGATTGAAATATAATGTTCGTTTTTGGAATGGTAGCTTGTTGGTTATTTGGATGTCGGGATGTCTTCTATAATTCCGAGAACATCGATAATGACTTGGCCTATTATTTCATAACAATTAGGCTTTGTATAATTCTGTTTCAATTATAGTTGGTTGTTTGTAGGTGAATCTAGGGGTGTGCAAAATAACCGAACCCGAATGACCCACCCGAACCGAATCTTAAACGAGTTATTTGGGTCGGGTTATTCGGTTTTTAGTTTTGTTAATCGGGTTAAACGGTACCCGAATAATATATTCGTTTCGGGGATCGGGTAGAGTTCAAGTTTATTCGGGTACCCGAATAACCCGTTTACTTATTAAATTCCTAGTTTTAATTAGAATTAGGATTGTTTATATATAAAAATGTAAAGATTTAAATACCCAAACAATTTAACCCGTGTACCCAAATTACCCAACTCATTTAACACGTTTAAACTAATTTGCAAAGCATTTTATTTTTTATATCAAAACCGAATAACCCGTTTAACCCAAACCGATTAACCCGATACTCATTTAACCCGAAACCGATTAACCCGTTTCCTTATTTAATTCGGGTTAGGGTTCGGCTAAAGAACCCACACTCTCAAACCCGAATTACCCGATACCCATTAAATCCGCCCGAATAACACCCATAGGTGAATCGACTTTTCTGTTTTCTTTGGTGCAACGTATTGTACAGGAAAACCATGTCATCGATTTAGAATTGGGTATCTAGTAGTCGTTTAAGGATAGTTCAGTTAGCCATGATTTTGGGTTTTTAATTCGTCAATCGTTTTGCGTCGATTATTAGTATTTTTCCTGAGTTTTTGGCTTTGGATTTGGTTGTTATGGGTCTAATATCAACTTGTGGACGAGTCTCATATTTGTTTAAGTTAATCCTATATGTTTCCTATGCATTTTTTTGTTGTAGCAATGTTTTAAAAAATCATTTACCTTTAAATAACTTTTTAATAATTAAATCTATATCTATATATTATAATAAATGAGAACAACTCTTGTCACGTGTCAATCTCCTGATACACAACTTTCTCATTTTCCCGCTCTTTTTCCAAAAATATAATTAATATTAATTTAAGTAACATGCATGTCATTTAATTGATTTAATTAGAATTTATGATTCAAACTTATTAAAAGTTTTCAAATTAACAATGTAAAATAAAAAATGTAAAAATAAATAAAATAATGAACTTCAAGTTTAAATATCTCAAAAAATAAAAAATCTTAAAAATTGATAAAATAAAAACTTCAAATTTAAAATTGAAAATAAGTTTTTTAAAAGCTCTATAAAATAATAAACTTCAAATTTAAATATCCGAAAGAATAAATAATTTTATGAAATAAGAACTAAAAACCTTAGTATATAATAATTTTGAAAACAAATTTTGTTTTCAAATCTTTATGACACATTATATTAAAATAATCATTCAATTTTTTAAATGTATTTTACAATTTAGATTAACATACTTCAAAAAAATTAAAAAGATAAATCAATTACCATTTAAAATTAATTTTGTTGATTTCTATGAGATTGATGATAACACAACAACAAATAAAATAAAGTGAACGTTCAACATTTTTGAGTCAGTAATAAAAAGATAACAATTGAATTGAATCACATATGTAATAACCATAAAATAGTATATTTAAATCAATAATTCAAACATTTTGAATAACATCTTAACTGTTTTTTTTTACTTAAACATTGACTTAGAGTCGTCATTATTCACCATTGACTCAATGATTTTGTCCGTGTGTCATATTTTTATTGGTTTTTATTGTATCTTAATTTAAAAAAGGATTCCTAAGAGATCACATCTTTTTATAAATATTTAATTGATAACTAATTTGTTATATTAATCCATGTAACACATGGGTATTAACCTAGTTAAGAATAAACAAACAACCTTATTAGTTTCAACTAATGTTTCATGTCCAAATTTATCAATTGGATCTGTTGGGAAATAGTTTAAGTAGGTTCAAGCTGTTAGTTAGACTTCTCAAACTGTTAGTAGAGTTTATATGTAAATCCAAAGTTCATGCTGCTAGTTGAAGAAACTCGAGCTGCCAGAGTAAATCAACTCGAGCTGCTCTGTTCAAGCTGTCAAGTGATTCAAGTTGCTCAACAGTTTCACAAACAGAAAGTGCTGATTTTCAGGAAAAGATATCTACACGAAGATTCCAGCATATCTACTATCACAGAAGTCATAGTTCTTCAAGGAAACATATCAAGAAGCAATATATATACATGGAATAGGTCTTTCTATTGTATAAGAGTTTTCTGCATATTCGAGTCTGTAATTGCTTTTTGTTTAAGTTTTCATAAGCCTCTAAGGTTGTAAAACCCTAAGAACAGTCTGTGTTCTTCGTCTAATCAAACAGATTAGAGGTGATTGTAATCATTGAGATCAGCAATACAAGCAGTCTTGATTATTTATTGTGTTTATCTGCTATTAATTCTGAAAGCTTTTGTTAAAATAATTAAGTGTTATTCCGCAAACTTCTTAATTAAACTTTGATTCAAAGCAAGATTATTGATTTATACTCTGATATATTCAAATCAGTTAGTCTTGGTTAATTAGTTTTAGATCCTGACAAGTGGTATCAGAGACAGGTTTTTCTTTGTTTTTCAAAGTCGAAAACTTTCTTTTACATTTTTAATCTTTTGCAATGGAATTTGAAAATAGCAGCAGTGGATCTGGGCAATGACTCAAAGTGCCTATGCTCAAGCCCACTGAGTTTGAGATGTGGAAACTCAGGATTCAACATCATATCCAATTTATTGACTATGCCATATGGGAAGCTGTTGAATTTCCTCCTGTAGTTGATCCAGAACTTGATGATGAGGGAAAACCAGTCAAAACCCCTCCAAAAAGTGAACTTGAAAGGAAGGCTAGAATGAATGAAGTGAAAGCTCTTACACTTTTACAAATAGCCATTCCTAATGCTTATCAACATCAGTTCAAAAAGTTTTATACTGCTCATTCTCTTTGGAATGCTTTAGAGAAAAGATTTGCTGGTAATGCCAGTACTGAAACACCCATACAACTAATACGAGTATTTCGATACCATTATACGTTAATTTATACAGAGTACTTGCGGAAATACGATCAAATTAAAACTTTTGCAATTAATAATCATAATCGTGATTCCAAACACTTTGCATAAGACACAACAGAGTGTCGGGAATCACAGAGCAAGGTAACTGGGGTTACAAGATTAAGTTATCAATTTAGTTACAAACGAATTAATAAACAGTGACTAATTCGCGTAAGTCCAAAAATGGAAGTCTGCTACTCCCGCCCCAATTATCCACAAAATATTGAGCTCCTATCCGAGCTCCAAATGATATTTAACAACTCGGGCCAGCCGGGCCTTTGCCCTTAACGGATCCTGAAAAGAAATAACAACTATCGGGTAAACAACAAAGTTGTTTAGTGAGATTCTAGATTAAAGTACCATGCGATATATGAATGATGCCATGCAATGCCATGAATGCGACTAACAATTTTGGAGGCCAACTAATGGCTATAAGCTACCACATTGCGGTTACCATACACAAGCTTACCGTACAATGGGTTTACAATCTACTGCTCGATTACCACACCACAGGCATATCGATATGCAGTTTACAATGATGCCATACGATTACCACCACAGGCTTATCGTTTTACAGGCAATAATGGTTACCACACTCAGGCTTACCATTATGATTCCGCTGGGTTACCACACTCAGGCTTACCGTCTCGGCGGAGAGGTCAAACGAACGATCAACAACTTATCAACCGAGTGATAAACAATAATTATGATGTATGTGATGGCAAAGCATGAAAATGACAATAATGATACGAAAGCAGTAACATACAATTCATGATATGCATGCAAATACATTAATGCTAGAACTCACAGTGATACACAATACGCTCTCGGCCTCAAAACCGAGTTATAATCGTCAAGGTAAGAGTGATAGTCTTCACGCGACTTAACCCGTCAAAACCCCTACAAGTAGGTTCATAATATAATATTTATAAGTCTCACCGCTTACAATTTCTCAATTTTGATCCGGACATATTAGTCGTAAAACCTAATTAATTTTCGGTATCGACCAACATAATTATTTTGGCCTAATTATCCTTCACAATTGGGAATATAAGCTATTTTGGTGCCTGATCCCGAGGACTAATTAAAATTACAATTTCTGGCCGGAACTGGGCTCACGTTCCCATCCGAATTCGGATCAGCACCAGCCGGACTTCGGATCATCCGAGTTCGGGTCAGGGACCATCCGAATTTCGGACCAGCTCGTCTGAGGTACGGCCCGAACTCGGTCCTAGGCACATCCGAATTTCGGACCTACACATCCGAATTTCAAGCCATCCGAATTCGGATCAGGGACCATCCGAATTTCGGATCCCTTCCAACCGAAGCAAGGTCCGAACTTGGTTCAAACCACATCCGAATTTCGGACCAACCCATCCGAATTCGGATCCCATGTCATCCGGATCCTTTAACTTAGAAATTTTCTTTCAAAATCAAGGGTAACTCGGGTGCAGGTCTGCACTTTTGTCCCTTCGGATTTAATGCTCAAAACTATCAAAACTTTTCATATTTATTACAAACGGCTTGGGGTCATTCCCAAACATATATATATACCCTTTATAACACATTTTAAGCCGTCAAGAACACCATTTTATTCCTTTTGAATCATCAAGAGTTCATAAACTCCATTTTCGGGTTTTTGAGCTAAAACCCATCAAATTTCATAAAACTTGAAAAATATGTTTTACAATGATGATTCTAACTATATTTCGTTATCATAACTCAAGATCTAACGATTTCTCCATAACATTCACAAAAACCCATTTGGGTTTCTCATCTTCTTCAAATGAAGATGGAGAGGAGAAGAACATAAATAGTAAGATTCATAAATAAGAGTGGTACCTCTTGAATTTTTCGAAACCAACAAGAATCTTCAACAAAGTTGGGTTTTGGCTTCTTCTTCTTTTTTCTTTTCTCTCTTTTCACTCTATTTTGAAGTTTTTGAAAAATATGAACACACACACTTGGTGTGTGTGTCTGCGTGGGTTTAAAGCAAGGAAAAAGAAGACTTTCTTCTTCTTTTCTTTCCTACCCATAACTTTCACATATTAACCAATCACACCCTAGAATTATTTGAATTTCTTTTAAAGTCCCCACTACACATTTAAAACATGTATGTATAATAGTTTCCAACACCATCATTTATATATATATATATATATATATATATATATATATATATATATATATATATATACACTACAAAATTAATTAATATTCCAATTCTCGAAATTCTTCACAATGAATATTATTTATTGATTATCTTAAATAATCGGGCCGTTACAAGTACCAACAGAAATCAAAAGGATCTTTTGAAACAGCAGTATGAGAACTTTTCTGGTGGCAAAAATGAAAACCTTACTCAAATCTTTGACAGGTTTAACAAACTGATAAGTGAATTAGAAAGTGCAAAAGTCAGCCTGGATCAAGATGAAGTCAACAGAAAGTTTCTCAGATCTCTTGGAGAAGAAAGGACAGTTTATGCTGCCCAATGGAGAACAAAAGACACTCTTGATGAGATAGAACTGGATGATCTGTACAACAGTCTAAGAGTGTTTGAGACTGAGATTGATGCTAAAAAGAAATCTTTTTCTTATAATCACAATACTGCTCTTCTGTCTTCTGAAAAATCTAATAGCAGTGATTCCTTTTCAGGTGGTGATAGCAACTCTACTGACGCTCACTATGAGGCTTTTGTGGCCAATGATGGATTGTTTGCCCTAAATACTGAAGATTTAGAACAAATTCATCCAGATGATCTTGAAGAGATGGATTTAAAATGGCAACATGCAATGCTGACCATGAGGGCCAAACGGTTTCTTAAAAGAACTGGAAGGACCAACTTTCAAGCTAAAACAGAAGGCAAACCAGCCTTTGATAAGACAAAAGTTGAGTGCTACAAGTGTCATAAGCTTGGTCACTTTGCCAGAGGATGTAGATCTCAAGGAAAACAGTCATCAAGGACTCCACAGCCCAATCAAACATAATCATCAACAGCACTTGTCTCTCAAGAAGACAATGTGTTTGATTGGAGTGATCAGACAGAGGAAGAGTTTCAAAATCAAGCTCTGATGGCAGAAACATCAACTGTCTCTTCCACTGAACTACCAGCTGAGGTAAATTCTAAACTCTGCTCTCAATCATGCAAGAACATGGTTATAAAATACAGAGATCATAATGAGAGCATGTGCAAAACTCTAGCTAAGATGGAAGAAAGGAGATATGAATACATGCAAGCCATAGAAGATCTTGAAAAACAGATCAATGACTATAAGGACAATGAGATTCAAATGGGACATGATAGAACATATCATGAGTGGGAGAAAAAGGAACTATATAAGAAAATAGAATCCCTAAATAAAAAGGTAGAAGAGACTGAACAGAAGGTGTTAGAGGCTAATAAGAAACTAGAATCTGTTAACATAGATCTAGGTAACTTCAAGTTGGCAAATCAAAAGCTGGAACACCTAATGGAAGTCCAATTCAAAGATAGGGTAAAATCTCAAGTTAATCCCAAAGAAGGCATAGGATACAGGGCTACTCCACCTCCGTACAACAATAAGTACATTCATCCAATGAGTGAAGTTGCTGATAGACTTGTCAATGAACCATTAGATGAGTCTATGACTATTGTAGATCCTATCCTTGATACCAGCCCTGAATCTAAAGAAGATCAGATTCAAAACACAGAGTGTGAGTGCACAACAGCTGAGAAGGCACATAAAACAATGAGTGCACCCATAGAGATCCAAGCCCCCAATAAGAAAGGAAAAGAGAAGATGAGTGTATGTAATGTTGCTCCACAAGTTTCTGTACATTCTAACTGTAACACTGCATCTTCTTCAAAGAATAATAAAAGGGGTAAAGATGTTCTAGTCTGCACATGCCAAAAGCATGGTGTTCAAAAGTTTCCCAAACAACAGCAGGTAAGGGGAAATAAGAGGAACAAGAACCAGAAATTGTCAAATAAATCTGGTTCTCCAATTCAAACAGTCAAAAGGTGTTTTCACCGTGGAAGGAAGAATCACTTGGCTATGGACTGTTTTTATAAACCAACTGTTGCAAAACAGACTGTAATTCATAAAAAGTCAAGTCCTATTCATGGAAAAACTTCAAAGGTGAAATCTTCCACATCAGTTCCAAAGAAAACAGTTGATCACAGGCTTTCAAAAGTTAATAAAAAACAGTCCACACACCAAAAACAAGTTTTGGCAAAGCCTAAATTAAGTTTTAAACAAATATGGTGTGTCAAGGACAAATCTTCAGACCAAACTGCTGATGCAAAAGATCAGACTGCTAAGCCAAATTCTGAAGCTGTTAGTGCAAATTCTGAAGCTGTTAGCACTAAAACCACAGATCAGACTGCTAAGCATCAATCTGGAACTGCTAGTGAATCATCTGAGACTGTTAGAAGAAAAGATGATCAAAATACCTGGCTACCTCATATAATCACTAAATACTCTCCAAAAACTCCATCAGTAGATCTCACAAAATATAAAAAGTAAAAAACAGTGTTTAGTTATGTCAATATACAAGGCCAACCCAAAATCAATTTGGTTTGGGTTTACTCCACTGCTGACTAAGCTTTTATTTGTGCAGGGCAACCATAGGTCACCTCATAAAACAAGATGGCATTTGGACAGTGGATGCTCTAGGCACATGACAGGAAATTCTGAGTGCTTGTCAAATTTCAAAGGCTTTGATGGAGGATTTGTTGCATTTGGAGGCAATTCAAAAGGAGGTAAGGTAACAGGTAAAGGTACTGTTAATGCAGGCAACATGATTTTCCATGATATTTTGTATGTTGAACAGCTTAAGTATAATTTATTAAGTGTCTCTCAAATCTGTGACAAACAAAACATTGTTCTGTTTACAGATTCTGAGTGCATTGTCCTTTCAAAAGATTTCAAAATTTCTGAAAATCTTGTTTTACTAAGAACACCAAGAAAGGACAATGTTTACTGTCTGGACACAGATCTTTTATCTAAATCAAATACTTTAAGCTGCTTGATATCCAAAGCATCATCAAATGAGTCTGCCCTTTGGCATAGAATGATGTGTCACATGAACTTCAAGTCCATGAATGTTTTAGTCAAAAAGAATCTGGTAAGAGGCTTACCACAAAAGGAGTTCATATGTGATGATCATTGTGTAGCATGTCTTAAAGGCAAGCAACACAAAACTTCTCATAAGGCCAAAGAAGTAAATTCAATCTCATCTGCTCTTCAGCTGCTTCATATGGATCTATTTGGTCCAACATCTGTTTTGAGTTTGAATAAAAGGGCTTACTGTTTAGTTATTGTTGATGATTTCACCAGATTTACTTGGGTTTACTTTCTTAGGTCCAAAGATGAAACTGCTGAGCTAGTTAAGTCTTTTATCCTTAAGATAGAAAACCAATCCAACTCAAAAGTTAAGGTGATAAGATCAGACAATGGAACTGAATTTAAAAATCACATTCTAAACAGTTTCTGTGAGTCCAAAGGCATTGCTAGACAAT
The DNA here is from genome assembly GCA_020465985.1 of Centrapalus pauciflorus. NCBI lineage: Eukaryota > Viridiplantae > Streptophyta > Magnoliopsida > Asterales > Asteraceae > Centrapalus > Centrapalus pauciflorus. Next base: position 583,316 of record JAANYP010003435.1, read on the forward strand.
ATAGCGCACCAAGAACACCACAGCAAAATGGTGTAGCTGAAAGAAAGAACAGAACTTTAATTGAGGCTGCTAGAACAATGTTAGCTGATTCAAATCTGCCAATGACTTTCTGGGCAGAAGCTGTTAATACAGCCTGTTATGTTCTGAATAGGGTTCAGGTTGTCCAATCACAAGGGAAAACTCCCTATGAGTTATTCCATAACAGAAGTCCCCTAATAGCTTTCTTCAAGCCTTTTGGATGCCCATGTACTATTCTTCACACTAAAACTCACTTAGGGAAGTTTGAAAGTAAGGCTGAAGAAGGATTCTTTGTAGGATACTCAAGTTAAAGCAAAGCCTATAGAGTATACAATAGTGTGTCTAAAACCATTGAAGAAAGTGCCAATGTTGAATTTAATGAAAATACTGCAAATATCAAAGGCACTGGTCCTGATTGGTTGTTTGACTTAGATTCACTAACAAATTCTCTGAGTTTTGTTGAGTATACTGCAGAAGCTGATGCTAACAAGATTGAAGCTGCCAACACAAATTCTCATGCTGCCAATACAAATTCTCAAGCTGTTGGCACAAAGTTTCAAACTGCTGCAGATTCAACAAATTGGGATGAATACATCACTATACCACTTCTGCCTTGTGATCCTCCAGGGGTCATGAATGCTCAACATGATACAAATCCAGACACTGAAGTGCCACTCCCAAGTCCTAAGAGCACAGCTCCACTCCAAAGGGAACCAGTCCCAGATTCAAGTCAAGCTGTTACTGAAACTGAACCATTCACTGGTCCTGATAGCGATGATACAAATCTTGGATCCTCTTTTCAGATAGAAAGAGAGCCTACCCTCAGAGTTCACAAGTATCATCCTCTCAATCAAATACTGGGTGATCCAAGTACTCCTGTACAAACAAGGAAGATGGTTCACAATGAGACTGCTGCTGAACAAGCAGTTCCTGAATTCAGTCTAGCTGCCTTTGAGAATGCATGTTTCATGTCTCAACTAGAACCTAAAAAGGCATCAGAAGCATTAAAAGATTCATCCTGGATTGAGGCAATGCAAGAAGAGCTTCTACAGTTCAAGATTCAGAATGTATGGACTCTGGTAGATCTTCCTAAAGGTAAGAGGGCAATTGGTACCCGATGGGTGTTCAGAAACAAGAAAGATGAGAGAGGGATAATCATCAAGAATAAATCAAGGCTAGTAGCACAAGGGTACACTCAAGAAGAAGGCATAGATTATGATGATGTATTTGCCCCAGTGGCAAGAATTGAAGCCATCAGACTATTCTTGGCCTATGCAAGCTTCAAAGGTTTTAAAGTGTATCAAATGGATGTGAAGTCTGCCTTTTTATATGGGACAATTGAAGAAGAGGTCTATGTGTGTCAACCTCCTGGTTTTGAAGACTACAAGTATCCAGACAGGGTTTACAAGCTGGACAAGGCTCTCTATGGTCTCCATCAAGCCCCCAGAGCATGGTATGACACTCTGTCATCATACCTTCTACAGAATGGATTCAAGAGAGGCACTCTGGACAAAACACTTTTCACTAAGTCTATCAAAGCTGAGATTCTGCTTGTCCAAATTTATGTTGATGACATCATCTTTGGCTCAACAAATGACTCTCTGTGCAAAGAGTTTGAAGCTTTAATGCACAAAAAGTTTCAAATGAGCTCAATGGGAGAACTCACTTTCTTTCTGGGATTGCAAGTCAAGCAGAAGCCCACTGGCCTTTTCATAAGTCAATCAAAGTATGTGAAAGACATACTAGAAAAGTTTGGGTATCAAGACACAAAGGTTGCAAACACTCCAATGGATCCTCACAAGCAACTCCATACAGACAAAGATGGCATAGATGTAGACATACATTTATACAGATCTCTCATAGGATCACTCATGTATCTAACATCTTCTAGACCTGATATAGTGTTTGACCATTTTATTCCCATTTTCACCATTTTGCACTTTTCACCCCTCAACTTAACCGGTTTCATAAAATACTGATTTACTCTTAAAATTATCATTAATAACTTTTAATTTCTTAATACTCCATAACAATGGTTCCGAGTTCAATTTTCTTAAAATAGCAACAAACTTTCTAAATATCCAAAATACATAATAATCGCTCAAATTTCAACTTAAATATATATTTTTCCACTTAATTAACCAAAATACAATAAAATAAATCCGAGGATGTTACACACCCCCAGGACCCCAACCCACTCCTCATGATACACAACCTTCTTCTGATCCTTTTGAACAGCCACCACCCCCACTAAAATTTCTATATAAAAGGAAAAAGGGACCAGGAGCTCCTTCCTCCTCAGCCCTAAGACAAGAGCCTCTGCACAGAATATCCAAAGGGAACCAATTGAGGACACTCCCATCCTCACTCAGGAGGTGAACATCTCTTCAGAGACTGTTCATATGGGTTCTGTGGCTGACACTACTGATGTCTCTGCACAAGAGGCACAGGACAGTGCCAACATCACCAAGACCACGCCCATGGCAACAGCAAGTGTGCAAACACAAGCTGGAAGTCCCCAGAACCAAGAACAGAGGGGCCCAGAGGTTTCTACTTCTGGTATTCATGCCAGTGATAGATCACAAGCACCACAGGTGTTTACTGATCTTGAGGCTAGTCTGCAACTAATGCTCTTAACGGATCCCAAGATGAAACCTGTTGTAGCTATGCTGGAATACCAAAAGTCCATCATTGCTGCACAGGGTGCACAAATTCTGGCCCTAAAGCAATCAGAAATGGCTCAAAATCAGAGAATTGATTATCTCCATAAGGGGTTTACCCTTTGTGGAAATAAGATCATTCAATTAGAGCGTTTGATTCAAACCCAATGGGCAAAGGTTGTAGGTCCTCCTGACCAAACCAATGCTTCCAAAAATGAGGAGAATCAGGAGGTTCCTGAATCAGTCCAAGCAGCTCCAACATCATCAGTCCAAGCCTCAACAGTTCCACCTTCTAGGCTAACAGTCCCAACAGCTTCTCAAGCTGTTAGCCTAGAAACTCATGCTGCTGCCTCCTCAAAAGCAACTGGAGTTGTTATAAGGGAAGGTGTTCAAGCTCCATCAAGTACAGTCCAAGCTACATCCTCTGCTGCAAAAGACAAGGGCAATGACATTCTTATTGAGTCTCCAAAGCACAAATTTTCTTCCAAAGAAGCTCAGATTGCCTTTGATGCTGAAGTTGCCAAAAGGTTAGCAGAAGAACAAGATAAAGAATTTGATCAGCAAACCCAGCCCCCAATGGATGATGATGCAACTTTAGGTGATTACCTAAAAGGGTTTGTGGGTAAACAAGTAGAGAAGAAGAGAAAGATGCCAACAGCCAAGGCTGAGCACAGAAGATTTCTGATCAATTTTGCCTTTGCAGCTGGCATTCCAAAGAAAATGGCTCAGTCCATGACCACTGAACGACTGCAAGAGATCCATGACAAGGAGATGGACAAAAGAAAGAAAGCAAAAGTCTCCCAAGAAGTCCAACCATCACAAGAACCAGCTCAAACTGCTACAAGTCATATTCAAGCTGCTGCCAGTGCCCCTGCTCCTTCTGATCAAGCTGTTGCTTCTATTCCTACATCTGAGCCACCTTCACAAACAAAGCTGCATCAAGTTAAAAGGGTGTTGTTTGAGCAACAACTGCAAAAGGCCATGGAGATAGAGAAGTTGATTGATCAACATGATTTTACAAAGCCTCTGATCAACTACTGGTATGCCAAGTCACTGGACAACCGTGATTTAAGAGTTCAGTTTATAGTAAGAAGGGAATCTGGACCAGAAGAAGAATATGATACATTTTGGCATATGGTTCAGAAGTTGACCAGAGATGAGCTTATCAGGATGCATAACATTGGGTCTGTAACACAAGTTAGATCTGCTCTACCACAAGTGAAGCAAGTTATTAAAGATCTAAAATCAATTGCTAACCCTGAATCTGCAAGGAAAGAAATAGAGGATGCTGTGAAGAAGGGAAAGAAGATCAAGCAAGTTGATCTGTTTGTCAAATCAAGGACATACAGAATCAAATTCTCAGATGGCCCTGGTATTTTTCAATATCGAATTTTATGATTTACCAAAAGATATGCTGCTTCAGATAAAATCTGTTAGGATATCTTGTGATAGAGATGAGTTGAAGAAAGAATTTTTGAAGGCTGTAGATCAGAAACTTGCACAGTTATAAGTTTTTGAAAGCCTTGGTTTGTAAATAACAGTTTACTTATTCATTTCCATTTTTGTATAGAACTTAAAGTCTTGTGTAAAGAATTTAAGTTAGGGGGAGATTGTTGGGAAATAGTTTAAGTAGGTTCAAGCTGTTAGTTAGACTTCTCAAACTGTTAGTAGAATTTATATGTAAATCCAAAGTTCATGCTGCTAGTTGAAGAAACTCGAGCTGCCAGAGTAAATCAACTCGAGCTGCTCTGTTCAAGCTGTCAAGTGATTCAAGCTGCTCAACAGTTTCATAAACAGAAAGTGCTGATTTTCAGGAAAAGATATCTACACGAAGATTCCAGCATATCTACTATCAGAGAAGTCATAGTTCTTCAAGGAAACATATCAAGAAGCAATATATATACATAGAATATGTCTTTCTATTGTATAAGAGTTTTCTGCATATTCGAGTCTGTGATTGCTTTTTGTTTAAGTTTTCATAAGCCTCTAAGGTTGTAAAACCCTAAGAACAGTCTGTGTTCTTCGTCTAATCAAACAGATTAGAGGTGATTGTAATCATTGAGATCAGGAATACAAGCAGTCTTGATTATTTATTGTGTTTATCTGCTATTTATTCTGAAAGCTTTTGTTAAAATAATTAAGTGTTATTCTGCAAACTTCTTAATTAAACTTTGATTCAAAACAAGATTATTGATTTATACTATGATATATTCAAATCAGTTAGTCTTGGTTAATTAGTTTTAGATCCTGACAAGATCAATGAATTCTTAGGCAGCGTTTGGTTCGCAGAATATTTATTCCTGGAATTTAATCTGTCAATGAATGTAATTCTGGAAGGAATGTAATGTGTCGGTATAGAAATGTAGGCTGGTGAAGAAGTCTAGGGTTTGGTTTTAGAACTGTTAAAATCTTTGGAATGTAATTTATCTATGACACTAACCCATGGAAAACAGATTCCTTCAAAAGTTCGTTTTTTTTAAAAAGAAATCTTCATTCCATTCCTTTTTACTGCCCAACAGCATATTTAAATGAAATTTTACATTAAATTTCATCAGTTCTGTGAACCAAACGCCCCTTAGTTTGTCAATTTTTAGCAACCAGTAATTTATGACCTGTTCTTAAAAATAAGAAAATAATTGCTTCGAACTTATTTGAGATTGACATAGGTGTATTTGGAACCATATTTTAATAGTCGGAAATGGGTCAACCTAACAAGTGGACTTAAGCTGCTTCTTTCCTCTTTTACAATGTAGACATTTGCTGTGATGGAACGAAATAAAATCATATAACATTATAATTTTTTTTTGGTTATGTATTAAAGGCATTGATTTTTAATGGAAATAAAAATTAAGAAAGTAAAATTTAATATAAATCTTATTTTTCTTAATTTCTTATTAATACTGAGAGAATAAAAAAGATTTAAAAAAAATGAAGTTGTGTAAAAAGAGAAAAAGAACTAAATTTTACGCTCTAAGTATTAAAATTTTTATACTTTGATAATTTTTACAAAATAGATTAATCACGGTAACTTGCTTAGTAGGTTGCAAGTAACATTTGCACTGATTTTATGAGTTTTAATTGGTTTAGGGACTTATCAGAAAAAAATGAAAGGGAGAGTTAATCGAAATCTTTTTATACTTTTATGGTTTTTTGCATAATTTTGTCCTATTTTTTTAATTAGTTTTAGATGTTATAGATTCATAATCTTTTTATGTTTGTGTATTTTGTAATTATTCAAAATAAAACTATATAGACTTCATATATTAATTTTTATATTCATAATTTGATTATTTATTTATATATATTATAATTATTTTATAATTTATTTGATGGTGAAGTTAAACACATGTTACACATGGAGTATCTAGAGATATGTCAATGTCGTTATACTAAATATACTTCATGATTCTTGCTTGCACGTTTTTATCTCATTTTTCTATGACTTGTCGGTGTATGGATGGCCAATATGTAATATTTAATTGAAAGCATGTTATATTGTAAATTAATTAATGAGTTCTTTATACAAATAATAATGATAATTATAATATTAATATTATAATGGGAAAATTATAAAAAAACTAACATACTTTTGATATTTTTCGATTAAGTCCCGATACCAAAAACGTTTCTAAAAAAGTCTTTCAACTTGAAATTTTTTTACGAATTGTGTTGTTTTATGAATTTTTTAAAAAAATTTCAGAAGTTTTTCGTAAGATTTTGTTAAGTTAAAGGACTTTTATGAAAAATATTTTACGTGTAACGATTTTTACGAAAACATTTTTAAGTTAAGAGACATTTTTGGAAACGTTTTGATACAATGGCTTATTTGAAAAACTAGTTATCAACCCACGTATTACGTGGATATTTTTTAAATAATCTACTAATATCTACCCAAGCGTAAATTACATACAAAGATATTTATTTTTTGCTTTTATGGATAATTAAAATTTTCTTATTTTAAAATATGTATGAATAGGATTCATTTTAAAAAAAAAATATTTTTATATTTCTATGCATAAATAAAAGTTTAAAATTTTATTATTAAATAGAATAGAATTTAAATTTTTTTTAATTTAAAAAAATTAATAAACATTTGACTACCAATATTGTATTATTTTTACTTTTTGAATATATAAAACAATGCATAGTTAACTAAAATTAGGAGTTAAATTTGAAAGTTATTTAAATCATTTAAAAAGATAATTTTTTATTTATAGTAGTTTAAATTAGGTAGTACTTAATTATCTTAGTAATCATTTAATTTCTTTTTAAATCAATTATATTAGTTAATTGAGAGAGTTATATTAGGCAAAATCAGCGGGAAAACATAAATTAGAAGAGCTAAGAGAATGACACTTGACATGAATTATTTTGTTTTATTAATATATATAGATATAGATGCTGGAAGTGCGTTAGTTTTTTACATGATTTCCTATTATTATTATTATTATTATTATTATTATTATTATTATTATTAGGGTTCATTAGTGAATGGGTATGCAAAAGCAAAAACCGAATAATAAAACCAAATGATTAAACTTGAAATAAAATGTAATGGAATCGAAAATGAACACCACATTATTCGACCTTTTGATTTGACTTTATCAATTATGATGTTTCGGTCAATTTTCGTACTTTCCACACACCCTAAGTGTATGCATTTATAGTTGTATACCCACCTATTAAAGTTAAAATCATTAATAAGTATACATGCATACATTTAGGCGCTGTTTGGTTCACAGAAAATTTTCTGAAAGAATGGAATCTGTCGAAGGAATGGAATTCTGGAATGAATGGAATTTGTCAGAATCCAAAAGCTGTCACTTGTTTGGTTGACAGGAAAGGAATGGATTTCAAATTCCAATACCAATCTAACTTAAATCAAATCATATGTAAATTATATTATCTATATATTCATTAAAAAAATTAAACTTTAAAAGAATAATAAGTAATTACCATTCATTTGTATTTAGAATACTAGAAAAATAATAATGTTATTCGATCTTGTATTTTTTAAATATATATTTGTATGTATTAATTGTTAGTTTAGATATATTTTATATAAATAATTATGTATTATTTTATCAAATAATTATAAATAATATGTAGTATATATTAACAATGTAATAAACTGCATGTCTAGAGTCTCACGTTAATTATTGATTGAACTTTTTAAAAATCATGTTTTTTATATTACAACTAGTTTGTTAACCCATGTATTACATGGGGTATATTTTATGAATGGTTATTATCTTAAAACATATATAACTATTAAAAATATTATTATAAAGACATCAAAAATATATTAATAATGAAATAATATAATTTGATTTACAATTGTTATTGAATTAATATAAAATATGCAATTGAAAATGATGATATGAAATCAAACAACAATAGCATTTGAAAAATGCAATGTATTTATTCACGTACTCTTAGTCTAATATAATTGGTTAATTTAATATAAAAATGAATGTGAAAAAATTATTATGTAATTTTATGACGACACATGATGATAAAGGCTTTTTATTAATATACATAGATATAAATATTGGTTTTATTGTAAGATATTTCATCAAGAAATTATTGTTAATACAATTAATTTTGAATTGAGTCTCATAAATTAGGAAACAAATCAAAAACAAATTTTATTTACTTTTTATTAAATTAAATTAATTATAATCATGTTTTAAAAAGAGCGGGAAAACGAAAAAAATAATTACATTAGAAAGTGACACATGTCAAAAATTATTTTCTTTTATTAATATATATAGATATAGATTACTTTTGCAGTAGTAGTTTTGCACATAAAATTTAGCAAAACTTCAGGCAAATGGAATGGAATGTGAATTCCTTGGCCTTCCCCCTTGAAAAATAGATTCAGGCAATCAATAGAAAAATTTTTTGTCAAGTGAATTCTCTTTCCTAATGATAAACCTACCAAACATGCCACGGAATGGAATGTCCATTCCAATTCCACAGGATTCCCTCAGGAATCTGTGAACCAAACAGCTCCTTAGGGTATGTGTGGAAAATGTAAAAATCGAAGCAAATAATTCTATGCATCAAGTTAAAAATCTGATCATCATTGGTCAATCAATCCGTTCGATGTGAAACTTTAGTTTTGTAGGTATCCTTTTTATTAGGGTTGATAACTTTTAATTCTAAGGTATTTCTTGTCTTGGAGACTCTTTCGCTTGTCTTTCTGTTTGGTTATTTTCTTCAACTTGAAAATTTGTTTTGATATTTTTAATTTATAAAGTTTGTATTTTGAAAAAAAAAATGTTACAATGATGAAACTTAATAACTTTTTAAACATAAATTTTTTTTAATGTTTAAATATAATAAAATATACTAATTTAAAGTTCGTTTTAGTAAATATAATTTTAATTTATTATATTGTTTAATGTCCAAAACGGACAAAAGACGTGATGTTAATTGTTGCCTTTTAAGCCTTTTAATCCAAACAATGGGAGCCCAACCTACGAGGATGATAAAAAATTAATATAAAGGATAAAATCTTAGCCGTTCCCTGGACTCCAATCTTATCGCTCTCTCTCTATCTCTCTCATCCGCCGTCGATTTACCTCTTCCGGCATGGCCGCCACATCGGAGAATAGTACCGGTGATATAGCTACTGAAGCCGTGTTGGTCGATGACAACGTAGAGTTCGGATTCGAACGGCAGGAGATGTATTCCGAGAAGCTCTCCGGATCCGTTAATCCTTACGGACGTCACGTTTTTCTCTGCTACAAGAATCATGAAGACTGGCCTGCTCGAGTTGAATCATCTGAATCGGATCCGCTTCCTAAGCGTCTTGCTGGTGCGATTAAGGATCGTAAGAACGATATCGCTGTTAAGGTCACTTTCTCTCCTTTTAAGATTTTGTTGAGGTTTAACTGTATTAGAATTTTTTAAGTGTTGATGAGTTTTTTGATTCGTGATCTGGCTTTTCTAGACTCTGTTGACGATCTGCGAGGGCGGTGGTGGTACTGGTTTATCAGATGGAGATGTTTTGATTTTTCCGGATATGATCAAGTACAGGTATGTTGTGGTTCGCTAGGCTTTCAAATTCAGTAGATATATGTTCCAGTGTGAGCATGTAGAATTGTTTGACCGTGGAGTATCTATCTGCGACCTTCGGCTTTTTGTCAATTTGAGAGCAAAATAATACTGGAGGGCATGTGCTAATGATTACGATAAACATGTCAAACGCGTTCTATTAGAGGAAAATTTTGAATTAGTGAAATGTAAGGTTAGATGTCTGTTCTTCAGTTTTGATCGAGTTATACTTTAGTTACCATGTGATTTGGTCTTGAGTTTGAAATTTCATGATCTTTCACCTTTTTTTCTATGCTCAATTAATTTCAAAAACAAGTGAAGCCTTTTTTTCTCATTATTTAATGTGTAGCAAACAGTGAAATTACTAGCCTTTGGGCATGTTAAGGAGTAAAGTTGAACGAAAGACAAATACAGCAGTAGGATGACGATTTCTAAGCGTCTTGCCTTTATTGTGATATTGTCAATATACATACCTACCTTCAGTGATCCTGTGACCAGGTCACCAGACCAATGTTAAGTTAGAAACAATGATTCATGGTCCAAAAGGGAGTGTACCAATCAACTCCTTGAAAACAATCCTAGTGGGATGACAAGGTTTATCTTCAAAGATGGTTTTATATGGGGACATCTGAATTTCTATTAAATTGAACAACGTAAACATTTTTTATCATGCTCAGTTTTTTCTCACCTGAATTTTTGAGTCCCTCAAATACTCAAAATGCTGTCTGCAACTTAAGAATCGATTTCTTAGAGAAAAGTTCGATAAAGAAATTTCAGAGATCAGTAGAAACAGAGCCAAAAAAGTAAAGCAGTCAGCTATTTCGTAAATGTGATTTGTAGAACAGCATTAGTACATAGAAGGGAACTGCATACCTTTGTGATATAATCTTATAGAGAATCACCATCATGCACCTTAGCATTCGTTGTTTGTAAGTACACAAATGCTTAGGTAGCTTAGTAACTGATTTTCTTCGTGGTTGTAGGGGTTTGGAAGAATCAAATATTGATAGTTTTGTTGAGGAAGTGCTTGTGAATAACCAACCATGGGCTTCAGCAACACAAGAGTTAGTGACAGGTTCACACGTATTCGTGTGTGCTCATAACAGCCGAGATAAAAGGTGTGGTGTTTGTGGGCCAGCTTTAATTGAGAAGTTTAATGAGGACATTGAACTGAGGGGATTGAAGGATCAGGTGTTTGTGAGTGCTTGCTCACATGTTGGGGGCCACAAGTATGCAGGGAACTTGATAATATATAGTGCAGTTGAAGATGAGACAGTGTCTGGGCATTGGTAAGACATTCCGTAACCATGCATCTTTATTTCTTTATAAAATTTGAAGTTGTCTCTTTAACATTCACATCTCAAAGGAGGTATGAAGTCATTTTTCTTATTGTCTACTTTGTGTATGACAGGTATGGTTATGTTACGCCGAACGATGTGCCAGAATTGCTTGACCAACATATCAAGAAGGGCGAGATCATCGAAAGGATTTGGAGGTAGCCTCTTGTCCTCATCCCCTCTTTTGAGTTTTGCACTTAGCTCAATTCGTTGGTGATTTATAGTTCTATACACACACTTGCACACTATTGATTAGAGAAATCAGTCCTATAATCAGGCAACACATGTTACAATGGTGTTCTCTCTTGTTATAAGTAATGTGATGATAGTCTATTTTTTATTTTCGTTGTTACATATTACTCCATTGCAACCACATACATTTTCGTCATTTGATGTTCGTATATGTATTTGTGGCTCCTATTTTTTTAAATGTAGTTTTAATTATGGCCCATTCTTTATCTGACACTTATTCAAGGGATTTATTCAAACGCTAATGTTATGATAACAAGCCTGTGCTTGGCTAAATCTGTCCTGAAATGTTTTAGGATCTCATCATTCAATTGACAGACCATTCTGATCATTATGCATAGCACGTGATTGAAATCAAATGTTCTTTCATTGATGCAAATTAAATTTTGGCAATGACAAAATAATTCAATGACCCGACACTGATATAACAATTTAGGTGGTAAATAAGCTCGAGACATTTTGAGCAGCTTTAAAAACTGTTCAACCCGTTTCCTTTGTAACCATCATTTCTTTGCATCTTACCATTTTAATTTGTATGCAATTTTTTGACCCAAATTGACCCTGCTTTTACCCGAATGATTTGAAACTGCTCCTGAAACAAAAAATATCGTTATGCAGGGGCCAAATGGGTGTTCCTCCTGTCGAGAAAGCTGACAAGGAAGTAGAACAGACACTTCCTAATGGAACCGATCTGAAAGCAAGTGAGAAAGCCAAGAATGAAAGCGAGAAGGAAAACACCGGTGGCTGTTGTCAAGGTGTCAATGGATTCTCATGCTGCAAAGACGAAAGTTCAGAACTGAAAAAGGAGGGAAAGAAAACATCTTGTAATCTCAACTTCTTCACGAAAAAATGGGAGCATCATGAGATATTTACAGCCGCTGCTGTAGTCGGAGCTGTGGCAACTGTAGCGGTAGCCTATAGTCTTTACAAAAGGTCACGGTGAGATATATGCTCTCTCCTGTTGCCACTCACTTCGTTTTTTACGGATAACGATTCAAAGTTTAAACAGATTTCTTTCTTAAGTTCCTGTATTGCAGTCTTAGCATCAAGTATCTTGATCACTACTATATACAAAACTCAAAAAATCGATCCACGTAGGTTTTCTACATATACAAAACCAGTATTCGGTATGAATTACTAGTATCAATCTCGTATTTTTGACGATATTGTTCGCTTGCTAGTTATATTTAAACCTTCTTATACCATATTACAAGTGATATGAATAAATGGTATCCGAGATCAAAGGAGGTTTTACCGTTATGCATTCTGTAATATCATTCGATGTAATTTATGTGTTATTTACAACATGGGAGTTTATACGATTTTCTTGCCAGTTTGAATTCCATATTTTGGAAATAAATTTACCAATCTTAATCTACTACGCTGAAAAGTTTAGTTTGTTTGATGTTCTTGTTATTAGTTATTATATCGATTATGCTTGAATGTTGATTCGGAGGGATCTCCTTGACTAGTTGGATCTGACAAATGTAAGATGACTAGTTTGAAATGACTAATTCGGAGGGAATCTCCTAATGCAAATTGAAGGAAGTCCTTGAAGCTGCTGGATTTCAGGTATTTAGATTGGGAAAATGATATCAAATAGCTCTGAACTTTCGATTTTGTACACATTTAGCGAATTTTTTTTTTGTACACATTTGGTAGTCAAAGTTTCAAAATTGTTCCAATTTGGTAGTTGGCGTACCTGTTAACCAATTGCTTCCGGTTTCGATGCCTATGTGGACATATTTTTAATGACGTGGCTACCCGTTTTTATATTATACCCGGTTTTATCTATGTGGCAACTCATTTTTTAAAATCATCCGGTTATAAATCCGGTTCATTTTTCATACGATTTAAAAAACCGGGTTTATAACCGGGTAATAAAACCGGGTGATTTTAAAAAATGGGTTGTCACATAGATAAAACTGAGTATAATATAAAAACGGGTAGTCACGTCATTAAAAAATTGCCCAATGTAGGCATCGAAACAGGAAGCAACCGGTTAACAGGTACGCCAACTACCAAATTGGAACAATTTTAAAACTTTGACTACCAAATGTGCACAAAAAAAAGTTCACTACATAAATGTGTACAAAGTCGAAAGTTCAGAGCTATTTGATGTCATTGTCCCATTTAGAAACGACATACTTTCTTTTTTATCTTGGGAGAACTGCTCAAAATAGCAAGCATCTTTTCTTTCTTATCTTTATTATAACACACTCATAATTTTGTCCCAAATAATGGAACCAACTTTCGGTTTACTTTCGATTATAGCATTTAACCGGTAAACAACAAGTAGGTTGTTATTTCAAACTATATATAAAATGGTAAAAAAAACTCATTGCCATAATAAGGAAAAAAAATTAAAAAACAGGTTGTTATTTCAAACAATAAACCCTATATTTAACCCTCTTTTACCGGTTAACTTTTGTTTTTTACCGGTTAAATGCTATAATCGGGAATGAACAAAAAGTTGGTTCTTTTGTTTGGTATAAAATTTACAAGATTGCTATAATAAGAAACAAGGAAAAGTTGTTTGTTACTTTAAGCAATTCTCCCGTTTATCTTTCACAGGACTATACTTCACAGGAAGGTAGGGTGAAATTTAATGCATTACTTCAAAAATTCATTGCTATGGATGACAAAACTCACTCAAGGGTGGCAATTTGAACCCATTCAAGCAAATGAGTCAAATGGGTTGACGACCAAAAGTCATAAATTTTATATAATCTTGAAATTTTTTTCAAATAACAATTTTTTTAATACACCGTTTTATAAATTTTCATTTTTAAAAAAAAATTATGTTTTATCTTATTTTTTTTACAATAAGTCCATTTAATTGTTACTGTTTGGTGTGTTGGGTCAAGATTGACACCCTTGAGTAAAATACTATAAATCGTAAATTGTGAAACTATGTTGATCTAAACAGTAAAAAATAAAGCACATTGTTATAAAAAGTAAAAAATAAAGCATGTTCTTCTCTTAGGGGATGATGAGCTTGAGGAGATTCGTGGGAACTAGTGAACTACCAATGCATTGAGGAAATTTCTTGTTCTAATTTGTATCCGATGATACCATTTTGGTGCCCTGGGCAGAAAATTGGTCTGTATGTACAACCTTGAAGCTTAGCTCAAAATCTATGGTACGGCGAAATAGTGTTTGATCTCTAAACAAAATTAAAAACCTATGATATGCAAGATAGTGTTCGACCTAAAAACCAAGTTCAAAATCTATGGTACGGCAAAATAGTGTTCGACCTCGAGACAATGATCAAAACCTATGGTATGGCCAAATAGTGTCCTACCTCGAAACCAAGTTCAAAACCTGTGATATGACCAAATAGTAGTGGATCTTAAAACCAATTTCAAAACCTAAAGTAAATATATATTGTTAAGGTTTTTAACGAAAATTACAAAAAGAAATGGGTGAAAAAAATTAAGGGTAAATTACAAATTTGGTCCCTGTGGTTATAGGCAAATTACGGATCCGGTCCCTCTATAGAAGAAATTACAAAATTGATGACTGTGGTTAACATTTTGTTACGGATTAGGTCCTTTGACCAGTCATTTTTTCTAAAATGACCATTCTACCCTTAAGATTATTATTAATATAGGTAATTAACTCTATTTTAATTAATAACTAAATATTTTTATAATTTAATAAATAAATAAAAAAGATTTGTACATATACCTTTCTCAACCCAAACTCTCTCTCTCCCCCTCCTCACCATCGTTCACCTTCAACTCAGCACCACGGCACCACCCCCTTCACCGAAGTCAAACACCATCGCCCCTTCACCGCAGTTAACACCACCATCTGAAACACCGTCCACCTTCACCGCAATCACTCTTGTCACCATCTTCCACCTGCAACAATGAACATAAGCACCGTCATTGTTGGTCGAGAGAGAAGATTTAGCAGAGGGTTTTATACAACAGAATTAGCAGAGGGTTTTAAAATCCTTTTGACTCGCCTCGGAATTATCACCGACGCCTTTGTGTTCATTCTCATGTCATGAACTTTATTCACTTGAGGCCTAGTGGTCCACACGTTCGTTCATTTTTATGTTTTCCCTCGGAGGAAAAGGAATTATCTCAAGAACATACCTCTTTCATCCATGAAGCTTTTAAGTTAGTTATGGTGTTAGACATGAGACCCATCAATATTTCCAGCTTTCCTGTTGAAATTACAAGGCTTTTACATTTGAGGTACATCGCCCACTTTGGCAATTTTAAAGTTCTTCCACCATTGATTTCCAAGTTGTCTTGCTACCCACCTGTTGGTTGAGAGAGAGAGAGAGAGAGAGAGAGAGAGATATTTATGAAAAAAAAATTAAGGGTAAAATAAATCCGTAATGAAGGGTAAAATTGTTTTTTGATCATTTTTTTATTTTTGTTTTTTAATTTTGTAAAATAAATAAAAGTTCATTACTTATTTTTATCATTTAATGAAGGGCAAAATTGTCATATTTAAAAAAATAACTGGTCAAAGGACTAAATCCGTAACAAAATGTTAACCACAGACATCGAATTTGTAATTTCTTCTATAGAGGGACGGGATCCGTAAATGAATAAAAGTTAGTTTAAACCATAATGATCAAGTAAAAAACTCTTGTGAAAAGATTGCATAGACTAAAGAGGAAAGAAATGATTAGAAGTGAAAAACACAAGTCTTCTCCTCAGTAGACAAGAAAATACATTGAAGACACTTTTATCTTTTTTCAAACAAACACCTCTTTTCACTCATGTCTATTCGGTTGCAGACATAAAATCTCAAAAAGTACTTTAAAAAGGAAAACATAACTTCAGTTTCAGTCAAGATTTAAAAGCAATAAAAGATTATATTGACAAAATTCAAATCATCAAAAAGTAAATCACCTTCGACAAAATATGATCCTTGGCCACAACACTTTCATCGAACCAAAATACATACCATTTTAACTTTTGACCGATCCACAATGAGGAGCCTCATAGAGTTTGTTGATCTCAATCGCAACTGCCAAGTATTCAATGCCACATTACTGTGTTTATAACCGCAAAACCCAATTACCTTGCATTTTTCATATTAACAAATTTTCAGTTTGTTGTCAAACCCAAATCAACTTTTCAACGAGATACCAACACACACAAACATATAAATATAAGTTCATAAATTGGAAGTCAAAAGAATATCTAAACTAACAAATTTACTACTAATCATCTGAGTAACCATGACATTAACAGAAACAAACATAATAGTTCAAAATCAACACAATAAACTAATCATAAGAACTTGAAATGCAAGGAACAACGACTCGAATAGAGTCGTGGATTAGATATCATTCACGATATAGCTAGACAATGTAGTAAATCAAATTTTGTGCTGAAACAATCAGCCAAACATGGACCTATTTTGTACTAAACAATGACCTCTTTTGCACTAAACAAAGACCAATGCGCCTACTGGCTACAACTCTGCGCTCATACCGTTGAAGCGTTGTAGATCAGCCCGCCCAACTTTTGCCTGTAATGGTCTTTCATGTAAATCTTTCATATCACATAGAAAGAAAAAGAGAAATTGCGCAAAAAACCTCTAAGTTGGATCATTTTTGTGATTAAAACCCCTAACCATTTTTCATTGAACAAAAAACCTCCAACCGGTTAAAAATGTGTAAATTTGGTGTTTTTTTTTCCAAAAAATCTGACTTAACCGGTTGCAACTTGATGACGTGTAAAATTTTTAAATAGATTTTTGCGTAAAAAACCTCCAACTTGTTTAGTTTTTTCAATTAAAACCCCAAATCATTTTTCATTGGATAAAAAACATTTAACCAACAAAGATAATTAAAATTGAGTATTCACTGATTGCATTTTGATGACATGGATATTTATTATGATTTTATTTATTAAACAAAGAACTTGCTTCGCAATGAAACCTCCACCTTTTTAGCTCTAGCGCACCTCACTGCTCTAGCTCATCATATTCAGAAGCTAAAATGGAACATAAATAAACGAAATTGAACATAAAGCTGAACCTAAAAATGCAACTCGTGAACACAAAACGAAATCGATTCCATCGGCACAATTGAAGTTAAAATTAAAGATTAAGCGGCAAAAGTTAATCGAACATACATACATAAAATAAACAACATTGAACATAAAGAGGAGATAGAGTAATCGGAGTTGCCGGAGTTAGAGGAGAATAGAAGAGGTAAATATGATTGTTGGTTAGAGATGATAAAAGAATAGTTAAGGGTTTTAATCGAAAAAGTCACCAATTTCGGGTTTTTTATGCAAAAAATCAGTTTAATAATTACACATGTAGTGTCACGTAGGTCCCACGTAAGTCGGGTTTGCCATGTGGACACCATGTAAGCATAGCAACCTATTATAACCGTAACGTCCTAATTTCAGAAGATTTTACCGGTTAGAGGTTTTTTGTGCAATAAAAATTTGTTAAGGGTTTTAATCATAAAATAGTCCAACTTTAGGGTTTTTTGCGTAATTTTCCCGAAGAAAAACAACTTCAGTTCCATCACACTGAAAGCGCTTTATCAAGCATTTGGTTTCTTATTTAGTATTCAAGCATGGAGGTTTGACTTAAAAAGTCAATGAAGTAAATATTAAGTTCAAATTTATGAACTCGCATCGAGCAACCCCTGCATGTCCTCCGACCATCGTCACTCTAATCTCTTGAATCAACTCCCAAAAGGCCAAAACTTCAGTTTAAAAAAGCACATTGATTAAAGAAATGATTTAACATATTAGCAAGAATAATAGTTAATTTCCAAAGGGGTTAATTTCAACACAACAGTTAAAATCTGTCTTTTCAGACTAAACAATGTACATTTCAGTTTCAAAACCGATACAATTGTTTTAGTTTTGAAGAATTCATTGCAAATGTAACTGGAACTAAAATATTATTGAAACCCATAATCAAAAGTAAATGTAACTTTTTTATTAATCATGAAAATCCTAAATTTATGTTTGAGTAAACTAAAAATTACAAATTTAATGCCACTAATCAACCTTAATTGTCAAAGGATAAAGGTTTAACAATATGAATCTTCATCTTTCTTTGCTTACCTCTGGTTTGACATTTTGAAAATGTGGTATTTTATGAAAATCAAACACATTTTGCTCGTGGAAACTGATGTTGTTGCTCTTTCTTTTGATCCACACCACCTTCAAAACCCTTAGGAGGCGTTTGGTTCTTGGATTTCCTGGGATTTTCTGGGATTTGCATCTGAAATCCTGTGATTGGTACGTAGATTTCAGTAAGAATTTAGAATCCCAGGATTTCTTAAATCCATCACTTCCTTGTTATTTAAAAACTCAGCCTCCCCCTAGGATTTTAAATCCCAGATACTTTGCATTTTTCAGATTAGCTAATTTTTCCTAAAAGATAATGCAAATTCTTTGATCAAATCCTGACAAATGCAAATGCTGCATAATGCAAATCCTTTGACAAAATGCAAATCTTAGAGAAAAAAATCTGCGAACCAAACACCCCCGTTCATTTGTCTATCCCTCTCTATGGAATGTATTTTGTAAGATTTGGCTCCAACATTTCCACCATGATAATCTAGCAAGCAAGGCCACCATTGTCAAAAACCATTGCTGCTTCCTTCTAAGCATGAGGCAGTCATCTTACCTGTGCTAGCACCGGATCTACAACACTCAAGTTCCTCCAAATAAACTGCCTGGCAACCTGTGAAAGAAACAATAAGAACCATCTGAAGCCATACATTGATCAACCAAAAGCATTTAAGTTTATTTTAAATTAGGTAAAAAGGGCAAAACATAATATTTACCCAATGATGAACGATGAGCTTCTTTGCCTGGGTGTGTCCAATGTTATTAAAGGCCTGCACTTCTGCGACTAAATCCCTCAGGTCAGACCATTTCAGGCTTGGCGCCTTTAAGATGCTCAGGAGCGCCTTGTACGACTAGTTCTGGGCGAGTTAGGCGAGAGTCGACGACCTTGTTTCATAAACATCTATTAGGATTTTAAGACATAAAATATAGTTTGGATAGTCAATTATATCCCCAAAAAACATCAAAGGTTGACTTCGACCTTTGGGTTTGTCTTACGCAATCTTTTGAAACATTTTACTTTGTTTGTCACTACTAATAATTATGGATTGAGGTAGTGTATTTGATATTATATCTATAATTCTACACAATATGCTTTTATTTTGTCTATATGGTAACATTGTCATGTAAAGTATTTTCTAAATTTTAGTTGGTTCACTTCGCTCGGGCACTTGCCTTTTTGCGCCTCTCGACTTAGTCCCTAATCAAGGCATGTCGCCTCGAGTGCGACTTTGCTTTTAATAACATTGGGTGTGTCCAGCGGTCCAGCCAGATGCAGTGAATTCTAACTCAAACCGGAGAATCCTTTCTAAAAGGGTGTTTGGATGTACGTCGTAAAACTGATCATCGCAGACTTTAATAATCATAAATTAGCTGAAGTGGTGAAAAGCACTTAGGAATTGTTAGAAGATAAAGATGTAGCCATTACACTTGCCAAATCTGTTGGCAAAGCAGACAAGGTATGAAAAAGAATGTGCCCAAAGCTGCTATTTCAGCAAGAAATACACATTTACAATAAACCAAATCGCATAATAACCATAAATCTAGGATTATGCAAGAGGAAATCAGTAAAAAATTGAAGAAAAAGTACACATCTACATTTTGACAAACACTTTATACTCAAGATTAAGCAAATCATGTTAAACAGCAAAAGATAAAGAATTGAAGAAACATGGACGAAATTAACAAACTGAAGATGAATTAAGCCAAAATGATCGAGAAGTATTATTATACTTTGCGTAATATGAACAATACTTGGAGTAATATGAACAATCGTATGAATTACAATTCTCTACTACTTACAGAAATCTATATCGCTATGATGCATCTAGAACTCTGTAGAACTAGCACCGCCTCCTTCACGGCTTTCAATCTGTGTAGCACAGCCAGAATCAACATACGTATCAGGTTGAGCTCCTTCCACCAACGGCCTATCAGTATCAACAGGAACTTGGAAGATCTCAGTGACATTACTTGTTTGTTCTTCTTTTCCTGCAATCTCTGTCTCAGCATTAAGTTTTTTCTCTGCCGCACCTGCGTCTAGAAGCTTAAGAGCTAATTTTTCATCTGCGATTTCAATATCAAGAGCTCTGACTTTTTCCTCTGCGATACGAATGTCATCATTCAATCTCTGAACCCTATCTTCGAGATCTTCAACCTCATTAACCGTATTTAGTATATGCTCGATTGGTAATGTTGATTCTCCTGCATCAGATGTTGATTCAGCTGGAAGAAGGTCAAGTTTTGATGTGGATTCACCAGGCGGAATTGTTTTTTCCGTTTTCTTCCTTTTTCCTTTCTCCTTCTTCTTCTTCCTGTTTGCTTTCCCCATTCTTTTTTTTTTTCCTCAAATCTCTCTTAGAGTGGTATTTAGCTCTTATATATGATCGGAAAAGGAAAAAAAGAGCGGGAAAACTGTCAACCATCGTCATCTCCGGACGCATGATCCGTTCCGGCAACTGGTGGCACGTGCCACCAGTCATCTCTTCGCAGAATTGTAAGAGTTAGGGTTTTATGGTGGTGCATTGTAGTTGTTGAATGCAACGGGAAATCCAGAAAAATCAAAGAAGCTTTTAAAATGTTTTGGGTTGTGTAAAACGACGACTTCACCGTCGCCTTGGGTGTTCTGATACCCGCGTATTACGCAGATTTTTAATATCAAAAAAGGTAATATAAAATATAAAATTTATAATAAAGGTATTGTAAAAAAATTTTTGCGACAAAGATAACGTAAAATTCTATTTTGACCAAGAAATGACATGAAATTCAAATTTTAGGTCAAGAAAAATAATCAAATATTTTTTTTAACCAAAAGAGGGAGCATAAAATTAAAAATTTACTTTCTTAATTGGTCTTCGGTATCCTTTTTTGTCAAACTTGAATTTTACGTTATCTTTGTTGGCCTAAAAATTTTTACATTACATTTATTGTCAATTTTGGAATTTTATATTACCGTTCTTGGTAATTTGCTCTTGTTTATATTAAATACTTACAAACTAAGAATTAAAACATAAAAATATTAATTTTATTACAAAAAATACAATATTCATATTATTATTATTTGACATAAACTATACTTTTTCTAGATTTCTAAATAAATATGAATGGTAATAAGTTTTTTTTTTTTTAACTTTTTATTATATTGTAGTTATCAATTATTGAAATATGAATATTAAATTTGAATTGATATTTAAATCTTATTATATTAGATGTAATTTTAAAAGATATGATTTAGATATTACTTGTTTTTTGTAGAATATGATTTGTCACGTGTAAAATTGTTGGGTGATGACACATGTCTTCACGAGAAATAAGTAAAGTTATTTATTTATTATTATTCATAAATTATAAATTATAATTTGGATCAAAACATGAACTATTTAATTTAAAGTTTAAAAAAAATTGTTATATAAATCAATAATAAAATTTTAAATAAAACTTTTAGGTAAATTAGATGTTAAATTAGGAAGCATTTAAAATCATTATATTATATTAGTAATCTTTTAGTTTCTTTAAAAATCAATTGTGTAAATTAATTGAAAGAGTTATATTAGACAAAATGAGCGGGAAAACAAAAATTAGGAGAGCTAAAGGAGTAACAAATGTCACAAATTATTTTGTTTTATTAATATATATAGATATATATAGATGCGGCGGCAGAGGCAAAATAACCGTTGACTGGGTTTTATAATTTTGGTTTCGTACGTGTACTTTGTGAAACTTTTATAATGTATGTATTCCAATAAAATTAAAAATATAATTTTTTTAATTTTCTCGTTAATTAAATCTCCTATTAATTTGTAGTAAAATAATGAGTTTCAAAATCAAATGTAATCCTGGTTAAACCTTTTATAAAAAAATTATAAGCAGAATGAATTCAAACACTTCGTTTGTTCTATTTAGATAATATAAATAGTTTTCTATATGGATTTGTATTTTCCTACATTTAGAATTGCAAACCCTATTGCTTTCTAAATTCAATAGCTCCCGTTCTTCATTTTATCAATGGATGTAAACGAGCCGAGCTCGAGCTCGTTAAGACTCGTGCTCGACTCGTTTGAAAGATTCAAGCTTGAGCTCAGCTTGATTCGAGCTTTGTATGTGAAGCTCGAGCTCAGCCGGGCTCGAATCGTTTATTGTATTTTTTCAAAATTTATATTTTATATATTTATATTATATGTATTTTTTATTTATTAATATATATTATATATTATCAATTAAAATATATTTATATATGAAATCGTTTAAGCTCGTTGAGCTTAATATGTGAAAGCTCAGGCTTGAGCTCATCTATTAAATGAGCTTGAGTTTAGGTTCGAGCTCAGCTCAGACTCGTTTAACTCGAGCTATTGAAGTGTCAAGATCAAGTAGTTCACGAGTACCTCGGCTTATTTACTCCACTAAATTTCTATCTTCAATTTTCTTCTCAAAGTGAGAGATTCTAGATAGTTTGGCTCAAATATTCAATTCTCACAAAGGAATTTTGGAATTGATCATAATAATTAGTATCAAAGCATGTTCTTGGTATCTGTTCAGAAGAGTCGATATGAAAATTCTTTGATTCATGGTTAATTCTCAGTAGAAGACAATGGATGAAGGCACGAAGAATTTCATAACAAAGGCAATTGCTGCTGCAATGCAAGTATCTACGCAAGAAGTGAACAAATCCATTGAAGACATTAACAACTGTAGGAATAAAGTTTTCGATGCCAATTATAAATTATAAGAATTTAAACTTAAATTTCAATTCTTTAATATAAATTACAATACAAAAATAAAAAACAGATTAAATTACAGCAATTTACAATAACAAACTGAAAATAAAATTATAATACGGGAAAAAAAAGTTATGGCTTGTGTTTGACACAATTCTCTTAAAACTAATTCGAGTTTGTTTCCCAAGATACAACAGCCTAGGCAGTATGTACGGCCGGATACCTCATTCATCTTAGCTTCGTTTTGTACGTTCTTTATATCGTTGTGAAACTATTTTCAAGAAGAACGCAAACCTATTGAATACTAATTATATAAATGACTTTTATATATAATTAAATTTTGTCTAAAACCATGAAAAATACACATTTTTCCAACAACTTAATTAATGGATTCTGTTTGTGAAAAAAAATCTTGCAAAAGGTAACGGGGAAGCTTCGTGTTCAGGATCAAAATCAAATCGGTTGCGATTAACTCAAATGGCAAAGGTGGAGTTTCCTAAGTTCTATGGTGAAGACGTAAAGGGATGGTTGTATAGATGTCAACAAATTTCCAAGATCGATGAGGTTGAAGAAGAACACTAAGCAAGGGCGGATCCACATACAAAGAAGCGGGGGAAAGGCCCCCAACGATGTGCGTAAATTTGACGAATTTTAGCCTATGTGTTCCGGAAAATTAACACGACGAATACCTTATAAAACCTCATGCCTCCAACAAAAAAATTTTCTGGATCCGCCACTGACAGTAAGTAAGATTAGCATCAATAATTCTCTATGATAAAGCATTGGCGTGACATCAATAATTTGTGAAGATGAACGGGAGATGCAGTGGGGTGGGATTCTTAAGTCGAAGCAATTCAAAAGGGATTTGTAACATAACTTACGACAAAAAAGGACTCCTTTGATTTACTTTTGAGTAAGGTTAAATCATGACAATCTCAAGTAATAATGTTTTATTTTCTTATAATTTTATCTACGTAATTTTTGTCAAATTATATTTGTTCATTTAATTATTGAAACATGAAATTTTGTTTTGTTTTGTTTTTTTTGGTTTTAATCACTGAAATATTAGTTTTGTTATTAGTAGTGATAATTTTATAATATTCTACTAAATTTATTTATTTACAATTATGATATGACCATCGGTTAAACTGAAAATCATAATAATATTTTGTTTTCTCCTTTGAAAAAATTAAAAATCGTCATGGATCTTATTTTTTTATTCGAAAAATTAAAAGTTGGAATGGTTTTTTAGTCTTTTCCACTAAGAAAAATTGAAAATCAGGAAAAACGGAGAACCATCCCGATTTAAATATAACCCGATCGAATTAAACGACGACCCGTTCTAATTTTCAGTTTTTCCGAATGGAAAAAACGAAGAACGGCTCCTTTTTTTTTTAATACGATACTACACTCAGATTTCAATTATGTCGACCGAAAAAAAAACAACAAAGTGTCCCAATTTTTAACTTTTCTAACCGATAAACTAAGACCCATTTTGATCTTCAAATTTTACTAAACGGAAATAATGAATCATTCTGATTACTAATTATTAAAAAAAAAAAAAACGAATCATTTCGATTGTTAAATTTATACAAGCAAAAACAACAACGAACTATCTTGATTTATTAAAACTTCTCCACATTTTAGTAAAGTTTGGTTAAATAATCATATTAAAATAATCAAGTTCAATAACGTTTGAATGTTTAAGTAATCACAACGTCGATACTTTCATTTTGCTTTGTCACAAAATAAGCGTTCACTTTAAATACGTGGTATTGCATACCAAAATGTACAAATCCAAAATAACTACTATCCAAACCCGACCAACAAAATTTCACTTGAACTAAAAGGTTATTAACTTCAAAATTGTCTAGGCTTCAATTCTACTACTAAGACCTTCAAGGAACCTTCTATCAATTGCTTCCCCCTGTCAGAAAAGAACATTCACAACTATAAGACAATGTCTCCATGTCAGAAAAGAATATTCACAACTATAATATGACGTTTGGTTCGTGGACTGAATTCGATGGAGTTGGAATTGGAATTTAAATTTAAATTTAGTTTGTTAGAAATATTGATAACTAAGACAGAGGTTAAAATTTATGTATGTCCATCAAAATTCTTTGTTTATAGGAATGCAACTCATACATGAATTAAATTTCAACTTATACATGAATTAGATTTTAACATATATTTCTAACCAAAATTAAAAATTATCTTCTACTCACATCATCAACCATATTAATAACTAAAATTCAAATTTAAATACCATCGAATTAAATTCTGTGAACCAAACGCCACCTAAGACAATGACTATGTTTGGTAGAGAGCTTCTAAGAGCTTTTAGAAGCTTTTATTTTGAATAAGCTCTACTAAAAATAAAAGTTTTGTTTGGAAGGATACACAGAGCTTTCATTTTTTAAAAAATAAGCTCTTTTTTAAAAAGTTAGTAGAAGTAGCTTTTAAAAAGCTACGGAGCTTTTAGTCAAACATATTTACTTTTTTACCCTTCTATTAATCATAAACTACCACCTTTAATTAATATTAATGTCCTTTTAAGTAATTTAATACTATAAACTACAGCTACAACTACTTTTACCAAACACATTTATAAAACTAAAAGCTCTAGCTTTTTTAAAAAGCTTCAGCTCTCAAAAGCTTCAGCTACTAAAAGTTCTACCTCTATTAAAAACACAAAGCTACAGATAGTTTTGCCAAACATACCCAGTGTCTGATGAGTGGGTAGTTCATATAACATGCAATCATGCCATTAGCTTGATGATTCATCTTATGTATATATGCTTATTCATTGAGACAACTTAAGTAGAATAGAGATATTGAACCACCATAATTCACAGGAATCAGCGCGCTATATGTACGAGGCTATGGCCACTACGCATCGTATCCACGCTAGATGTGGTCAATACCAGTTAATGCACAATGATTTAGCTAAATGATACAACACTATATGATGCACAATTCGAGTCAAAGATGGCAAAACTTTCATACTCGAATCCAAAATAGGAAATATAGCACAATGATGCATGTTTCATATAAATGAAGAAACATGTAAAAACTGACTAACATGCATCAAAATACAAATTGAACAAATTATAAGAAGTAATATCACTTGATGTTTTTTTTTTCCGTTTTAAAAAGGGTTAATTATGAAAAAAAAAACATGTTTTCACGCTTTTTGTCATTTTCGTCTCTTTGTGTTATTTTTTCCTATAAAAGTCCTCAAGTTAATTTTTTTTTTTTGTTTAGTGAAACTTGGACATTAGAACCCGAGTTTTAAAAACCCGTTTTACTAATTATTACCGGGTTTTAATGTCCAAATTTCACTAAACTAAAAATAAAAAATTAACTTGAGGTCTTTTATGAAAAAAATAAATGGAGGGAACGCAAAAAAAAAAGGTGAAAACATATTGGTTTTCTTATAAAATAAACCCTTTTAAAAAAACATCTTTCAAATCTACATGAATGGCAACTTCTAGCATGTGTTCACAGTTCACCTGTATAGTGATTTAAAAGAGGGTTTAATACGAATAAAACCAACATGTTTTTATGCTTTTGGCGATTTAGTCCTTCCGTGTTATTTTTTTCCTAACAAAGTCCTCAAGTTATTGTTTTTTCAATCCGGTTTCGGAAAATTTTTGTTTTGTTCCATAATCAACCCTGACTTAGTCCACAAAAAACCTACATGTTTTAACTAATTTTTCTTCGAAATATCCACAAACTTGAAGACTTTTTGTTTTAAAAAGAAAAAGAAAAATTCCAAAAATCACAAACAAATATATAACTTAAGAATTTTATCAGTAAAAAATAACACGGAGGGACTAAAGCGCGTAACTGTGAAAAACATGTTGGTTTTTTTTCCGTTGAAAAAAACAATCAAACAAACAAACGGCAAGGATAATTTACCTTCCTGCTCTCTAGATGTTAAAAGTTGCTGAGTTCTTTTCCTTGGCTTTCTGTTCCTCCGTTTCCCGCTGTTGTTTAAGCATTCGGACGAAACTTTCGTGGCAAGACTGCATCAATATTTTGTTGATCCCTTCACTTGGATTACAAAGCATCGAGATAACGAGCAACACTTGTGTCGATTCTCTTTCGACTTTTCTCTTCGACGGTTGAAGCTCTGTCAATCGCAAGATAAGTTTCGTCAACGTGCAGGCTACAACTGCCCCAAGTAAGAAATCACCACTTACAATAAGAGATCTCAAATTTCCAGATGTTTTCGATGAAATGGTTTTCGAGTTTACTTTCTTAGACTTCTTTTTAGAATCATTATTCGTGTCAACTTCTTCTGAATCCAAGTAAAACGGCAAGTCTCCAAGGCACTGCTTAATCGTCGCAATTCCACTCTCGACTTCCGACAACGAAAAGCAGTAATCGCTAATGATCAAAAGAGCACAGGAACAGACTGATGCGAATCGTATTTGATAAAAGGTGTCCAATAGTCTTTTTATGATTGAAACTCTCAACTTTGGATTTGTTTTGATTGTTTCTCTCACGAAAACAGCTACATCTAACGCCGAAGCAACGTTACTGTCACCCAAGAAACCCATTAACACGTGTACGGCCGTTCTTGTCACTTCGGGGAACTTAATAGCGCAAGAACGAATTGCTTCGATGAGCATTTGGCGGTACTCCCTGTCTTTTTCCGAATCGCCGCTTTGAGTTTTTACCCCTACCTTTTTCAAAGTAATAACAACTTTAGTAATGTTTTGAGGAGTGATCAAATCAAGAACAAGATCAAGTGTTTTCCTACGAATATCGTGATTCGGGTTGGAGAGCGCCTTGAGAATGTATATGATCATTTCGACCATAATCTCTCGGTGAGAAGATTTGAGTTCGTTCAAACGATCAAGAACAGTAAGTTTGACATCGTAGTCGATTTCTGAGAGAAGAAGCTGGCAATAGGTACTCGCAGCAGCGATAATAGCGGTAGGAACAGATGTCAACGACAGTAGTGTGCCAGCACCTTCGTAAACAACTGCCTCGGAAGGAACGGCTAATAGGTAAACGGTGATTCTAATGTACTTTCTTTTCTCCCTTTCGGTTCCTCTGCACACGTTACGGATCAACTTTAACACGAGCATCTGCAACGATTCACCCCAGTCAGACACTCTACCAACACGGGTAAAAAGGTGATAGATTGCACGATCTTCGGCACACGTGAAAAACATAAGAAATGCATTTCTTTTGGCTGATGGATCCGCTTCTGTCGAGAGGACTTTCTCAATCATCTCCGGGACATCAGTTAGAAGCTTCTCCGCTTGTGGAAGATTGAAAATATTCGCATTCCTCGTTTCAAACGTACGTCGATGCTCTAGATTAGCCAGTACAGATGGGATCAGGGGCTCAATAATATCAGTCTTAACGAGACGGCAAAGAAACCTCAAAGTCACGCCACGAATGTACTCGTAGGGATGTTTTCGCAAATCTTGGCAGATTGAGATCATTTCAGGCAAGATCTTTCCTTTCAAGTCTGTTTTTTCAATGATTTCAAGATAAAGATGCAGTAGTTTCTGAACATTGTGATCCTCAGAAGGAAGAACATATCGAACGATTGTGATCAAAAGTTTCGGCACTGTTTCCCCATCCAGCAAAAGCATAACCTTTTTTTTCATGGCATCAATCTTTGCAGCATTGTCGAAGGGGACAAGTCGATCCGAGCACGTTTTCTTCATTTCTTCTGAAACAAATGATATAAGTTTTAATAGTTAGATCTAAAGTCTCAACTGTCAAGTGTCTTAAAACTTATTGTAGTATTGAGAAAACTGGATCATTAAGGCTGGTTGTTTTGTATACTTAGGCATTGTTTGTTTACCTCTTAATGGAATCATTAAGAGGTTATTTTACCTTTGAATGACTTCATAACGATTCCATTAAGAAGTAAACAAACAACCCCTTACATAAATATCTGATATCAGACTCTATTAATTTAAGCTAAAGATAAAATAAACCATTTAAGACAAAAATATCCTTGCACCCATAACTTTAGCAAAAATCAAGCTACAATCTAATAATATGTCATACAATAGAAACATAAGCACCATCAATTTTTGTTCCATCAATTGTCTATCAAATTTGGCATGCAAATTAGAAGGGTTAATAGCTAAAAAAGATAACCAACTTTACATTATATATTGTTTAAGGTAACCGAGTTTGTTTGTAGCAAAAAAAAATAATCAAACTTTTATTTTTTATCATTTAAAGGTAACCAAGTTTATTTACAATCGGAAAAAGGATCAAACTTTTCGTTTTTAATCATTTAAGATAACCAACTTTATACATTTTTTATCGTTCAAGGTAACCAAACATTTATTTTTATATAATCATTTAAGATAACCAATTACCTTAAATGATAAAAAAATGAAAGTTTGATCCTTTTTTCCTATTGCAAACAAACTTGGTTACCTTAAACAATAGAAAAATAAAGTTGCTTACCTTTTTTGAAAACAAACTCAAATTAGTAATATAATATACAGTTGGTCCGCTACACTCGATTGAACTTCATCTTCAGTTCTTCACCATCCCCTTGCCGATCATCATCACTAGCTAATATTCCGGTTTGATCATATTGAAAAAACAACTTATCACTTACGCCTTCTTTCCGTATGAAAGTATGAATTGAAAAGCAGTACATGTTAGCATTTCTTTGTATAACCAACAGAAATGGTCTCTTTAGTACGTATGAATACATATCATTCGGAGATCAATTCATCATTTAGCTAAGCATATTACAATAGTTATGTATTATCGTATAACAAAACATCTATTGCATTGTGTCGGGGCTATACAGTAACTATTTGGTGATGTCGCATTCTAGTTTCTCAAAAAAACGAACTTACTTGATATTGCCAGAAATTAGTATAAAATTCACATATAGTACACAAAATCCTCTTGGGTTAACTTCATAACACTTAGCATAGGTAACCAAGGACAATAAAAAACTTGCCCTAATCCCAAAATGAGAAAAAATGGCTACAAATGTACAATTAAGGCTAGTCCGAGCCCATATTGCTTCTACTTCATCATCTACACCGACAAATATTAAAAATCGATTATGAACATCAAAGCATAAGTGTATCTTAATCATCCAAAATTCAAACACAACATACAGCAGAAACTTAACAAGTAACAAATCAATTGCTTACCAAAAAAAAGGAGGAACAAAAACTGATTTATGATGTTTTCCAATGCCAAAACATGAGTTAAGTAGTCAACACAGCAATAATGGATAGAAA
The DNA here is from genome assembly GCA_020465985.1 of Centrapalus pauciflorus. NCBI lineage: Eukaryota > Viridiplantae > Streptophyta > Magnoliopsida > Asterales > Asteraceae > Centrapalus > Centrapalus pauciflorus. The sequence continues at coordinate 613,683 of JAANYP010003435.1, forward strand.
TTAGAAACCATGAATGTATACTAATAAGAACTTAAATTTATAAGGGAGCAATCAATTATGAACCTTAAAGCATAAAAGTACTTAATCAATCAATCACAGCAACAGGTCAATATGAGTTTGGGTCGAAATGGATTCCGGGTTGAAACAGCCATAGATTTCTCCATCTCCCGCAAAAACTAATATTTTAGAAAAATAGATACTTAATTGAAGCAAAAAGTGATGTATTTTTTAATGGATCCTCAATGAAAAATGTTTGTAGCAGTCATCAAGAAGTAAAGAATCAGGTCTCAAAGATATCATGCCATCAAAGAATCAGTAAATATGATGATTCAAACCAATGGGGTTTAGCCCATTTGGTGAAATAGTACGAGGGTGAAATGTAAGTGTGAGGTCACGTAATCGAAGTTCGAATTTAATCCGCTGGAGCAAAGGTTAGTTTAGGATTAGGTTAGTTTGGCGTTAAATATATATACACGATGATTCAAAATTTCATGAAACTAAGAGGATGTTTGGATTTGCGTTTGAAAAAATATTGTAGCGTTTTGAAAACTAATAATATAGTTGTAACAAAAAGTGCCGCAGGAAAAGTAACGTTTGGTTTAGCTTATGTTGTTTGCTATCATAATCATCAAATAATCATTATTTTAAAATGTTTGGATTTGTGTTTTAAATTGTAAAATGACCAAATAATCACTTATTAAGCAAATAAGCTACATTTTTTAACTTATGAAAAAATTGTGGTAGGATTAACTCTAAACGCAAATAATCACGTATGCAATCCAAACACTTTAAACCAATTATTTGCGTTATTGTAACGTAACAAGCTGATAATATCATTCATAACGAAAAATCAAACTACCTCTAAATCAGTCAAACGATATGCATCTGAAAAACAAACAAAATTCGTATAAAGTAACTCAATGCTCCCGCCATGAATTTTTATGCATCTTATGTACGTAAATCCATGAAGAAATCATGTTGATTGTTAAAAATGTCGATCGAATTCTCTACAAAAAATCACTTCCAGCAATCAGTAATCGCAACCAAAAAGAAAAAACATAAACAAATTACCAGTAGAAATGCAGTCGTAGAGCTTATGAAGAACACGTATAGGGTTTGTGGCTCAAATGTGGGCTTGTTTTGCCACCCCCAACGATTTTGTAACCCAGAGATTTCGTAGTCACCAAGGTATAAATTATAGATTTCGCATCTTAACTATATTTACCATTTTAGTACTTTGACTTTTAAAAAGGACTATTTTTTCTTAATAGACTTCTTTTTTTTTTTTTTTTTTCTCTTATGAAATAAATACTAGTTTATAACCCACGTATTACGTGGATATTTTTAATTAATTTTATTTATATCAAATTTATATGAGTAAAAATAAAAACATACTAAAATAATAATTGTGTTCATTTTTTATTATTTACAGATTAAAAAATAGAGTATATTTATCTTTTTTAAAAATATTAAATTGTATTTATCTTTTATTTTTTATAAGTTGTAATTATCTTTTTGGTGAACGTAGAGTTGACACATGTTATTTGATGTTTTTCTTTATTATACATAATAATAATAATTTCCACAAATAATTCAAATTTTTACATTTGGATCTAATTATAATTATCTATACTATATATAATAAGAAAACCACTTGGAGTTTCTAGACCATTGGATGGAAAGAAATCAATGTTTTAGATCAATGACAACTCATAATTATTTATGAAATGTCTCTTATACCTTTAATTAAAATCAATAATTATACATATGCCATTTTTTTAATTCATTTTCCAAATTTACTACATTACCTTAATTACATTAAATTTTGATTTTAATTTTTTCAATAATGAATTAATTTTTAACTAAAATAAATATGTGTCATTATTATCCTTAATGATCATAGTTAAATTCAAATGTAAAAATTTGAATTTAAATGTAGAAGTGTAGTAAATAAAGTTAAAAGTTTTTGTTAATTATTTTGCTAACAAGATTTAAAATTTAATTGATAAAACTTCAATTGTGAATATGATAAATTTTGATTGTTGATTTTCAGATATTTCATTTTTATATTTTATCATTTTCAAAATATATACACCTTCACATAATTGAAGTTTTTTGTTTCTTACTTTGATATTTCATATTTGAAGTTAATAAAAATTAAAAGAAACATTTTTTGCAAACACATATTATCTGTTTTTATTAATACAATATAATAATATTTTTTTAATTAATATCAAAGAACTAAGTATGTTTTTATCTTTAATTTAACTAGCTTTCAATTTTTTTTATTTTAATTATATATAAATTTTATAATAATTTATTTAAATATAAAAAAAATATGTATTTTCTAAATCAACCCATGTATATATTATAATAAAACAAAACAATTCATGTCACATGTCACTTCCACAGTACAAGAAAATTTTATTTTTCCACCTCTATTTTCAAATTTAACACCTTAACTTAATTGCATTGAATTTTGACTTTATTTTTTTCATTAATTAATTAGTAATAAATTAGATTTTGTAACATTTAAAATTAATGTTTACCTAAAATAAATATCTGTCATTATATCCATAATAATCATAATTAGATCCAAATGTAATAATTTAAATTAGTTTTGGAAATTATTATTATTATGTATAATAAAGGAAAACATCAAATGTCACGTGTCACCTCTACGCTCACCAAAAAGATAATTACAACTTATAAAAATAAAAGATAAATACAATTTAATATTTAAAAAAAAAGATAAATATTTACTCTATTTTTTAATATGTAAATAATAAAAAATAAACACAATTATTATTTTTGTATGTTTTTATTTTTACTCATATACATTTTATATAAATAAATTTAATAATAAATATCCACGTAATACGTGGGTTATAAACTAGTTATGGATAATAATGATAAATATTTATTTTAGGTAAACATTAATTTTAAATGTTAAAAAATCTAATTTATTACTAATTAATTAAGGAAAAAAAAAATAAAGTCAAAATTTAATGCAATTAAGTTAAGGTGTTAAATTTGGAAAAAGAGGTGGAAAAATAAAATTTTCTTGTATTGTAAAAGTGACATATGACATGAATTATTTTGTTTTATTATAATATATAGGTTAATCAACCCATGTAAAATACATATTTTTTATATTTTAATAAATTATTATAAAATTTATATATAATAAAAATAATAAAAATTGAAAGCTAGTTAAATTAAAGATAAAAAAAATACTTAGTTGTTTGATATTAAATAAAAAATATTATTATATTGTATTATTAAAAACAGATAATATGTGTTTGCAAAAAATGTTTCTTTTAATTTTTATTAACTTCAAATATGAAATATTAATGTAAGAAACAAAAAACTTCAATTATGTGAATGTGTATATATTTTAAAAATGATAAAATATAAAAATGGAATATCTGAAAATCAACAATCAAAATTTATCATATTCACAATTGAAGTTTTATCAATTAAATTTTTTATCTTGTTAGCAAAATAATTAACAAAAAAATTTAACTTTATTTACTACAGTTCTACATTTAAATCCACATTTTTACATTTGAATTTAACTATGATCATTAAGGATAATAATGACACATATTTATATTAGGTAAATATTAATTCGTTAATTAAAAAATTAAAGTCAAAATTTAATGTAATTAAGTTAAGGTAGTAAATTTGAAAAATGAATTAAAATATGGCATAGATATAATTATTGATTTTAATTAAGGGTATAAGAGACATTTCATAAATAATTATGTGTTGTCATTAATCTGGACCATTGATTTCTTTCCATCAAATGGTCCAAAAACTCCAAGTGGTTTTCTTATTTTATATAGTATAGATAGATGGGTTAATATTGAAATAATTCTACGAACTTTCGTTAATTTATATTAAGTCACTGTAAATTTTTTAGAGTGTTTAAGTCTCTAGAAAAATTTTCGTCTTATTCAAAACTATATATTTGACTTGTTTAGCAAGTTACTAATCTGTAAACGGTACAGTGACCTAAACAATAAAATAGAAAGCTCAGTGACATAATCGTGAAAATAGGAAAAGAATGAATTCTTATGATTTACATTTCTTCACTCTAATAATTTTATTCACCCTTGTCTAGTATTATATTGTATTTGTTGTTTTACTATCATCACCCATTTCAAACAACTAATTCATGTTTTTTTGTATAATAATCAATTTAGATCATTAATTTTACAGGTTTTATAAACTTTTGATTACTATTATATAATTTGAATCAAATAAATTCTATTAGACAATCATAAATGAATCTATATATGTTTATCATTTAAGAAAGATTAGATATAAAATAACAAATATTTATTGTATAGTTAATTTAAACCCAATATAATGCAGCATATAAGTTAATATCACAAAAGAAACAAATTGCATCGTATTTTATATAAAATGACATTTTAATACTACTTTACCAAGTAAAAAAAATATCTAAGATGCCAAAGTATATAAATTACACCTACTTTTTGTTACAAAACTGAATTACTTTAAAATTTATTTAATCAAAGATGTGCTTATTTTATTAAGGTCAGATTTAATGAAACGACAAGGTGGTGCTCGACTGCTCGTAACAAGCTTGTGCTACTTGTGCTGCACATAACCTTGAACCTCACTGACCCTCGTGCCTCACATTGCCTGAAGCATACTATTTTAAAATACCGATTCAATTCGGTTATTGGTTCCAAAATTTCTCATTTTTTTATCTGTTCAATTTGGTTTTAGATTGTTACAAGTCTCTATTGGGAGTATTGGACTCTTTCACTTTGTTAATAACAAAACCTACATCTTAGACGTTTGGAATTTTTAATTTTGTGAAAACATAATGTTTATTATTATTATTATTATTATTATCATTATTGTTATTATTATTATTATTTAAAAAGGAAAATTTTTAAAAAATATTTAAAAAAAGTAACTACTATTAACGTATATTAAATAGATTAACTCATTTGTATTTATTTTGGTTAACTACCCTAGTTAACCTTTTTCATTAGATTAATTCAATAGTAATTTGTCTTGTTTTCGTTTTATTGTTTGTTAATTAAGATAATTTAATTAATTATTTCAAATGAACATATTCAAACAAGGCATAGACAATTCTATCCATGACAAAACAATTCAATTGAACTTGTGTAAAAAACACATACATGTTATAACAACTTAACATGTGTAATGTCATTACGTACGAGTATGATAGATCTAAATTAGCGACAATAAATTAGTTTTGAATATATTCAATCAAATGTTACAAAAATGAACATGGACAATAACATTTGTTATTCAATCAAATATTTTAAAAACGAGAGTTGGATTTCGGTAATAAAAACCATCTAATTAATTATGGGATTGCATTTTAAAAAAGTCTTATTTAATTAATAATATTAAAATATGACATAATTATCCTTTGCATCTAAAACCAAACAGGATGAGACTTCAAAACTTCAATTTATGTTGGTACTACCACCACAATATATATATATATATATATATATATATATATATATATATATATATATATATATATATATATATATATATATATATATATATATATATATATATATATATATATATGTATATATATATATCTATGTATGTATGTATGTATGTATGTATGTATGTGTGTGTACGTATTTAGAGGGAGGTTCAATGGAGAACCTCCATGCATCAAAGAATATCGAAGAACTTCCATGCACCACCACAAATGCATCACAATTCCCACGTGATGCATCATTATTTCCACGTGATGCATCAAATTCCCGCGTGATGCATCAAAATTCTGCATGATGCATCAACTTTTTCGCGCGATGCATCAAAATCCCACGAGATGCATCACCTTATTTACGATCATGCCACCGCGTTTTTCATAAAATGCATCAAATCGGACGGTATGTGTAGGTTTCCACAGTTTTCAGGTGCATGGTGGTTTTCCATTGAACCCACCCCTATATATATATATATATTTATTTATTTGTGTGTGTGAACAATTTTTATCCATTTTATAATTTATTATATGTTGTACACGTTTAACTTTGCCGTTATACGGCGAGTGTTATGTTTTTCCGCAAATATTCCAGTTGCAAGTTGCCAAGCCAGAAAAAGGATTCAATGCATGCACCCCCACCCCTACAATTTACAAAGACTTTCTTTTTCGCATTTTCTTTTTTATTTTCAAATCATTTGCATATTTATTTGGAATTAAGTCGTCATCTTTTTATTCCCAACATTAGACTGAATTTGAAGCATTATTTGTATTCTTGTTCGTACAAAACTTTAGTGTTTGTTTAATAACGAGTGAAACACCCCGCGCTTTGCGGCAGATATAATAATCATTAACAAATAATTTAAGCTGAAATATATAATGTAATAAATTTAAAATATATTTTTAGTCAAAATTAATAACATCTATAATCACATATAAATTTAATGTTATTATTATTTAAAAGGGTCAATTGCTATTTTTATATTTTTTAAAACAAATTCTAAATATACTACATTCATTTTGCTAAAATTTATAATGATAATACAAACAAAATATCAAGAAAATTTAATATGTGAGTGAGTGAGTGTGTGTGTGTGTGTTTAGGTTATCGTGAGAAGCCGAATATATATTGAGAAATGTGAGAAGCACTATGATTCGTTAGTTTTGTAAATTAATTCACTTATTTTGAATTTATGATTCATATTTATAAATTCTAAAATTAATAAATTATCTCAAACATTGTGAAGTTGATTCACTTAACTTAGAATTTATGATTCATTATTTATACAATAAAAAAATTGTGAATCAATATGTAAAAATGAATCACAATGCTTTTAACATTTCTAGAGATAGATTTAGCATCTCATTTGATTCTAAGTTTATATATATAGATAATTTAACAATAATGATGATACTATTTTAACAACAATTACAATAATAAAATAATTTAATAAATAATACATATAAAGTTATCTATTTTATTTATGAATAGTGTTATCTATCTATCAAACAAATTAAGTATAGTAACTAATATTGGATGATATATAATGTGTAAATTTAAAAGTAAGATTAGGGATGTGTGTTTTTCTATTCAAAAAGAAATTGATAATATACAATATGTTCTATGATAATAATGACTATTTTTTCTTTATATAGAAATAAATTTGATGATTCATATTTAAAAAGAAATAATTTCACTATGCTTTACATGTATTAAAACTTATGTGTAATCTTATTTATTTTTTAAAAAGCTATAAAAATAGAAAGAAATCAAAACATAAAAAAAAGAAAAAAAATTTCAAAGCAATAATAAATAATAATAAGTAAATTTAAAATTGGATTAAATAAAGTAACAATATTTAAAAAATGACTTTGAATTCAAATTTGTATTAAATGTAAAACTACAATATTTAAATATCATATTAAATTAGTATTAAGTAAGATATAATATAATATTATTTTTTATTTTATTAAAACAAATTAATAAATAAATTATATAAGAAAACCTTAAAAGCAAAATCAAAAAATCAAAAATCAAAAAATAAAAAAGAAATAGAATGAATAGGTTATGAATAGGAATCTACATCTTGGTAAATGTATATATATATAATATATTTATACAAAATTTTATGTGAGGTTTGGTTCACGAAATGGAATTCAAAGAAATTGAAATTTAAATTTTATTTATTATTTTGGTTGATGGTGAAGGTAGAAGATGGTTTTAGTATTGATTAAAGATGTATGTCGGCAGGGGCGGATCCATGATATTTTGTTATCGGTGTCACTTTTTTAGAGTTAATTTAATTTATATTGTCAAAATATTTTCTAATATGAATCGGGTCAGCGAAACGGGTTGCCAACCCAAAATTAACAAATACCAAACTTTCTATAGTTAAAATAGTACATCGTACAATACTATTTCTCAACTGTCGCAGTTGTGACCAACAAAACACATATTAGCTTCAACAATTGATAAAATAAATGATATGAAAGATGTTTCCTAGGTTAGCAAGCTCGCGGACTCCATTTAGATTAGAAAATATTCGATCGTCTTTCACATTCTCAATATATGATTCAAGTTGATACACAACATTCACATTCTCATCATAATTAAAATCATCCGGATTCATCTCCGCCAACCTTAATAACTTTGATGCATCAAAGTCCCAAAAAGACGGTCAGGGGTTTTTTAATATATTTAAGTACCTCCATAACCGATAAGAAGCGATGATATCAATTAGGGTTTTTTCAACAAATTGGACAGGTTTCTTCAACAAAGTTTGGACTAGTTTTTTTTCACGTTTTTTTAAATCTTTTGGGCTGGTTCTTGAATTTTGTCTCTTATCATTTTTATTTTTATTGGGTTTGTGTTTTTTCTTTTAAGTTTTTAGGATTTAATTCAGTAATATTTTAATATGTTTGGGTAACGAAATCGACAAATATATATTAGATATTTAGATAATACTTTCATAATTTTTTCGTAGGTGTCACTAAAAAAAAATCCTAGGTGTCACTCGAATTTTTGATACATACATAACTCAGTATTTTAAAATTTTATCGGTGTTGAGTGACACTCCTAATTTCATACTACATCCGCCCCTGTATGTCGGAATCTAATTCATTTATAGGTTGGAATTTAATTCATGTATAAATTGGAAGGAATGTCAAATTCCTATAAACAATGAAAATTGATGGAAAATACATAAAAGTTAACTCATTCCATTAGTTATCAAAATTGTAAACAATCTAAATTTAAATTCGAATTCCATCACACGAACCAAACGTCATAAGTGTCAATCACTATAACATTATATTTCTTGAAATATAAGTATATTTGCAATGAGCTTAGCCTTGCTCGAGCTTGACTGATCCGTTGATCTTTTAGTCTTGTCACACACTTGAATCGTAATACATGTTAGATTGAAACAAGTTACGGACCAACGATAACCAAACGTGAAGAAAAATGTTCCAACTTCAAAGGGTTGTAATTTATAAATTGTACGGAGTTACAAGCCTATTAGTTGTGTTAGACCTCAAATAGTGTATAAATCAATATAAATAGAAATTTAATAACTAAGTTGTTATTAAGTGATAGTCAAACATTAAGGTTGGTATAGAAAATACTATCGTGTTCATCTTATTATATTTGAAATCTATGAAAACATAAAAATCACGATCCTACAAGATGTATCGGAGTTTGGAGTTGATCAAAATTGAATAAATTCAATCAAAATCAGGGAGTATATCCATTTATTTATTTCTAAAATTGATTTTTTTTATTTGACTTTTTTTGTTGATGTATATTTTTTAGCGAGATGTACGGTTATTTGTTATTATTCTATTTAAGAAGGAATTGCGGCTAACTAGTATTTTATCTGTACGATGTTAGGGTTATGACTGTTTATGATTTCTGTACACACACATTCCAACTTAATATGTATTGATATACAGTAAACATATATAAATATATTTAGTTATACTCAAAGCTATAAACCTAATCGCAAGTCAAGTTTGAGATTTACAGTTAAAGCTCGAGACTAATCGACGTTGAGTTTATACCCATGTTTACATCCCTAGCACAAGACGGTTTTTAGATTGGTCATGCTTCGAATTTATTGGGATCGGGTCTTGAACGATTAGCCACGAACCTTTAACCTTAGGCTTTATATTATTAGACAATATTTTTAATTTTGTTCATATTTTCATCATAATTTCTCGTCCTCTAAATTATACAAGTACAGTCATATGAAATGTCATCTACCATCTTATTTTTCTTAGATTAATTTTTTAAGAGTTAATTACTTTACAATATAATTATTATTATTTAAGGTAAAAAATAAATGAAAAACAAAAAATTAAGAGAAAAACTATTGATTTTTTTTGTTTATTTAATGGTTTATTATGAAAAAAAACCAACATATTTTTATGGTTTTGCATTTTTTTCCCTCAATGTTGTTTTTTTTTCTAGAAAACTCCTCAAATCTAAAAAAATTCTAGTTTTGCGAAATTTGACTATTAAAGCCCGGTTATAGTTACTAAAGCGGGTTCTTAAAAATTGAAAAATCGGGTTCTAATAGTTAAATTTCACTAAACCAAAAAGAAAATTATTAACTTGAGGGTTTTTCTGAAAAAAATAACATGAATGGACGAGAACAGAAAAAACGTAACAACATGTTGATTTTTTTTTCCATAAAAAATCCTTTTAGTTAACTAACAATATAAACACATGTATGTGGTAAATTGGATATGAATCATAAACTAAATAATATGTTGATGAGAAAGTTTAATATAATAGTAATTTCAAGACAAAAAAGGATAGTTACCTTAAAAAAAAAACTAAAGTTAATTGCATTTTTATGCAAATTGCATTTTTTTAAGAAAAATAGATGGGAATATAAAGTGTTAATTCGTCAAATTCAAAAGTAGATAGATTATAACAATATTCAGAAATAAAAAATTATTTTATAATTTCCCTAAATTTTATAATAACTTGACTTTTGTTTGTGTTTAATTTTATTGGATGGATGGATGAAATAAGAGGCGTTGTTTTAGAGCTCAGCTGATTGATTTTTGATTCTATTTTTACGCCTTTTTCTCATTCCATTTCTCTCTGTTTTCATTTTTGTCCTCAAATTTCAAATTCTCTTCCTTTCCAATTCTTCCTGATGCTCAGGCTCTCTAGATTGTTACTCTGACGACGAATCTATGGCGAATAATAGCATCAAAGAAGGCGATCGATCGCCTCGAATTATATTGCATGAGCCTACCGGATCAACCGTTGAGGTTCGTTAATTTTATTCCTTCTTTTTTCGTTAAACAAAATATTCTGTTGTTGATCATTATGCTGTTGTGATTGGATTCGTTCGGTAATCGTGCATGCTAGGTTTTTGATCTGGTTTGAATATGTTGTTTGGCTTTTATCTGTTTATATTTGTATGAATATCGTAGAATTTTTTTTTAATAAACGGATTATTGGCGCCGGAATTGTTCCGGAACTACTGGTTGATTGATGCGATGACTCTACGTTTACGAATGAATGATTGATTGATGCTTCTAAGGCACATTTCCGGCCAAAATTTCTAGTTATTTGCATTTTAAGACATAACAATTAGAAATATCGTGACGTTTCAATTGATGATGGTCTAAACTATCAGAGAATAATGTCAATCCTGTAATTGTGAGAAAGGAAGAATCGGTGGTCAGCCCAGTGCACTATTTAGATCATTGATTTGCTGATTTTTCAGTCGTAACTGAAAAACTGTATGAAGTAATCATTCAAATTTGAATAATAAGTATTAGATGATGGTCGTAAGCTTTTAATTTGACTATAGCAGCGATTCTAGGGCATCAAATATTATTTTTGATACTGCGGCTGTATACTTCCTATTTACGAGTTTCTGTTGCGTGCTTTATGGATGAGCTGATAGTCAAGTATCTCCATAACTTCTTTCTGTGTCCTTAGATGAGTTTAATGCTGGGTTTCTTACCAATTGTTTCGTAACTATTGAAAAAAATATTTTCCATTTCCGTGTTGTAATTTAAATTTCAGATTTATTTCTTATTTTTTATAATTTGTATCAAATTCCTTCAGTGACTTCATTTTTTCTATCCATTTAGGTCCTCTTGTATGGAGCTCAGGTTATTTCTTGGAAGAATGAACGTAGAGAAGAACTACTTTTCATGAGCAACAAGGTAGAACTGTCATGTTTTCTGTTATAAGTGTTTGTAAAATATTGATTCTGAAAGCTTTTTTTTTTTTGTGGGCATTGTTTGCTGCTATGCAAGATTGTATAAGCTGTCTATTCACAGGAGTGGAGACTCATGTAAGCGTGAGGATCATGGACTGTGTATCCCAGTACTTCACCTGAATGACAAAATTCATGATTTACTTTATATGTACATGTATATGGAGTGTTTATTGTACCATAGAACAAGAAAGGCAATAATATGGGGGTTGCAACTACTAGAGCCTAGAGGTAGGGCATTAGCATTAATGCATTAATGATAAAATTGAATAAAACAATTCTTAGCTTTTAGAGACATATTTGAATCTATGTCTACTTGCTCTTTTAGTACTTCCACGTTTGTAGAGACTAGAGAGCTAGTTCCAACTAGTTTTGATGAACATTTGTTTAATGTATATAATTAATTTTAGGATGCAACATATGGAAGATATCAAAATGACAAATGACATTTGTAAATAAGGTTAAGCTTTGACCTGGTCAAGATCTGAACCAGGAACATTCAACCACTATTCTGACCTTTTAATTGTTTTTCCTATTAGTAGCAATGCAAACAGGCTGTTACTTATGAGATTTGATGAGTAGGCATACCTTAGTTGACTGCCATAAGATAGCTATGTTTGGAGCTTTTGACATTAAAAAAACCTATCAAGCTTGGCTTTATATTGCACATGAAATGTATTCTAATTAGCCCAGGAATGCCTCTGTAGTCTTTCTAAGCTAGTGTCTATATCCATATTTATGGGGGACCAATGTTCTCTGCCGGCGTCACCCCATATACTTGATGTACAGATGCTTGGATCCTATGGTAACTTTACTATAATCGTTATAATAAATTTGTGTAAAAACTGAATCGTAACTTGAAGAACATGTTCTTTTTGTTTAGTTAGATAACTTGTTCTTCTACTTACTTGTCATCGCATATCTTTTTTTTTTTTTACTCCATGGCTCCTCTCCATGCTATTTTTCAATTTACTGATGCATTTTATTTATCCATGAAAGTATTATAAGATCTTTCTTTTGTTTGTTGTCACCTCCCCCATCTGCACATATTCAGTATTATATTGACATGGGGACTTTCTTGGCATACAGGCAGTTTGCAAACCACCTAAACCTGTCAGAGGTGGCATACCCATTTGTTTTCCACAGGTTTGAATACTACCGGCATCCTCTCACTATCTTCTTTTTCTCAATAGTCACTTTTTAACTGTAATCTTCACATTGCAGTTTGCAAATTTTGGTACACTGGAGCAACATGGCTTTGCAAGGAATAGGCTGTGGTTATTAGACGATGATCCTTCTCCTTTATCTCCAGCTAACAATCAGTCAAGTGCAGATCTTTTATTGAAATCAACAGAAGAGGATCTGAAAACATGGCCTTATAGGTAGGTACTGGTACATTATATGGCTTCAAATATTAGGTCAGTTTTTTTGTTGATATTTTAATTGGAATATGGTGCTCAAGTGGGACCTAAATACTTGTTTGCATGTGGTTTTTTTCAGATTTGAGTTGCGGCTCCGCATTGCTGTCAGTGCTGGCAAGCTAACTTTAATCCCTCGTGTGAGAAATGTAGATAGCAAGGCCTTCTCATTTACCCTTGCTCTGCGTAATTATTTTTCCGTATCTGATGTCAGGTTTGCCTGCTCCATCTTATGATTGCTAGTGTTCCAGTCTGTTTATTCAAAAGTACCACATCGATGATAAGATATGGGAATGTGATTTCTGATTCAGAACTTAGACTCGTTGAAAACATATTATTATCCTCTGGGATTGTAGTCTGTAGATATGAGAATGTTTTCTGATTCAGAACTTTATCATCTGTTGCGTTCATTTTTAATAGCCAAGCATGCAAGATGCTTTCTGTTATTCTCTTCATATATGAATTTTAATTTGTAGTGAAGTACGCGTCGAGGGCTTGGAGACGCTGGACTATTTTGATAATTTGATGAACAGGGAAAGGTACACAGAGCAGGCAGATGCCATTACTTTTGATGGTGAGGTAATATATGGGTTCCTACTTCTATTTTATATATGAACTGTCTACGTAATGGGCAGAAAGATTGGGTTATATCCTATTCCTTTTTTAGGTTGATCGAGTGTACTTGAGTACACCTACTAAGATTGCCATAATAGACCACGAGAAGAAGCGAACGATTGTCCTACGTAAAGAAGGCATGGTGGATGCAGGTTTACTTTGCTATCTTCTAAATTCTATAGTTGAATTATTTAACTTGCGTCCGTTATAATGTCATTCCATAATGAGAGTATCATGTGGTAACACTTTGCAGTTTTATGGAATCCTTGGGACAAGAAGGCTAAGGCAATTCCCGACTTGGGTGACGAAGACTATAAAACCATGCTATGTCTCGATGCTGCAGCTGTTGAAAATCCAATCCACTTAAAACCTCATGAAGAATGGAAAGGTCGTCAAGAGCTATCCATCGTGTCCTCGAGTTATTTCAGTGGGCAGTTGGATCCACAGAAGGTCATCAATGGCTTACACTGATCCCATCAGGCATATGCAGATCCTCAAGTAATTTTCCTACTTTTTCTTACTTGATCTGCAATATCAATATTGCTGCTGCCTATTACATTGATTTGGTGTTTAGGGTTCTTTAGAATATTTGCAAAAAGAGCTCCCTTGTTATATATACCCATTTTATTCCTGTTAATCAGTGAGAATGTTGCACTTAGCTATGATCTGGTCCACCAGAAATCTCTTAGAAAACACACCTGGTAGAATTAGATCAAAGAATGGCCTCTCTTTTGCAATTGTGGCCACTGGTATCAATTTTTATTATGGGATTCTTGAGCAACATACACAATATGTATCTGTTAAGATATTCAAAGTCAATATATTTTGGAACTGTTTTGCATATGAAATATAGTAAGAATTTCATAATAATTGCGTCTCGTTATCGTTAATAGCACTTATTTAGTATGATTTTATTTGTGTCTTATTGAAACAAATCTGAAAGACTGCACCGCTTAAAAGTCCTATCACTTCATCTAGACGAGTGAAAGCAGTCTCCCGAATTTTTCTGTGGCTTCCTTGTCTAAAGGGTAAAAGCATATACTATTCACTTTTAAATTTGTTTACCATCTTTTCACACATTCTAATCAAAATACATTGTGCCGGTAAAAGCATATACTCAGCATTATTATGCATGCCTTTTTTCTCGAGAACATATCCAGGAAGGCATGTGATCTTTATTTCGGAACCACAAATCAGCTTGATGTCATCAATTGCTTCGTCCATAATCCTTAGGGGGTGTTCTTTTTCCTATAATAAGTACTTATTTAGCCATTTCACTTATTCGTAAGTGATTTTATAGCTAATAAGTGCGTTCTTTTTCAATAAGTAATAAGTGATAAATCATCACTTATAATCACTTATTCAATAAGCATATTTTACCCACTTATTGTCACTTATTCTAAATTTACTAACAATTCTCCTCCCTCTAACCTTAATTATTAGAATTATTTATACATTTTTATTTTTCAAGATATATTTTTTTATAAAATATATTTATTATTTATTTTTAAAAATTATCCCCATTAGAAAATTTAAATTATTTATTTTACGTTTCTTTTAAACATTCAATTTGATTATTAAAAAATTATTTATCTTATGTTTCATTTGACAAAATGTTTATCTTTTATATGTTTTCATCTACCTATTTTATTACGTTAATATACTAAATAATTTTTTTAGCTAAAAAATTAACCAAAAAATAATTTAAGTTAATAGAAAATACATTGAAATTATGTTTTGGTAATTAAAATATTTATATTTGACTATTTATGAGCAAGTTGGATATATAATTTAGAAATTTATGGTAAAATATTCCAATTTGACTACACTCCACCTACACCCCAACCATGATAAAGAAAAATTGAAATCAATGTTTATATGTTAAAGATTCTTAATGTTTTAGATATTTTCTTGTTTATATATTACAAAAAGTTAAAACACATGTTTATATGTTAAATATTCTTGATTATTCTGATTTTTTTCTTGTTCATATGTTAAAGAATGTTGAAATACATTTTATATTTATTTACAAACTTGATTATTCAGATTATTTACGTTTATATCTTAAAAATTTTGACATAAGCGTATTATTCTTGTGTTCAAGTTTTTTTTCTTAGATTTATATATATAAATAATACAGATTCAGCATACAAAAGAAACAGACTTATTAATTCAGTAATCAATAATCAGCGTCAATCACTTGTCAATCAGCACTGCAATAAGTTTTCAGTCACTTATCACTTATAGTAAAAAAGAACAAGGAGTTAAGCTCTAAAGCAAGACTATGTGTGTAATTGAACGGAGCACCCAAGCTTCTTGGCTACTCTCGCCAAAAGCCTTGGATGGGCTCTTATACATGCAATTTTTGGCTCTATACATTTGAATTTGGCTTGTATGCAGTAATGCAGTCATGCATAAAGCTTGCTTATTTGGTCCGTTCCAGTAGACCACACTAGGTGGCTCGTAGGCTCTATAGGCTTGGCTCATTTAGGTTTATTGAGCTTCTAAGCCCAAGCAATATAGGCTTGAGCTCCATTCTAATAGTTTGAGCCACTAGCTTGGATCAGGTTTGCCTAGTTTTTAGATGACCCAGGCCACAAGCTCCAAAAGTGGGTTCATTCAACAGTGTTGTTACCTGAACCAAGATTATCAAACAAACCTAAAGCTGGCAAAATGGGTGGGTTTGGTCACATATCAAAACATGTAAAATTTTAGATACAAGCCGGCTCAGACTGACCCACATTGCTCCAATTCTATAACTAATTAATGTATCTATTTTGATTACAAAAACCATAGGTCAAAAGAAATAATCTAATTTTTTTTAGGTAAAGTTATTTAAGAGAATGTAAGCGTTTAAATACACTTTGTGCAAGCTTTGCACCACCTCATGTTTAGCTAAGCCACTCAGTTTTACCCGTTTGACCCCTAGTTTGCAGATCAGTATAACCCGATAATCCGATATATTTATTTTCAGATAAACGGGTCCTTTTTGTCTGGGTTCATTTACTTTTAGATAAACGGGTCCTACTGGGTTAATGGCTGCTCCTAGATCGACCTTTGTCTCATGGTAATATTATAAAAAACAATCACCATTTTCGCCTTTTCGGCATCATCCCAACTGCACTATCAACCACCATTTTATGTCTCTTTCGTAGCCTTTGATGGGCCATTCACAATCCTTGATTTCAAAACATCCATCAGTTTCTGGTTATTCCTACACAAAGCAGCGAAAATTCGGCGCTCAGAAGAATGCATGCAGGATTTATAGGCGAATGCATTATTGGGTTGTACCACCAATGCATCTCACATCTCACTACCAGGTCAGAAAGTCCAGTCTCCGCATATATCGGTACGTGCAAGCACTAAGGTTGCGTTTAGCAGAGTCAATTCAAAAGACAACAAATAAGATAAAATCTTTGGTTTTTAGATCATGAAACTTGAAAATACAATAACCTTATGATTGTTGTATTTCTGTTTCCCTAATGTTAGCTTCTACTTAATTGTCCACCATTGCTAGAGAAATGAGATAATTGAATTTTAAGCTATATATTGATACAACTTGAGAATTCACAGAGAATTAATATACATCATTCGAAAGTTTTAACTAATGATTTGTCTTTATTTCCTTTCTATCGATTCTCTTTACCATATATTACCTAAAGATCTAGATTTCGATTAACAACCTTACTGTCACTTAGCTTAACCGCAAAGGAAACACCGGTCTTGGATTCAACTTTAGCCGGCAACAAGTCTGAGTTCAGTTTCATCACTTTCTTCATATATTTCAGTTTCATCGTTTTCGATTAATTTTGGTGTCTCGATTTCTAGTGGTTGACAAGTCTGAGTTCATGTTCTGAATCGAGCGAGATAGTATAGGGTCAAGTGAAATGTCAAATGTTGTTTGTTCAATTCAAGTCTTACATAGGACTATAGGAGTGAGTTTGAAACAGTTTGCCAGTTTGGGATGAGTTGGATTCCCTTCGGAGTCGGCTTGATGTAGCGAGACGTCGGTTTAAGTAATATAAAGCCTTTTTTCTTACAAATGATCGAAGCAATAATGCCACAATGACTTGTACCATTGTACGTTGCATTAAAAGTTATTATTTTCACAAAATTTTGTCAAAACATTACATAAGTTCTTATCGAACAATGACTTGTTACGTTGCATTAAAAGTTATTATTTTCACAAAAAGTTGTCGAAAGATCACAAAAGTTATTATCGAACAATTATTTTTACAACGCACCCCTTGAGATCGTCATAAATGTAAGATTAGTAAGTACATTATGTACAGTTAAACTCACAAGCCGGAAGGTGGATTTTTCATGTATTTTTAATTTTTTATGTCCTCGTGCAATAATTAAAAATAACATCTTAAATACATTAAAAAATTTAAACACATTTACATGAATTCATTAATAACATAAAATGTTAGAAAAAAATAATTTTACAAAATAACTATGTATTTTTGAGTTTATACACATTTATGCTATATTTTTTTGTACATATTTAGTACTCAAACTTTTAAAATTATTTCAATTAGATGGTTGAACTATCTATAAAAGGGTGTTTAATAACTATATACTTTTGAAGTGCTACAGATTTTATATGTAGATCAACTACTTAATTTGAATATTTTTTTAAGTTTAACTACCAAATATGCATAAAAAATATAAAATCTCAAAAGTAAGTAGTTATTAGGTGTCATTTTCTTTGCAAAATAACAAGGTTTGTATGTTGTCTTAGAAGCAACTCCACAACAACATACGAGTACACGACTCTACTAAACCTGTTGTTGCACTAGCAGTTCCTAAATCAAACTAATCATGATCAATAAAAGAAATAACAATTCAAATAAATAACAAATCTTTATCATTCTAAAGAACAGTGAAATCATGATACAAACAAGATTGTGTTAAAGATTTACCTCGAGCAACTTTGTCTGGGGTACATACAAACCGCATATCGAGTTTATTCGATTTCGATATATATATATATATATACACACACACAAATTGCTTTTTGATACAAACCAAATTCAATCTTTCAAGATATCTAACGGTAGATATGGTTTTGATCGTGAACTACTGTAGTAGGATTCATGAAATGTGAAGACAAAGAATTTAAATTTTATGTCAACAATCTTATTTTTTGTTTAAGGGAAAATAATTTTACATGTAAAGGTTTTCATAAATTTCATAAAAAATATTTAAGTTTTGACAAAACTCAGCCCAATAAAATAATTTTTGGATATATAATGAGTTTCCGATCAAATAAGTGTATTTTAAAAATGTATTTATCAATTGCATGTATTTTTAAACATGTTTACCAAATAAGTTAAATTTATTATTGGATTAATATTGAAAAGAAAAATCAACATTTTTTCTTATTTTAACAATTAAAGAATGATGATGGAGTGTTTTCGAGTTATGTTGAGTTCCCGTGTCGAGTTTAGTCTATAATTAACAATTTAGAACGAGTTACGCGTATTTTTATCACTTTTAAAACAAAAACAATGTTTTGATTAAATTTGAAATACATGTAAGAAATACGTACCTTATGAAAGTTTTTCTACGATTTATTGGATAATTTATAAGATTTAATATATGTGCTTGATAAAAAGATCTTTTTCACGATTTGTGATGGACTTTGGTCTTACATAAAAGGATATTTGTTCTTGTAAAAAGTTTTTTTTTATGTAATGAATTTTAAACTTGCAATAATTAAAAAAAAAACTGAAAATTTATAAACCAATGGTCTTCAGTTTTCTATGGCAAAAATATTTTAAAATAAACGTAAAATATATTTGAAAAAAAAAACTGAAAAACAAAAGTTTGAACATTTAAAAGGTTAGAAAAAAATGTTTTGGTGAATATATTTTAAAAAGTTTTTTAAATTGCATTTATTTGGTCAAAAACTCCTCATGTCTGCAATTGCATGGTTTTGAAATTGAATGCATTTTTACCAAGAATCAGAAATTCGGAAGTCATAAAACTTTGACTTATGACTATGTCAATGTCATCAAGCATTAAAAAACACCAAAATTGAAGTTGCAATTCAATAAATGACAAATTGTTAATGATTAAATTGCAAATCTCAACTTTTGTGAAGATTTCTAGTAAAACTGAGGATTCGGAGTGTCGTCTACTCGTCTACATCATGATCGAAGCCATTTTGTTGAACCATCAACTCAACCAAGCTTGGTGTTGGTTCGGCTACCCCAACATTCACTTTGAGCATAGAAATCTCCGTTTGAGCTAATGCTAGTTTGTTTTGCGCTATATGTATTTGTTGATGCAACATTGATAGGATCTTGTATTCTACATTATCATCGTAAGACAACAATTTTCTACTGGATCCTTGCGTAGTTCCTAAAGAAAACAGTACGCTTAATTAATAAAAAGATAGTGATTAAATACATCAACGAATTCAAGATGCTAACATGCATGAAGATCTACCACGAGCATCTTGGCGAGGTTGCTAGTGCCATGAAATCTATGAACACAAACGAGTTTTTGAGGGTTATTGGCAGGGAAATTTGGAGCGAAAATGCAATGGGGAGGACATCTGCGTCTGAAATACTTGCAAACCACACATCGTGTCGAAGTCATTTGATCAAAAATCTTTCTCTTAGATGAATTTGAGTATTAAAGAAATTTAATGGGGAGATTTGTTTGATATTGAAGAAGGGATTGTAGTAGTAAATGACAAAATTCTTTAAATCTTCATGTTGATTAAGAAGGGTACCAATTTTGATATGAAATTTTAAATTATTATTTTATTTATCACTGTAAATATTTAACCAAATTTAATTTACTGTATCTTTTGCAACGTCACTGGTCCCTTCTTATCGGTTGTGATGTTAAATATTGATATCCTAGGAAACATGGAGGTCGTTGTTGTAAACCAATGTAACTTGAGTTGTTACATTATTTTTCACTTTAATTGTCAAACTAAAAAACGCTTTAAACTTAGAATTCCAAACATCTATTCAAGTTTAACACACCTAAAACTTCTTGTCATAGAAATATCTGATTTTTTGGTACAATTCATGTCGAATTTAATGCTAGTCGCCTAGTCCATTGCTAAATTTGAGATTTGAATGTTAAATGTTTACTTGGTATCATTTTGTTTTGATTAAATGTTATATCTCTATAAATAAAGTGATAGACTTATATCTTGTTTGTTTACTTCTTATAGGAACCATTAAGAGACTCATTCAAGGTTAAATGACCTCTTAATTGTTCCACTAAAAAGTAAACCAACATCGCCTTAGTAATTACATCAAATTATAACATGTGAAACGGTCATAAGCCTTTTGGTCTAGTAGAATATTCTTCCGACACATACGTTTAGTAGGTTTCGTAAGAAAATAAGATTTATGAATTGACTTAAGTTCGACCCCCGTGGTTGAAACCTTATTTAACGCACCACTAGCTAGCTGAACATTATTTACACAGAGTTTTTGGTTCATGAGGGTTCAAAGGCCCCCGGCCTAAAGTTTGTTGGGTTTCTCGATATTTTTATAAAATTTAACATATGAATATATTATTATTTTGGGGGAAATAAAATATATCTATGGTTGTGTGACAACAAACAATCAAGTCCTAATCCTGTAAGAATCTATAAATTGTCGTTTGTATGGAAATTAGTCCGAATATTAAATTTTGATTCTGTCTGTCAAATTTCAATGGCATCTCGCCCAAATCCTTTCCTTTTCTTTTCCCTTTTCTCTCACTTAAATCTTTTTTTATTAAATTAAATAATAACTCGCAGTTTTTGTCAGAAAGACGCGCAATTCTTATCTTTGTTGCCGATCAAGAACGCAACACCCCCCACATATAGCCTTAAAGGCTAAAACTTTAACTATACTTTCTCTCTATGTCTAAAACTTCCCCAATTTGCATTTTGCTCGGATGCTGAAGTGAAGTTCTGTAATGGGTTTATAAATTTTGTTTTAAAAAAGTTAAATTTTGGTAGGATTTGTTATTTGTGGTGGAAATTCGAATTGAACATGTGGGGTTTTCCAAATAAAGCTAGTCTGAATTGAGCTTTTTGATAGTAAAGTTTGTTTGGACTTATTTGTGTTGCTGATCTTGTATGTTTGTGTGATTTATGTTGCGGGTTTAACTTCAAAATGTGGTTTTTGAAATACTGTCTGTAAGGTGTTTGTGAAAATTACTCGGTGAGGGTTTCGAGATAGAGGGCGGAAGAAATGGGATCCGGAAATGGGTTTTACTCGGAAGCGGAGTTTAATTTGGAAGCAAAGTGGTTGATTGATCCAAAGCTTCTTTTTGTTGGTCCAAAGATCGGAGAAGGTGCACATTCGAAAGTCTACGAGGGCAAGTAAGTCAACTCTGCTATGATTTGTTCTTGATTAAAATGTCATGTTAATTTAGTAAATTGTGCTGGTTGGGACGATGGGATCTCATTAATTTTTGACATTTAAAATTATATGTTGACTAATATATTGGATTTCAAAGTGATTTGTAGGTTAAAAAAGAAACTCTTTTTGAGTTGCTGAATTACATTGGTGATAAATAAGGAGATGTTTGGATGATTGTGATTTGAAGAATCAGAATTCAGAATATTTAGTTTACCTAACACTCAATTTTTTTTTGCTTGAGTATCTGAATCTGATTATTTTGACCCTAAATAGTCTGAAAATTATAATTGGGTACCCAATCCAATGATTGAACATACATCCAAACACCCCCTTAGATGGCTAGATTATGATTGTTTTTCTTTCTATTGTTGTAGCTGATTTGGCTATCTTGATTGTATGAATTTTTACAGATATAAAAACAAGAATGTTGCTATTAAAATTATAAACAAAGGTGACACCCCAGAAGAAATTGCAAAGATTGAAGGACGTTTTGGGCGAGAAATTGCGATGTTATCTAAAGTTCAACATAAAAACTTAGTGAAGGTAGTGTTTTGATATCGTCAAAGCATTTATATAGCATTTTCATCTTATTTAAGTATCAGATCTTGAAGCAACAATTTTGTGCTTTGTAAATGCAAGTTACTATTTGTGATCACAGTTTATCGGAGCTTGCAAGGAACCAATTATGGTCATAGTAACTGAGCTTCTTTTGGGTGGGACATTACGGAAATACTTGGTGAACATGCGGCCAAGGGGATTGGATACCCGTGTGGCTATTGGGTTTGCACTTGATATAGCTCGTGCAATGGAATGCTTACATGCGCACGGAATCATTCACCGCGACTTAAAACCTGGTAGGTCACTGTATATTTTGTTCTACTTTATCTTGTTGGATTGTTTAGAGTGAATACATGGATCTTATGCACCAATTAATCTTGTGTTGTTCAATCTGAAAACCTAGAGAAGGGCTTACGAATAAATACATATTGTAAATGTGTTGGGATGCTGAGTTGTTATGAAGAAGTTTAGGTAATTAGGTGTGTTTAAATTTGGATTATTGAACTTGCATTTTGAGAAAGTAATTGCTACTTCAAGTAATAATAATTTGTTTCTAGTGTTTGGTCAACCTAATTTTCCTCATATTATCTGCTGAATAGTAGGGGCGAAATAATCAGTTTCATACGAACTGCAAGAAAACTAATTATCAAAGGTCGAGTAATGTTACTTTCTCCGTTAATTACTTTAAAAAATGTTTAGTTACAACTTCTAGCAGTTGAAGCATACAAACTCACCCCTTTTATTAAAGTCAACTATCTTATTCTTATTATTCAAAATGAACATCCAAACGCCTCCCTAAAAGAACCCAGTAGAAGCATACAAAACACACACTGTGAATTATCTAATCGATCAATGACTCGTAATCATATTTAAAATGCACATTTAATGGCCTCCCTAAAAGAAGCCTGTTCTTTGAGTGCACACTGCTACCCTAATCTAAGATTCCATTCGCATCAAAATCTATTTTGTTTTAGAAAACTTGCTGCTGACTGCTGCCAGTTCTTTGAGTGCACACTGTTACCCTAATCTAAGATTCCATTCGCATCAAAATCTATTTTGTTTCAGAAAACTTGCTGCTGACTGCTGATCACAAATCTGTGAAACTTGCTGATTTTGGTTTGGCAAGAGAAGAATCATTAACGGAGATGATGACCGCAGAAACCGGAACTTATCGCTGGATGGCACCAGAGGTATCCAAGTTCACATTTCGTGCTAGTCTGCTTCTGGTTAGCCAGGGATCCCTGTGGTTGACTGGTGCCTGCATTGTAAACTTACGTTTTTTTTACCTGTTATCATAGCTTTACAGCACAGTAACACTGAGGCATGGAGAGAAGAAGCATTATAACCACAAGGTAGATGCTTACAGCTTTGCAATTGTCTTGTGGGAGCTCATACACAATAAGTTGCCTTTTGAGGGCATGTCGAATCTTCAGGCTGCCTATGCTGCGGCTTTTAAGGTATATGTTCTCGACGAATCTTAGTATCATAAAGTTGTTAGTTATATATATATATATATATATATATATATATATATATATATATATATATATATATATATATATATATATATATATATATATATATATCTGTGTGTGTGCGCGCGCGCGCGCGAAACCTCATCTGGTAGCAGATATCTGGGAGGTACAGAGTTTTATTTCCTGTCCACTTTCGCATCCAGGAATCAATAAGCTTGGATTCAAAATCAAAGGTGAGTTAAGAGAGCCATAGAGGGGTTGGAAATTGGGATCAAACTATTCATGTTCGGATTTATATATTATAATTACACACATGCAAATATGAAATAACTTTTGCAGGAAACAAAAAGCCAGCATGAATCATTTAGGTGGCCTTGTTTGTTTTTAATTAAGACCCTCTTAAAAGGGTCTGAAGTCTAAACTTCAGATCTAAAATTAATTAAAATTGTTTGTTTAATTTCAGAGTTAAGAGGTTGGAACCTCTGAATTTACCTCTTAATTTTAAGAGGAAAGCTTGGGTCTGAAAAAGAATTAAGAGGTTTGTTTTTTTAATTTTAGTTTACAAACCCTAAAACTATTTATCATATTAATTATTATAATTATAATTATCTTTTTTTTGAAGTGTTGATTAAAATATAAGTTCAGTTAATTCTAATTTAAAAATATTTATCATATTAATTATATAATTTTATTTTGTTTTTTATAAATTAATTAATTATAATATATAATTAATTAGATATAATATTTTAAAGCAATATTTTTCAGATTTTTCATATTACGAAACAAACAATCTTAAGACCACCTCTTAATTTCAGATTTCAGATCTTAAGACCACCTCTTAATTTCAGATGTGGTTTTCAGACTTCAGACATTTAACCTCTTAAAAAACAAATAGCACCTTAGTTAGTAGAGTGGCAAACTAGGTGAGGTCAGATTGGTTGGATAATGTCATAATGAGTTTGGATCAAAGCGAATACTTTCTAAATACAGATTGGATTAGGTTGACTCGTCAACACTGTTTTGTCTAGTTTCGAATTTTTTTATGTATAAATAGTATACTTCATGTCTACATATGTTATTAAAATTACTCCCTCCATCTTAAAATAAATGTCCGCCTTTTTCATTTAGTTTGTCCCAAAATATATGCCTACCCCCATAAATAGCTTGTTATAAATTACATGATTCAAGTTATGCCTTAATTATGAGGTCCAGAAACAATTGACTTTTTGAAAGTAATTAATATATAAGGATAAAACTGTTATTTGTTTGATTAAGGTAACAATCATTACGAATTTCTAGAACTCTATTTTTGTTCGGTAGACATTTATTTTGGGACGGAGAGGTTATAGTAATATAGTATTATGAATTTAAAAAATCTAACTTTTTTGCACATTGGGCAACTTTGGACCCATTTGACTTGTTTGTTAGGAAACAGGGCATATAAAAACGATAAAGCAATTGTAGAACATTACACACAAAAGTTACATGGTTCAGTCCAAGAATGACCTAAGTCCACTTCCGCACTACTGAGTTTTTTTAATTAATTTATAGATATCGATTATATGTAAGAAAAACCGAGGCCAAACAAGAAAACCGTACATTGTTTTGGTTTGCTAAGTTTTAAGTAACCCATTTGACCTCTGTTAAGGATAAAGTATAACACAAGTGATCGAAGTTGCCTGTTGCTGCCACGGTCTAAAACGCAGTAATAGTGTAATACCGAAATTGTATATATCTAGTTCCTAATGCAATGATTTTCTTGTAAATCAACAATTTATATTATGAATTTATGATCTGCATACCGAAATTGGGTAATAGCATCTTAACAAGTTCTCTATGAAGCCAATGATTCTGCATCGCGATAGGGGTGACTTTAGGGTGTGCGAAAGGCTCGACCGCACAGGGCCCCTAATTTCGTAGGGCGTCACGGTTATAATAAATATCTAAATTTAGACTAACAAAATTTTTCTGTATATGACATGTAGACGTTGTGCATCGGTCCGTTAAAATGGAATTCATGTTAAATTCAATTTGATTCATATTATTTATTTTTAATTTTTCACTAATAAGTTTTTATTGTTATTCACGAACTATTTAAAATACTTAAGGGACTATGTTGTAATCACAAGCAGAGGGCCTCTAAAATCCATGAGACGGCTCTGCATCCTGGTTTAGTGTATGAAGAACCTTTTTCACATGATCAATGAATCTCAACCATCGAATTTCTGTCTATTTTATTTTCCAGAATGTGAGGCCGAGCGCTGATGACCTCCCTGAGGATTTGGCTTTAATCGTGACATCGTGTTGGAAGGAAGATCCTAATGCTCGGCCAAACTTCAGTCAAATAATACAAATGCTACTCCATTACCTGTCAACCACAAACCCGACATCCGAATCCACGGCAATCCCACCTCGGATGTTCAACGTCTATTTGCCTGAATCTCCAGGTACAAGCACATTAATCTCGAAAGAGGATGAAACGCCAAAAACGCCCATGCAGAACAGCCCCAGAGGTCCGTTTTCTTGTTTTTATCAGTGTTGTTGGTGACGACGACAAAACGGGTAGATGTGGAAGGAACATACATATGTACGTATAGAGTAATATAGGACGATCAAGGTGCACGTAGGCTCTTCGGGTTCGGGTTCGGAGAAGCTGTGTATATTAGACCAAAAAGGGGATGCTGTGATGATAGCTGTGGTTGTAAAATCATGTAACCATGTCTGAGGCACTTTTTAACCCAATAAAAAATAAAATTCCTTCTTCTGTTTAGTCAAATTCACTTAGCGGCGTTTGGTTCGCGGATTTTCTGAGATTCACTAGGATTTGCATTTAAAATCCTGTGTTTGGTTCACAGATTTCTGTAAGGATTTAAAATCCCAGGAATTTATAAATCTCTTCATTCTTTGTAATTTAAAAACCCAGCCTCCTCCTAGAATTTCAAATCCATGTTACCTTGCATTCTTCATATTAGCAAATTTTTTCTATAAGATAATGCATATTCTTTGAAAAAATGCAAATCCCAGAGGAAAAAATCTGTGAACCAAACGGGCCCTTATATTTAGGGTAAATTATAAAATCGCATGTTTACACTTGTTATTACAATTTCTTTTCAACCAAAATGTCTTCATACGTGTTAAATGTACACCGGTTTATGAACCACATGTTACGTGATATTTTTAATAAAATTTATTTATATAAAATGTATATAAGTAAAAATAAAATTGAATAATTGTTAATTATTTAAAAATTAGTTTTTTTTAATGATTTTTTAGATTTTAGTTTAATTTAGTATATTTTAATTGATACAAATTCTGATTTTGGTTTATATATAATATAATAACTTATATATTTTGTCACAAATTAATATTTATAGTTCCAAAAATAATAGGGTTTACTAAGAAAAAAATCAACATGTTTTCATATTTTTTGCGTTTTCGTCTCTTCATGTTATTTTTTTTCATCAAAAACCTCAAGTTATTTGTTTTCTTTTTGGTGTTGTGAAAATTGGACATTAGACCCCGGTTATAATTTGTGAACCTGGTTTTTAAAAACTGAAAAATTGAGTTTTAATGTCCAAATTTCACTAAACCAAAAAAAAAAAAAAAACTTTGAGAACTTTTATGAAAAAAAAATAACATGGAGGGACGAAAATGCAAAAAAAAACATGAAAACATGATTGGTTTTTTCATGATAAACCCAAAACAATAAGATGTATTTATCTTTTTAATAATAATAATTGTATATATCTTTTATCATTTATAGATTAAAAGATAGAGTATATTTTAATTTTTTTTAAAATAATAAATTCTAGTTTTCATTTATTTTTTATAATGATAAGCTGTATTTATTTTTTTAGATAAAACGTGAAAGTGACGTGTCATTTAGTATTCCTCTTTATTATATTATACTAGTTTATAACCCACGTATTACGTGGAGATTTTTAATTAAATTTATTTATATAAAATGTATTGAGTAAAAATAAAAACATACAAAAATAATAATTGTGTTTATTTTTTACTATTTACAGATTAAAAAATAGAGTATATTTATCTTTTTTAAAAATATTAAATTGTGTTTATCTTTTATTTTTTATTAGTTGTAATTATCTTTTTGGTGAACGTAGAGGTGACACGTGACATTTGGTGTTTTCTTTTATTATACATAATTATAATAAATTCCACAACTAATTCAGATTAATACATTTGGATCTAATTATGATTATTATGGATAATAATTATAGATATTTATTTTAGGTAAACATTAATTTTAAATGTTAAAAAATCTAATTTATTACTAATTAATTAATGAAAAAATAAAGTCAAAATTTAATGCAATTAAGTTAAGGTGTTAAATTTGGAAAAAGAGGTGGAAAAATAAAATTTTCTTGTATTGTAGAAGTGACATGTGACATGAATTGTTTTGTTTTATTATAATATATAGGTTAATCAATCGATGTATTACATGGGTTGATTTAGAAAATACATATTTTTTATATTTAAATAAATTATTATAAAATTTATATATAATTAAAATAAAAAAATTGAAAGCTAGTTAAAATAAAGATAAAAAATACACAGTTGTTTGATATTAATTAAAAAAATATTATTATACTGTATTATTAAAAACAGATAATATGTGTTTGCAAAAAATGTTTCTTTTAATTTTTATTAACTTCAAATATGAAATATCAATGTAAAAAACAAAAAACTTCAATTATGTGAATGTGTATATGTAACACCCTCTAATCCCAACTAAAAGCCACGTCATTTACAATACACATGTGGCATTAACGCAATCACAATCCATATCCCAATGTCAAGGTTTACACAAACACTGATTAATTAAAACATTTTACACAAACATTAACCGTAATATCCCGAAGTCAACCCGACATACAAAACCCGACCCGGACCCAAATATTCACATACAACCCAGTATCATTTGTCCCAAAGTTTCTAGCAAAGTATCACATACAGATAACCAAAGCACAATCTCCCGATCGCAGCAAGTCAAGCTCCTATCGTCGCTCAGGAGCTGGCGGTCCTATCTTCGGTCCCCCTGATACACACATCAGACTCGAATACGTAAGCTTCGCAGCTCGTGAGTACACAAGGTTTAGACACTGCACAGTACACATAATCACATATCGCATGTCACATGGCAACCCTACACTACACGGCATAACACATGCCAGCGAGTCTCTACTCAGAGACCCTAGAGATCCAATACAGAAAGAGATACTCATCTCAATTGGGGATCCCTCCCCTCCCCCCCCTGGAGCCAAACCACGCCCGTGGGAGCTAACAGGAATAACGGCCGCATATATATATATGGGAACCCTTCACAGGGTCAAACAGAGCTACACAGCTCCCACGATACTCATCGCAATATATAGTAATGGATCTCAAATATAACACATAGTAAGAAAGAAAGATCATACCTGAGGGGCAACTCGCAGTGCCCAAACAATTCATATAATCACATATGAAATATTAACACAAAAGACTCGAAAGACAACGACTAGTCTTTGGAAAAAGTCTCGCGTACTCACCTGGATCACCCTGCACAATTTCCCTAACTGTCTGATCCGAACCCGGCCCGTAACAATCTCTGGGAATCCCTGTACACAAATTAATTCTCCCAGATTAATCTCGATTATCCCATAACTGTTAATATACCCAAATGAACCCACAAAACAACCCAACGGACCCCCAAAGCCCAAACCGACCCAAACCCGCAGAAGCCCGATCGCGGCCGCACTGGCCCGATCGCGGCCCGCGCTCGAGGAAGAACATCGCGGCCGCGCTTAGCGCGTCGCGACCGCGTTCACGAAGCAGAACAGTTCCCCTGTTCGTTTTTCTGTTCTGTCCAGGAGGTAATTACCTCCCCAAACCCGATTTCCAACAGATAAAACACATGATATGAATACCAAACTATTACCAACATGCTTACACATAAATTCCCAACATATAGCCCTATTTATCTCACAAAATCAGATTCAATTGGAAGGTTTCTTACCTTGAACTCCAAGAACACAAAAGAGAAGATTAAATTCTGATTTCACACTTTAATCACTTGATTTATGATCAATTCCAAGTCCCAGCAGCATAGGTTCACACACACACACCTTTATCTCAGATTTTGCACAAAAGGAAGGAAGAAGGAAACGTTATACACATATACGCTATATACGGATCCCGTTATATCGCGGGTTCGACACCGATACCCGACCCCAATATCAAAAATCCACTATTTATATCATTAAATCCCATTTAATCTCGTGAATCCATAATTATAATTTATCCGCTAAAATTATATCTCGAGTCCACGTAATCCCCCGTCCCGACACGTATAATCCACTATACGGGACGCAATTGGACCAACGCAATACTCAATAAAATAATTGGTCAATAGGATAATTACACGTACCTGCTCGGGAGTCGGGGTGTTACAAATCCTCCCCCCTTACAAAGATTCCGTCCCGGAATCTAACTCTGACTCTGGAACAGGAAAGGATAGCGACCCCGCATCTCAGATTCGGGCTCCCAAGTTGCGCTGGTACCCTTATGGTGTCTCCACTGAACGAGTACCAAGGATATTTCTTTATTGCGCAATTTCTTTACCTTCCGATCAGTAATCATCTCTGGCTGCTCAGCATATCTCAACTGATCATCCACGGATATTTCTGATAAGGGCACATACTGATCCTCCTTAGCTAGACACTTTCTCAGATGGCTCACATGGAATGTATCATGAACACCGGCTAACTCTGGCGGCAATCTCAACCGGTAGGCCTGATCTCTGACCCTGGCAATTATCTCAAACGGCCCTATATACCTCGGACTCAACTTGCCCCGGTGCCTGAAACGAATAACACTCTTCCATGGAGACACTTTCAACAACACCTGATCCCCAACACTGAATTCGAGCTCTGAAGTACGGCGGTCAGCATAGCACTTCTGACGGCTCTGCGCAACACGCATATGCTCCCGGATCACAACTACTTTATCACTCGTCTCCTGAAGTAGCTCGGGCCCACTGATCGGTCGCTCACCGACCTCACCCCAACACACGGGGGTTAGACACTTACGGCCATATAATGCTTCGAACGGTGCCATCTTAATCGAGGCATGGTAGCTATTATTATAAGCAAACTCTACTAATGGGAGATGCACATCCCAGCTACCTTTGAAGTCTATGGCACATGCTCTCAACATGTCCTCAAGTGTCTGGTTGGTGCGCTCGGTCTGCCCATCTGTCTGAGGCCTGTAAGCTGTGCTCAGCTGAACCCGGGTACCCAGCTCTCTCTGGAAACTCTGCCAGAACCGCGAGGTGAATCGAGTATCGCGATCAGAAGTAATCGACTTCGGAACCCCATGCCGCGACACCACCTCATTAATATACAGCCGCGCTAGCTGGTCCATCGTGATCGTACCCCGAACCGCAAGAAAGTGCGCACTTTTAGTCAACCGGTCTACTATGACCCAAATCATATCGTTCCCACGCACAGTACGAGGAAGTCTGACGATGAAATCCATCGTGATGTGGTACCACTTCCACTCGGGGATCTCCAGTGGCTGTAGACGGCCGTGCGGCTTCTGATGCTCACTTTTGACCCGCAAACACGTCATACACTGCTCGACGTAACGGCCCACATCCCTTTTCATACCCGGCCACCAGTAGAACTCTCGGAGATCTCGGTACATCTTGGTGCTCCCAGGATGAATAGACAACCTCGACTTATGTGACTCATCAAGAATTAACTGTCGCAAGTTCCCAACTCTGGGAACCCAAACTCTGCCTCTCAGCGTATATATCCCTCGGTCATCCCTGACCAACGACTCTGTCTGCCCAACTAACCTTTCCCTCTTCACATTCTGCTCCCGCAGACCCTCTATCTGTGCCAATCTCAGACTGTCAATCAGGGTAGAGGTGATCTCGAGTCTCACAGCTCGGGAGGTAATCGTCTGAACGCACGCCTTACGACTCAAGGCGTCAGCAACTACGTTCGCCTTCCCAGGATGATACTGTATCTCACAGTCATAATCTTTCAGAAGCTCTAAACTGCGTCTCTGTCGCATGTTCAACTCCTTCTGACTGAAAAGATACTGAAGGCTCTTGTGATCCGTATAAACCACAAACTGGGACCCATATAGATAATGTCGCCATATCTTTAGCGCAAAGACTATGGCATCCAACTCAAGATCATGGACAATATGATTCTCCTCATATGTCTTCAGCTGTCTCGAAGCGTAGGCAATCACCTTGCCCCGCTGCATCAACACACAACCCAGCCCTGTCCCTGATGCATCACAGTACACAGCGAAATCATCCGTACCCTCGGGCAAGGCTAACACCGGCGCCTGGCACAATCGAGCTCTCAACTCGGCAAAGGCAGTCTCCTGCTCGTCATTCCACTCGAATGGTACGCCCTGCTGTGACACCCTTGCCACAACCACCACCAATTACAATACACTCAGGATTAATCACCAACATACAATAACATAATGATCTGATAACCTAAATTAAGTGCGGAAGCATTAAAACATAAATAAAGTAGTGCAACAAGTGTTAAACACCCTATGGTGCTATCAGGTACCAAGTCTAGGTCTACACACCCATACATTTATTACAATCATCCGAAATATATTTCAACATTTGTCCAAATCACAATTACCGATCAAATAGTGCCGAGTCTCCCAAATCTTCCAAACGACCTAACTAGAAGGTCCAGCAGTAGACTTCCCTTTTCCTGTAAAATAAAAATCAACAACTGGGGAATAAGCGGATGCTTAGTGAATACAGAGATTATGCATTTTATAAGTCTTTATGAACCCAAGGATAACACAGATGACCAACATCGGATATCCTCTTCGTACACAAAGTACGGACCAGAGCCGCAGCCCCTTCGAGCTCACAGCTCGGCATTTAAACATACCATCTGAGACAAACGTACGATCGGGGATGACATACTGCCTACCGGGCCTAGGAGGGATCAGCTCCAGGTCATATAGCACAGTAACATCAGAGTAATCGATGCGACCCACCGGTCCATCACTAGATGCACAACAACCGAAAGGACATGCAACAAGTAAGAATGTGCATCTAAATCTACGCAAGTTAGTAGAATTCCAAACAATCAATGAAACAACAGGTCTCAGCAGGCAAAGCTTACATAAAACAAATATAAACATGCGAAATCTACTGTACTCACAGTGGGTGCGTAATTTATCTTTTAACCGATTTTATTTCTCTTCGGGCTTTCAACCGGATCCGCCAAGTACCCCACTGTGGGTTGAACAACACCACAAGGGACCTGTTAAATTAGTTACAACAATATTTCAAGTCAAAAACCGTTTAAATCCATAAAACCAAGTTTCGTAAATTTTGCAATATTTTTCCCCATTTCGGATCCATATCCAAATTCGAACCTCAACTAAATTTGAACCCATTTCAAGTTCACACCTTGTCCTTTGAATAACTCTTGGTATTTTAGGTGTTGTTTATGAGTTTCATTCAAAATACTTGAGTTTAGAGAGTAGATTTCTCATTTTTAGGCATTAAACTCGAATTTCGGGGGTTAAATTCGAATTTCCTTCGA